>JAHLJS010000005.1:49038578-49531688 GCA_038502445.1 Eremochloa ophiuroides | reverse complement strand
TCACAAAACAAGTTTTGTGAGGAGCAAAGGCGGTTTTGCCTTTCTTGGGGGTATAGCCCAATCCCTCTTTGTGGAGAGATGCCCTTTGGCTACCCAAGCACATAAGCAAGCGGTCCTCACCACCATAAGCCTTAGCTAAGGAGTGATTGAGCTTTTTAACCTCCTCCTTTAGGTTCTTGTTCTCAACTACTAGTGAAGGGTCACTAGTGGGTGAGGAAGTAGTGGAAGTGCTACAAGAAGGGTTAGTGGTAACAACAATAGGTTCACAAGATATGTCACATGTTACACCTATGTTGCAAGTTTTAGTTTCTTTCTTTTGCACTTGTTGTTGCAAGTCTTCATTTTGCTCAACTAGAGAAGAATGAGCTTCATCAAGCTTAGTGTGAACCTTTAGGAGCTTCTTATGGTCTTCCTTTAGACTCTCATAAGATGCTCTAAGTTCCTCAAGTTCTTGCTCAATGGATTGTTTATCCTTGCGCAAGCCCTTGCATTCCTTTCTAAGTTTATCAAAATGAATACGTGCATCATCAAGCATTTCAATTAATTCTTCTTTTGTTAGGTCATCATCACTATCATCATCACTAGATTCGGTGTCGGATGATACCTTAGAGCCCTTGGCCATGAAGCAAGAAGGAGTGTCGAAGATGGAAGGCCTGTCATGAATGGCAATGCTTGCATGTGCCTTCCTCTTGCTCTTCTTATCATCATCACTCTCTTCATCACTTGAAGAGGCATCACTATCCCATGTCACCACATGAGAATAGTTCTTCTTCTTCTTGTATGAAGATTCCTTCTTCTCTTTCTTCTCCTTCTTCTCATGCTTGTTCTTCTTTTTGCCCTTGTGATCATCTTCACTTGAGTGTGGGCAATCGGCTACCAAGTGATCTTTGCTTCCACAATTGAAGCATCTTCTTGGGCCATCAAATCTTCTTGCATTCTTCTTTCTTCTTGCCCGGTAGCCCTTCTTCTTCATGAACTTGCCAAATCTTCTTACTAGAAGGGCCATTTCTTCATCACTTTCACTTGTGCTAGAGGGATCTTCACTTGACTCTTCTTTGGCCTTGCTCTTGCCCTTTGATGAGGATGTGGCTTTGAATGCCACACTCTTCTTCTTCTCATCTTTGGAGTCTTCATCTTTTTCTTTCTTCTTCTTATTGATCAACTCTTCTTTATCATCATCATCTCTATAAGCATCATCGGTCATCACCTCCGCTAGCACTTGATTTGGAGTCAATTCACTCAATGTTGTCTTCACCAAGACCGTGATCAATGTGGCAAACCGCTTGGGCAAGCTCTTCAAGAACTTCATGGAGAAGTCACTATCCTTCACCTCTTCATCCACGGCCTTGAGATCATTCACAATGACTTGCAATCTATGGAACATCTCCGGCACGGTTTCATCATCCTTCATCTTGAAGCTTGCAAACTTGTCCTTCAAGATGTATGCTTTGGCGGCCTTTACACCCTTGGTGCCCTCATATGATTCCTCAAGCTTCTTCCAAGCTTCATGAGCACTTTCAATGTTCTTGATTTGCTCAAACACTTTTTCATCTACGGCCTCATGAATAGCACAAACCGCAATGTCATTGAGTTGAAGTAATCTTTCTTCGGCGGTTGTGGGATTGGCCGCATTGGCAATTTCAATCTTTGTTTCCACAACCTTCCAAACCTCTCTATTTATTGAATTAATGTGTGAGGTCATCTTGCTCTTCCAATATGCATAATTTGTGCCATCACATTGGGGTGGCTTCTTGGTGTTGTTGATGTGAATGTTGAGTTGAGCCATTTTTACACCGTAGGTTGTTAAGCCTCAAATCAACGGTGCCTCGGCTCCGATACCACTTGAAAGGTCCTAAATGGCTAGAGGGGGGGTGAATAGCCTATAAAAATCTACAAACAACACTTAACAAGCCGATTAGTAACAATAGCAAGTTTTGCACAACACTAGCTCTAAACTATGCTATGCAAGCCACCTAGACAAGTATACTACACTATGATCTCTAGTTCACACTCAAAGGCTATGTTACTACTTTACACTATTCTTAAGTGAGCAACTAACTAACAAGCTACACAAGAGAGAAGTACACCAATGTAAAGAGTAAAGGTGATTTCAATACCGCCGGTGAAGAGAAGATATGAAGTCCAATATAACCAATCAATCACATATAAGGGAAATCCTCGGTAGAGAGATGACACAAGATTTTTTACCGAGGTTCACTTGCTTGCCGGCAAGCTAGTCCTCGTTGTAGCGATACACCCACTTGGAGGTTCACGCGCTAATTGGCATCACACGCCAAACCCTTCTCAAGGGGGCCGCACAACCAACACAAGATGGGGATCCACCAAGCTACGAGCAATCCACTAAAGATGCCTTTCGCGATCTCCCGCGGGGATAGGCTCAAGAACCCCTCACAACTTCACCGATCGGAGGCGGAGACAATCACCAACTCCCCTCAACGATCCTCGCAGCTCCAAGCCGTCTAGGAGTCGGCAAGCTCCAAGAGTAACAAGAGAAACCGCTGCGAATCACCACTACCAAGTGCCTCTAGATGATCTCTATCAATGCAATGCACTTGATGCTCTCCAAACTCACCAAATGATGATCACAATCAAGTAGGATGAGTGAGAGTGGAGTGGGAAGGCTCACAAGTATGTTATGATGTTTAGGAGTGCCAAGAGCTACTCCCCAAACCGGCCAAGTCGCTATTTATAAGCCACACACAAAGAACTAGCCGTTTAGAGTTCACTGCGCACCGTCGGACTGTCCGACGGCCAGAGCGTCGGACTAATCCGCACGGTCCGACGCCTCGGATGAACGCCACGTGTCACTAGCCGTTTGAAGTCGAACGTTGGATCACAACGGCTATTTCCTCGCGCCAAAACGACCGTCGGACGGACGAACGTCGGACTAAATCAACCGGTCCGACGCCCTCAGCCGACCACCGTCGGACTCAGTCAGACGGAGCCGTCGGACTAACGAACGCGGCCGTCCGACGCTTCCAGAGAGCTCCCCGAGCCCTGAAAACCGTCGGACGTTGGTCCGACGCTCACCGTCGGACTAACGCCGAGAGTCCGACGCTCCTCTGCTCTCCACGTGTCGACCTGCTGCGGCTCTGTACCGTCGGACCCTGAGGACAATGGTCCGACGCTCCGAAATCAAGCGTCCGACGCTTGCTGAAGGGGTTAGCCGTCGGACCGAAGACAATGGTCCGACGCTCAGTCAAGTTAGAGTCCGACGCTACTTTTTCTATTGTAACGTTTCTGAAATTCGCCGAATCCTGCCGAGCTTGCGAGGCAGGAGGAAGAGAGGACCAAACCCTCTCTAACCCTCAAACTTCACCCAGTTTCTTAAGTCACTAACACTCCAAAGTGTCTCTCACTTAGGTGCACGTGTGTTAGCCTTTTTCAAAGAGTTTTCCACGGGTCAAGTTAGTGTCACTAGCATCTATATGCATATGCAATGATCATGAACACCTAGTAGCACTTGATAACCATATTTCAACAACGATTTCGCCCCTCTTGATAGTACGGCTATCTATCCTAAATGTGATCACTCCCTCTATGGAGTCTTGATCACCAAAACCAAAAGAGCTCCTATTGGTTATACCTTTGCCTTGAGCTCCCGGTTTCTTATCAACTTCCTTCTCATCTCTTGATGGACCTTGTGGACACCTATGATGATGGACTTATACCATTTGCATGGATGCCGTCAATAGGGCTTTCTCCTTTGTTGATGGACTTACACCATTTTCATGGACGCCGTCATTGCCCTTCACTTGTGACCTCCACCGACCCGGTCCTTTGCTCCATCTTGCCATTTTCTAATCAATTCTCATGAAACACTTAGAGCAATCGTTAGCAAACTAGGTTTCATCAATTACCCAAAACCAAACATGGGCTTTCAGATGGTCCTCCTCCTCCTCGTGTGCTAGGCTGATCCCAATCAACGTCCTCGACGTCGGAACCGGACATCTCGCTGAACTCTGGAGGTGGAGTAGGAGGGCTAATCTGACGCAGCCCCAAATGATCACGAATCTCCCGGTTCTCCATGCGGGCCTTGTATGCGGACTCAGAAGCATGCATACAAGCCCCAAAGATCCTCTGTAGCATACGGGAGAGACGACTCTTCTTCCTAGGCTGCCTGTGTGAGCTAGAGCGGGAGAAACTGGGTATGTCGGTCGACGGGGCAGCACGCCTGCTGGAGGAGCGAGTGGCTGCCCTGCTCTCACCTCCTGCAGTGTGGTGAGTCTTGTCCACCCGGAACGGCTCATGGGACACATCCTTCTTCAAAATGATGCCAGACACACGCTCAATCAAAAACATAATGTAAGGTGCATATGGGAGTGCCTTCCTCGCATCCTTAGAAGTGATGATCAACTCACGCCACATGAAGCGAGAAACTGAAAACCACGGACTCCCTGGCTGTGTCCTGGCAAGCATGTTCCTGGATGTCCCATAAAGGTTGGAAGCTGAACCAACCTTGGGATGAAGAGTCTGGCGAAACAAGTTGTTCAAGACATAGTATCGACTCTTCAGCCCCTTCACCAACCCATCGACCTGACTGGGGACATCATACAAGTGAGACAACTCATCATCAGTGAGGGCCCTCTCATCATTAAGATCATAAGCTGTCCTGTCCCACTCACCAAAACCGAGGATACGAGCAAAAGTAGTGTAATCCACTCGGTAGTGATGAACATCAGTCATCCAGTGCAACTCATCGTCCTCTCTGTCAAAGTAGCAGGTGGCTAGGAACTGATATAGTATCTCTGTGTTCCAATCACACCTGAAACCCATCAAGTCATATATACCTCTCTAATTGCAGAAAGCGATGACTTGGTTGCACACTCTGTCATTCTTTGCTGCCAAGTGCTCCCAATCAATATATCTCATCATGACAATCTTGGGCTTCTTGGCGGCAAGGAGAACGGACTCATAAAAGTCTGACTGGAAAGCGGACCAGAACCTGTAATCGAGCTCCTCATCCCTACGCCTCGCATAGGGATTGACTCGCCTTTGCTCTTGCACTTCCCTGAACTGATTTGCGTAGTCATACTTGTGCCTCTGCCTGTTCTCATTGGGAGGATGCACGAAGTGCTCATGCTCATCCCACTCCATGTACGCTCCATCGAACATGGTGAGATCATCAGGCGTATCAGGGCATGCATCATCCAGTATGGTCCTGCCTTCCTGCTCAGCCAAATCAGCATCTCTCATGGCTTGCCTCTGAGATCTGCCTGCAGCCTCCCTTCCACCATGCCTTGCTGCCCGCTTGGTCCGTGGAGGACGCGGGTTGCTCGGCCCAGCCCCTCCACCAAAACCACTGCCACTATCCGCCATCTATGCAAATGAAAAAGATATGTGTCAATAATAGGGAGAGGTGAGTACTGACCAAATCTGTGATATGAACAGCACCACCACATTGACTCAAGGGTTGAGGAAAAATTTGGGAAGCAGAGGCTCACTGCACAGGTCCCGGCACTGCCGCCCCATGGGCCGGCACTGCCGCGCCCGCGCAGTGAGGCAGCTCTGCCTCCAAACTTTCCCAACCGGTGAATCAATGGATCGGCAATGTCCAACCCACAAAATCGATGCAATATTCATCAAACAACCCTATACTACACTTTACTTCAATCAAAACCAACACATTGCATAGATTGGGATGATTCTTCGATTTAGGGCTTCATACCTTGAAGAATGGAGAGGGAAGGAGAGGATGCCCCTTCAACAGGGCCTTGGAGACCGGCAAGGAGAGGAGGAAGAAGCCTCCACGCCGCCGGACTGCAGGGCCAAGAGGGAGCACGCGCGGCAGGGAGGGGCGGCGGTGCCGGGCTGGACGCCGTCGACCGTTCTCTCGGTGTGAGAAAGAGAGAGAGAGAGAGAAAGACCAAGAGAAAGAGGGAGAGAGAGAGAGAGTCACGGGCCTGGAACAGATTTAGAAGAGATGCCCGACCGTTCTGACTAAGGTGGCCCACGGGCCGCCAAGTTGGCAAGGCGCGGCACTGCCGGCCTGCCTTCCAGCAGAGATCCTAAACCTAATCTGGTCTGCACCTAGGACAAGGTTACAGGATAATATTCACGCAATCACTTGGTCAGAGAAAGTAAGAAATAAAAGCAGTGACCAAGATTGCATAATCACACATTTGAAGAGGTTTTGAAAGACATAAAAGATCTTTTCAATTTTTTTAACCAACCTAGCTTAATCAAATAGTCATGTGCTAGGTTTCAAACCACGTTTCTAGAATCAAGGATATTTAGCTCACTACGCAAAGCGCAAAACCTTGACTCGTCAAGAGGCTTAGTGAGGATATCGGCTAGTTGCTTTTCGGTGCTCACATGGCGTATTTCGATATCTCCTTTGGTTTCGTGGTCTCTCAAGAAGTGATGTTGGATGTCAATGTGCTTAGTTCTTGAGTGGCCTACGGGATTATTTGCAAGCTTTATGGCACTTTCATTGTCACACAATAATGGGATTTTGGTAAAGTGACATCCGAAATCACGAAGGGTTTGCCTCATCCAAAGTAGTTGCGTACAACATGCACCGGCTGCAACATACTCGGCCTCGGCGGTGGAAAGGGCTACACAATTTTGCTTCTTAGAACTCCAAGACAGTAGGGACCGTCCAAGGAATTGACACGTCCCCGAAGTGCTTTTTCGATCTACTTTGCAACCGGCGTAATCGGAATCCGAATACCCAAGCAAATCGAATTTAAACCCCTTAGGATACCACAAGCCAAGGTTTGGAGTGTGTACTAAGTATCTAAAGATTCTTTTAACGGCCATCAAATGGCACTCTTTTGGGTTAGCTTGAAATCTAGCACACATGCACACGCTAAGCATAATATCAGGCCTAGATGCGCACAAATAGAGTAGAGAGCCGATCATTGAGCGATATACTTTGATGTCCACGGCTTTCCCTTCTTCATCGAGATCAAGATATCCGTTGACTGGCATGGGAGTCTTGATATGCTTTGCATTTTCCATGCCAAACTTCTTGAGCATGTCATGGGTATACTTGGTTTGGCTTATGAAAGTTCCTCCCTTCAATTGCTTGAGTTGAAAACCAAGGAAGAACTTGAGCTCACCCATCATGGACATCTGAAATCTCTTAGTCATTGTCCTACTAAATTGCTCACAAAACACATTGTTAGTACTACCAAATATTATGTCATCGACATATATTTGGCACAAAAATAAATCTTTACCAACTTTGTGAGTGAAAAGAGTAGGATTAACTTTGCCTATTTCAAAGCCTTGTTTGAGCAAGAAATCCTTAAGGCATTCATACCATACTCTTGGTGCTTGCTTAAGCCCATAGAGCGCCTTATGGAGTTTGTAGACATGGTCGGGGAACTTGGGATCTTCGAAACCTGGTGGCTGCTCCACATACACCAACTCTTGTATTGGGCCATTGAGAAATGCACCCTTCACATCCATTTGATATAGCTTGAAGTTGTGATGGGCAGCATAGGCTAGAAGCATTCGGATTGCTTCTAGTCTTGCTACCGGTGCATATGTTTCTTCAAAGTCCAAGCCCTCTACTTGAGTGAATCCTTGAGCCACAATCTTGCCTTGTTCCTTGTCACCATGCCATCTTCATCTTGCTTATTTCTGAAAACCCACTTGGTGCCAATGATGTTGGTGTTGGGTCTTTCAACAAGAGTCCACACTTGATTTCTCTCGAAGTTGTTCAACTCTTCTTGCCTGGCTAGCACCCAATCCGGATCACCAAGTGCATCTTCTACCTTGAGAGGTTCCAAAGAGGAGACAAAAGAGTAAAATTGACAAAAATTTGCCAAATGTGAACGAGTGGTTACCCCCTTTCGAAGACTCCCAAGGATATTGTCAACGGGATGATCCCGTTGAATCGTTTGTCGTAGCCTTGGATGATCAATGGATTGTTGTTCTTCTTCTTCTGGCCAAGCATCCTCATCTACTTCAAGAACAGGTGCCAGATCTTCCCTTGGAGACGGTGTCCTCCCAGCTGTTGCAGGAGTAGATGGCTCTGCAGCCTGGGGAAGCGGCACTGCCGGGACTGAGGCCGGCACTGCCGGGATCCCTTCAGCAGCAGGCCCTGCAGTGGCTTTCTCTTGAGGTTGTTCCACCTCTGGTGCCTTGTCTTCTTGTGGTCTAATATCACCAACGGCTACTTGCTTGATTGCTTCGCATGGTGGATCCTCCTTTCCTACAACACTTTCATCAATTTGCTCTACTTGAGAGCCGTTAGATTCATCAAATGTCACATCTACCGCTACTTCAACATGACCGGTGGTCTTGTTGAAGACACGATAGGCATGCTCATTTGATCCATAACCAAGTAAGAAACCTTCATCAAATTTAGGTGCAAACTTAGAGGTTTTGGGCCTTTTGTTAAGTATGAAACACTTGCACCAAACACTCTAAAGTAAGACATCTTTGGTTTGTTACCGGTAAGCAGCTCATATGAGGTTTTCTTCAGCTTCTTGTGTCGGTAGAGACGGTTGATTGCATGGCAAGCGGTGTTGATGGCGTCACTCCAAAAGAGATCCGGCGTCTTGTACTCATCAAGCATTGTTCTTGCCATGTCAATTAGAGTCCGGTTCTTTCGTTCAACTACACCATTTTGTTGAGGGGTGTATGGAACTGAAAACTCATGCTTGATGCCCTCTTCATCAAGGAACTTGTCAACTTGGGTGTTCCGAAATTCGGTCCCATTATCCCTTCTCACTTTCTTGATGGGAAGCTCGAATTCCTTTTGTGCTCTTCTAATGAAGGTCTTCACCTTATCTAGTACCTGGCACTTATCAAACAAGAAAAATACCCAAGTGAAACGGGAATAATCATCAACAATAACAAGTCCATATTTGTTACCCCCGATGCTCAAGTAGGCCATTGGTCCAAAGAGATCCATGTGAATCAACTCCAATGGCTTGGTGGTAGTCATGATGCTCTTTGGTGGGTGAGGTGCTCCTACTTGCTTTCCGGCTTGGCATGCACTGCATATCCTATCTTTCTTAAAGTGAACATTCGTTAGTCCAAGAATGTTGTTGTCTTTTAGAAGTTTGGCCAAGTTCCTCATCCCAACATGAGCTAGCCGGCGATGCCAAAACCAGCCCATACCAGATTTTGCCACTAAACAAGTCTGAAGGTTAGCTTTACTTTTGTTGAAGTCAACTAGGTAAAGCTTTCCTTTCAAACGACCCGTAAAAGCAATAGAGGAATCCTCCCTTGTAGTGACTTTCACACCCTTATCCGTAAAGAGACAATTATAGCCCATCTCACATAATTGTGATACGGACAACAAGTTGTAACTCAACGGATCAACATGTAAAACATTAGTAATTGAATGCTCATGAGTTATAGCAACTTTACCAAGACCGATTATTCCCCCTTTCGAGTTGTCTCCAAAGACAATATTCTCACTAGGGTTCTCAATAGGGGAGTATGAGCTGAACATACTCTTCTCTCCAGTCATATGATTTGTACATCCACTGTCAAGCACCCAACATGATCCACCGGAGGAGTATGCCTGCAAAACAATTTAGTTTCTTGTTTTAGGTCCCCAAGTAACATTGGGGCCTTGCATGTTAGTCACAAGTATCTTAGGAACCCAAATTGCTCTCCCAACAACCTTGCTGGCCTCTTGGCCAACAATATTGGCAACAACTTTACCACGGTTGTTGCACCTCAACACATAGCAAGATTCCAAACTTGCACGGGTGACACTTGGCTTTGGTTGATGCACAAATTTGTTTTTGGTCACCCATATTGATTCTTGAGGGTTCCGGACAACCTGCTTCTGCTGGGGCACCTTCTGGACATTTGCCTTGGTATGATCAGGTTTCAGATTGGTGGCCTTCCCTTTCTTGGGGCGCGGCACTGCCGTGGTCCGGCACTGCCGGCCTAGAGCGCAGCACTGCCGCGGTCTGTGCAGGCCGAACTATACCAATCTGCTCCTTCCTCTCAAACTTGACACATTCCACACCATTTTTCATATATCTTCCATTGGTCTTGCCCTAGCAACATGGCCTAAGCCACTCTTGATGTGAGGATGCCTTCCATCCTTGTATTGCACCTTTGGTTGTCCTTTAACCTTGCTCTTGCTGCTTTGCACCTGCAAGTTCTTGCCCTTACTAGCAGCTAAGGCATTGAGCCTTGCCACTTCTTTCTTTATTGTCTCTAGGTTGGCACGGTTAGTAGCATAAGCATTTAAATCAAGTTTGGTGCATTGTTCACATGCTTGACTAGTGGAAGAGCTAGATGCACTCTTGCTTTTGATAAGGAGTGAGTTACTATCAGCAAGAAACTTATGTTGATCCTCAAGTTTATTGTGCTTTTTCAACAATACATCATATCTTTGATTTAGATCAACATTAACCTTCTTATTGATAGTATGGGCCTTTTGCTCTTTGGCCAAGGCCTCGTGCAAAGAGTCCACCTCACTATTTTTCAAAGCAAGAGCTTCCTCACTAGCAATGTAGAAATCTTCTTGCTTAATAAGAGTTTTCTCTCTAGATGCTAGCTCAGCTTGTGTGCTCTCTAGTTCTTCCATTAGCCTAGCTATGAACATTTTAGTTTTGTTATCCAAGTTCTTAGTTAGTTGATCAATTTCTTCATCACTAGATTCATCATCACTAGCATAATCACTTGTATCACTACTAGAGATGTCACTAGGAGAAAGAGTTTTGGACTTGGATTTGGATTTTACCTTCTCACCCTTTGCCATGAGACAAATGTGAGGGGAGCAATCATCATCATCATCGGACAAGTTGTTGAATAGCTTTGGTGTTGAGGATGAAGCTTGTATGGCAACGGTTGCAATCTTGCTGTCCTCATCACTTGGGCTGTCCACAGTTGAGTCCCATTCATGTCCAATGTGAGCTTCTCCCACATTTCTCTCGTATCTTCTCTTGCTGCCCTCTTTGTGGTATTTCTTGTCTTGCCTCTTGTCCTTCTTCTCATGGGGACAATCAGCTATGAAATGCTCTGTGCTACCACAATTATAGCATGTTCTCTTTTTCTTATTGGGAAATGTTCTCTTCACTAACTTGTAGCCATTGCTTTTGATCCCCTTGCGAAACCTTCTCATGAACAAAGCAAAATCATCAATATGTTCTTGTTGCTGCTCACTTTCGCTTTCTCCTTTACTTGATGATGATGTAGTTGGCACTTCTTCCTTCACTATCTTGGCTGCCCTTGACTTGAACGAAGCACCTTGCTTGCTGCCCTTTTGATTGCTTGATGTAGATGGCTTGCTTGCTGTGGGCTGCATGCTTCTCTTTCTTGCCTTGAGTGCTACATCTTTGATCTTCATGTCCTCAAGTTTGGTTTGCAGCTCTCCAAGCCTTTGCCTCTCAAGTGCTTCCTATCTATGCATGTCATGTGTCAAAAGCCTTCCAAGAACATCACTTGGGGTGAATTGCTCAAATCTTTTCTTCTCTCTAATCAAGGTCACAAGGGTGTCATTTCTTGATGTGAAAGCTTCCAACATAACCCTCACAACCTTGTGATCATTCACCTTGGTGTCACCAAGACTTCTAATCTTGCCAACAATGACCATCAACCTATCAAACATTTCTTGTGGCCCTTCTCCTTCAAGAATTGCAAACCGGTTGAGCTTGGCCATCAATATATCTATCTTGGACTTCCTCACCTTGTCAACACCCTCATGTGCCATGTGCAAGATATCTCAAATCTCCTTGGCCACTTCCATACCTTGTAGGATCACGGGCTGGCCTAGAAGGGGGGGTTGAATAGGCCTGCAAAATTTCTTCGCAAACAGATGTCAAAACATAGGGCGGCAGTGCCGGCCTGGGAGCGGCACTGCCGAGATGCCCGGCACTGCTGCTGCTAGAGCGGCAGTGCTGGACCTCCCCGAGCAGAATCAACACAGTTCAAAATGCAGCCAATGAAAACTAGATCTGGTTAATTACTGATGTTCTCTAGGTTGTGTAGAGAGTAGAACACCTCCTTTGCACAGCTCAAACACCACCACAAGGTAGATTGAGGTCAAACCCTAGAAAACAAAGAACTACAACAAGTAGAGAGCAAGTGAACCAAATCAAGTGACACAAGATTTATCCCGTGGTTCAGCTCGCCACAAAGGCTTGCCTACTCCACGTTGTTGAGGCTCCACAAAGGAAACTTGGGTTCACAACTCCCAATCCTCGTTCTCAAGTGAAGGAAGTTAATCCTTGAAAAGAGGGGGCAATTTCACTAGCTTGTGAGGGTGGTTACAAACCTCCCTGGGCTGCCACAAGATTGGCAAGCTCTCCGGGCGACGCTCTAGCCGGCTAGGAGCAAGCTCCAAGAGTAACAAATGCAAATCACCGGCTTGAACGCGAACCAAGTGCTTGGAGAAGATGAAGATCACAGTGAGAAGCTTGTTCTTGCTCAAGATGAGCTCACACTCTTCAAGATTTGAGTTGGATTCTAAATGGAAGGAGTGGAGAGCTTTTTGAGTGGGGGAGAGAGCAAGAGAGAGCCTTCTCTGGTTCTGGAAACGTGCAAATGGCCGAGATGACCGTTGGGGGCGACGGGGAGGTGATTTTGAATCACCCCCAAGTCTAACGGTCAGAATAAGTCGCGGCAGTGCCGGGCCAGAGGCCGGCAGTGCCGCGCCTAAGGCCGGCAGTGCCGTGATGCCAAAACAGATCAGAATGATATGGAATTTTGTGGCTGGTTTTGGCAGTGGAAATTAGGATGTTTGGTGTGAATATTTGCACTTGGTCACACTTTCAAACCTGTCTTTTGCATCCCCCTTAATAGTACGGCTTTTCCTATACTCAAATTCAAAATAAAAACGAATTTAAACCTCCTTTGAGCCAGATGCCGTATCCATAAGTTGTTAGGGGTCCACCTGCATAAGAATACGTCCTCCTAATTCCCTTGCCTGTCCATCATCTCAATAAACCACATTAGTCTTCTAATCGCGTGGTCATTGTCACCAAAACCCGCATTAGGGCTTGATTGCACTTACAGTCCCAGGGTAATCGAATGGAACCTAAATGAATATTAACACATGGGTTTACAGAATCCGCACGGGAAATTATTTGGTTTGTGGATTGCATCAAAAACCCAGGAAGACACATTACCCTTGTTAGTAGATTATATATTACACATGGGTTTATAACTCATATTACTCATGATGTGAACTAGATAGTAGATTATATGTTGGATTATCATAATCTGTTCTTGTGGGCTGAAAACAAACGCTGATTTTAGCGAATGCTGATTTTGTTCTGAGAGAAAAATATTGTTTCGTGGCTGGAAATAAGCGCTGATTGGTCAAAAGAACATGCTCCAAAACACCGGAGTATCGTCAATCATGTTTTCTCGTGCTTTAGAGCATGTCACTTGAACCAAGAATAATGCACCTATGGGCAGTCACAATGTTAAAAACTATGGTTGGTTTCTATTCCTTTTAATTTCTACAGACTTCACGTACGTATAGAAATCATAGTCATAATGGATAGTTTCTATGAATATTTTTTTATCCAATGATATACATTTCTCTCTATTCTTCACCAATCATGTCCTTTCATGTTTCGGTTCTCATGTACTATGACAGAACCGTCCAGATCATCGGGTCCACGCGCAACATCATCGTCCCTAAGGACCTCCGATTACTGTGCATGAGTTCCCGCAACCTAGGAAGCCTGTCGGGTTTCCTTGGAAACCCTGATTCACCCGATGATCTCATTGTAAAGACCTTCCATGTATTACAACAGTTTACACAAATAATATGGATCAGAGTAAAGAGTGCGAAAGTAATATATGACCATAGGTTTACAAATATAATTTATATTATTCCGAACCAGAGTTTCGTAGTGGAGCAGCAGTATACAACTATACACCCTGCCTAAGGGTTATATCATATACACATCTTCATCCATGCACGATCCATCAGCCGGCATGGTCCCACGCAGAACTGTACTCTCAACTTACCTGCAACAGGGGTTAACAAACCCCTGAGTACATGGATACTCCACAAGACATACCCGACTAAAGAAAATGGAGAGAAAACTCGGGAATGCGGGCTGAGGGGAGTCAAGGTAAGGCTTTAGCAATAGTCAAAGGATTTTGCAGAAAAAACATTTCTAATCTTGAATCCTACTTTTAATATTTTAGTTCAATATTATTTTAATCATGAACCATTGATCTCAGTTATTTCACATGTGTCCTTCAATTCCAATTACTTATTCATTCTCAAAAACCTAGTTCTGAACCACTCTTCATTGAATGGTCGAAGGATCAAGTCTCCATAACCGAGGAGCAACGATGATTCGAATCGATTAATACCCAGCTGGACATCCCTATCCACACTGCATACGTAGCACTTAAGCTTGCATATACCAACCCCGTCTACCACGGCTTTTCCAAAACTTGAACCGGTCCTGTGCCACCTGAGAGCACAATACACCTCAAATCCGGGACTCTAACCCACGAGAGTACACACTACTCTCGCCATCTCTCCACTTCCAGTGCGTGATTGTCGGTTCAAGTAGTAGAGCCACCGGAGTCAGGGCTTCCCGGAGTATGTGGCTAGTTTTAAAGTCTCGATCCAGCAGGCCTACAACGAATGGTCCCTAATTCCTTTTTCCGTCGGAGACAATGCATTGGGACTCTAACCCAAGTACAAGCTGACCAAACGGTTTTCAAATCTCTTTTCCGTCGGTAACAATATGACTCTAACCCAAGCTACGATCACCGAGCAGGAAATCCCTTCCCATCGGTGACAATGTACTGGCCAAGTGCACAGCCACCGAACGAAAACATTACCAATTCCCTTTTTCATGAATTGATCAATAATATATCACAATAGCTCAAAATAGCATTTTGTGCAAAACTAAAATTATTCAAGCAGGGCTAAACATTTTCCAAACATTTTATTTTAAAATGGTTCCAAGGATGGTATTTCAGTGGTCAAGGTTGGTAATGCATCAATTGGGTTATCACTCAACTCCTATAAACTTAATGCAGTAGATTAACTCAAGTCATAAACATTTTGTAAATCACAAGGAAAAGGCTGAATGCACCGGGGCTCGCCTGTTGCTTGGAGTAGATAGAACCCAGAAATCAATCACTGAGAAAGATCCACATCTACCAAGTGAAAACCTTACTCGGGGTTTGCTTCCGATAATAATTACCGCGTGTTCACTACACGAAATAATAATAATGCTGTGCTTAACATGATGATATGGATGCTATGATGCACGAGGTGCACTAAATTGGAATTAATAGAAAATAAACTTAATTTAGAGAGTTGAGTATGACTTTCCTTCACAATAAAGCTGTAAACCACAAAACCAACTTGTTACTTAACAATTAGGATTTCACTTTAACATTTAATTGTTTTGTCAAGCAAGTCATTCCATGTGTACACATAAAAGGACTACTAAAATCCCATTATAAGAATCATACTTAACTACACCCTTTTTCCCAAGAGGTTGCACCCAAGAAGCCATCGATATCATATACATACATACCTACATATATACATACATATACTAGTGAGAGACTTAATTAACTAAAAAGCATTCTATGTTTTTATTATAATAAGTGGAACATGAGCACATCACCCCAAGTAACTAGGTTGCCATGAACCAACAGTGGCGGAAGTGTTCCAAGGTCTCCACTCAATCAAAAAGTCTCCCAAACCTAACTTATTAGGAATTTTTATTTGTTTTACCAATTATTTAATTAAGCACAAATTATAAATAAAATAAACTTTGTCCAAATGAGCTACAAATTTTTATATAGGTAGCTCACAGTACAAAACAGTGACAAAACAATCTTCATAATTTTTGGATTAATATTTTAACCTAAAAAAATCCTAAAATTTTCATTTTATAATTAAAATAGGTATTTTTACCACTGTAACACCCCTGGTGTTACGGTAATTAAAACCTGCCATGTCATCATGATTGCAGGCAAAAACATCCCGCATAAACTCATTTTTCTGTGCAATAACTAAAGTAAAATTTATTTTTACATATGATTGTGTGTAGGTACTTTAGAGTGATCTGGTTATGTTAATGTTTGTGTATGTATGTGGGATAAAAATAAAATTAAAGAAATTTAAAAGAAATTATTTATAAATCCTATGTCGGACCCAAAACCCTAATTTAAAAATTAAAAGGAATTAGGTGTTGGGCCTTAAACAAAAGTTGTAAACCCTTAAAAGTTGAGCAATTTCTATTTGGGACAATCTTGAAGTTATTAAAAAGAGTTTTAAATAAAACCTTAATCTATGTTTTAAAGTTGAAACTTGAAATACAAATTCAAAAATAGCAAGAATCTGATGATGGTCCCTTAATAAAAGTTTTAGTCCTTTAAAAATTGAAGAACTTTAATTTTTAGAGATTTTGAAGTTTATCAGTGGAAATTTAAATTAAACCCCAATTAGTGTTTGTTTATTCAAATTTAAAATACCCTTTCAAAAACTATCAAGAATTTGGGCAAACTCCTTTAATAAAAGTTGTAAGGCTTTTCAAGTTGAATAACTTTTATATTTGGGTATTTTGGACTTATGCAATGAGATTTTAAATTAAACCCTAATGAGTGTTTTAGAATTTAAATTTGGAATGGTATTTCAAAAATTATCAAGAATCTGACAAAACTCAGTTAATGAAAGTTGTAGGCCTTGTTAAATAGAAGAACTTTTATTTTTGTAGATTTTCAAGCTGTTGAGAAACATTTGAAGAATTTAACTAGATTGCAAATAGAATTCAAAATTCAATTCTACCCCCTTTTTGATAATTTCAAATCTAGACAAAATTTGAAGATAGTTCAAAAAGTAGAGTTTACCATCATAAAATTTCCCACAACTTTTGTTTTTGAGAATTTTCTGTTTGCTATTAGGAATAGGAGCAATTGAACAAAATAGGCTTTGACCTATACACTGCTACACTGCTCTAGGGGGGGTCCGGCTCTACCCCTGCTCGGGTACAAGCCCGCGTGCGCGCGCTGGCCGCCGGAGATGCCCGGGGCCAGCCGGCCGCGTGTCACCGACGGTGCCGGGCCCGTGGGGGTCCTCTCCACGCCGCACCACCTCCACTGCCCTTTATAAGCCGGTCTAAGCCGCCGTCGTCGTCTCTTCCTCCTCCCTGCGGCCGTCGGCATCGTCTCGGTGTCTACCAAAATTCACCGTCTTTGAGCTATCTCCACCCTCTCCATCTCGTGCATACCCTTGTCATCCCGGTGCGAGTCGTTTGAGCCTAGTATCGCAGCCTTTCATCGTCGGAAATGCCTGGGCGGCTCGTCGTCGTCTCGGACTCCGGCGGAGCGCCGCCATGCTCGGCTTCGTCGCGACCGTGCATTCCCTGTGAGTTGACCCCCTCTCGACTTCCGTTTCATGTCCCACTTGATCCCAGGAATGTCCTGGTTCAAGTCGTTTCCCCTTTGGTGCACCAGCGTAGCCGAAACGTCGTCTTGTCACTGGTTCGTGCCGCCACGGCCACCGTCGACGTCACCAGCATCCTCGGGGTCATCTCCACTTCAACCAACGTGCACAGCGCGTCTAGGTGAGTTCCATGTAGCTCGGGGGTTAGTTTTTTAGGTTCGTTGGGGGCTTGCGCTGTTGGATCGAGCAGCACCGCCGGTCACCGTCCTGGCCGAGCCGCCATGGCGTTGGTCAAGCTTCCGCGAAACCCTAGACCGGCCAACCAAACCCATAGCTAGGTCCGCCGTGGTCTGGGGAGCACACCGATGGGGATTGCCCTCGCCGGAGAACCACCGGCGGCGAGCTACCGTGGCCGGAGCCGCTGCACGCGCGCGGTTGGCGCCCGAGAGAGGGGAGGAAGAAGGTAAGAGACGAGGTGGCCGGCCTGTTTGCTGGGCTGGGCCGGCCCAGTGGTGGAGAGCAGCTGAGGAAGTGCGGGATCGCGTGGGTCGGCCTGCCGAGTTGGGCCGGTTCGGGCCGAAATTAGGTTTTGCAATTTCTCGCGAATTAATATGCATTTTCTGATTTTCTGATGAAGTGAATAGTAAGGCACTTTGTAAATTTTGTATGAATATTTTTGTGACACCAAAAATTATGAAATTAATTGTAGAGGCTCTCTGTGAAATATGGAACACACTAAAAATATGAAATAATGATTTCCATCACTTTCTGAAGGAAATACAAATGTACCTTTTAATTAATAAATGGAACTTCCATGATTTTTCTAGGCAAAAATATATATCCAAAAATCAAGAAATTTAAATTGGCACTGTTTTAAGCCGATATCTAACTGTAGAAAAAGTATGAGCTCTTTTGGAGATAATTTATGTATTATTATTTTATGCTCTATAAATGATTAATAAAAATAAATAGAAAACCCTAATGACTTGGGTTTGATGTGACTTTTGGATTATGTGTTGACCCTGGATCATCATCCTACAAGTGACCCTTGGCACTTTAAGTTATGCTTGAGCTCATAATTAAATTGCTAATTACAGTTATTAATAATAGTTCATGCAATCAATATCTGTCGGTAGCGATTAATGACTTGTTTAGTAGTAATTGAAGTAAGTTAATGTTGCTTTCAACGACTGTTAAAATGGTCAATAAAACAACAGGACAGTTTTGTTGGCTTGCAACTTTATTGTGAAGGAAAATTGTGCTCAACCTTTTAAATTAAGATTACTTTTTAATTTAGTACATCTCATGCATCATAGCATACATATCATCATATTAAGTACTGCATTATTATTATTTCGTGTAGTGAACGCGCGGTAATTATTATCAGATGTAAGTCCCGAGCAAGGTCGTCACTCGGTGGACGTGGATATTCTCGGTGATTGACATCAGAGTATTATCTACTCCAAGCAATAGGCAAGCCCCGGTGCATTCAGCCCTTCTCCTTGTGATTTGAAAAATGTTTATAAATTGAGTTAATCTATTGCATTAAGTTGATAGGAGTTGTGTGATAACCAATTTATGCATTACCTTCCTTGACCACTTGAATACCACCCTTGAAACCTGATTTAAAATGAAAATATTTGAAAAACGTTTAGCCCTGCTTAATTAATTTAGTTCTTACTCAAAATGCTACTTTTTGAACTGTGGTGATATATTATGGATTAATTCATGAAAAGAAAATTGGTAATGTTCCCGTTTGGTGGCTGTGCACCTGATCAGTACATCGTCACCAACGGGAGGGGATGTTTCTGTTGGGTGGTTGTATCTCTTGGGTCAGAGTCCCAAGGTTTCACCACCGATGGAAAAGGGAAATGTTTCGCTCGGTTGATGTGCACATGGGGCGACGTTCCCCATGTCTTGTCATCCGGAAGGCATGGATTTGGAAACCGTTGGGTAACTTTGTACTTGGGTTAGTGTCCCAATGCATGGTTGCCGGCGGAAAAGAAATTAGGGACCGTTCGTTGTAGGCCTGCTGGATCGAGACTTTGCAACTAGCCACATACTACGTAAAGCCCTATCTCCGGTGGCTCCACTGCTTGAACCGACAACCACGCACTGGGAGTGGAGAGATGGCGAGAGTAGCGTGTACCCTCGTGGCCGGCGTGCCTGGAGACGAGAGGAGTACTGTGCTCTCGGGTGGCGCAGAACCGGTTCAGGGGTTGGAAAAGCCGTGGTAGACGGGGTTGGTATATGCAAACTTAAGTGCTATATATGCAGTGTGGATAGGGATCCCCAGCTGGGTATTAATCCATTCGAATCGTCGTTGCTCCTCGGTTAATGGTGACCTGATCCACAGACTTACCCCGAAAAGTGGTTCGAAATTAGGATGTTTTTGAGAATGAATAAATAATTGGAATTGAAGGATATATGTGAAGGAATTGAGAACTATTGATGTTGATTATAATAATATTGAGTAAAATACTGAAAGCAGGATTAGTATTGCTTTTTCGCAAAATACTTTGACTCTTGTTAAAGCCTTATCTTGATTCCCCTCAGCGTGCATTCCTTGAGTCTCATTCCTTTTTCTTAGTCAGGTAAGTTTTGCGGAGTACCCTAGTACTCAGGGTTTGTTAACCCCTGTTGTAGGTGAGCCGAGGGTACAGTCATGCTTGGGATCGTGCCAGTTGACGGATCATGCATGGGCGAAGATATGAATATGATATAATCCTTGGGCAGGGTGTCTAGTTGTATGATGCTACGCCACTACGAAACTCTGGTTTGGGATAATGTAATTTATGTTTGTAATCTATTTTATGTAATAGTTCCGCACCTTGTACTCTGATTCAAATTATTTGTGTAAACTGTTGTAATACTTGCAAGGTCTTTACAAGGAGATCCTCCGGTGAATTAGGGTTTTCGAGCAAACCCTTGAAAGCCCATGTTTGGTTTTGGATAATTGATGAAACCCAGTTTGCTAACGATTGCTCTAAGTGTTTCATGAGAATTGATTAGCAAATGGCAAGATGGAGCAAAGGACCGGGTCGGTGAAGGTCACAAGTGAAGGGCAATGACGGCGTCCATGAAAATGGTGTAAGTCCATCAACAAAGGAGAAAGCCCTATTGACGGCATCCATGCAAATGGTATAAGTCCATCATCATAGGTGTCCACAAGGTCCATCAAGAGATGAGAAGGAAGTTGATAAGAAACCGGGAGCTCAAGGCAAAGGTATAACCAATAGGAGCTCTTTTGGTTTTGGTGATCAAGACTCCATAGAGGGAGTGATCACATTTAGGATAGATAGCCGTACTATCAAGAGGGGCGAAATCGTTGATGAAATACGGTTATCAAGTGCCACTAGGTGTTCATGATCATTGCATATGCATATAGATGCTAGTGACACTAACTTGACCCGTGGAAAACTCTTTTAAAAGGCTAACACACGTGCACCTAAGTGAGAGACACTTTGGAGTGTTAGTGACTTAAGAAACGGGGTGAAGTTTGAGGGTTAGAGAGGGTTTAGTCCTCTCTTCCTCCTGCCGAGCTTGCGAGGCAGGATTCGGCGAATTTCGGAAACGTTTCAATAAGAAAAAGTAGCGTTGGACTCTAACTTGACTGAGCGTCGGACCATTGTCTTCGGTCCGACGGCTAACCCCTTCAGCAAGTGTCGGACACTTGATTTCGGAGCGTCGGACCATTGTCCTCAGGGTCCGACGGTGCAGAGCCGCAGCAGGTCGACACGTGGAGAGCAGAGGAGCGTCGGACTCTCAGCGTTAGTCCGACGGTGAGCGTCGGACCAACATCCGACGGTTTTCAGGGCAAGGGGAGCTCTCTGGAAACGTCGGACCGTGGTTTCGTTTAGTCCGACGCGGAGTGTATTTTCAGTCCGACGGTGCAATGGCAGTGGGCGTCGGACCGTAAGGTTTGGTCCGACGGCCTACAGTCCGACGGTTCGTTTAGCGCGGGAAGTTAGCCGTTGTGATCCAACGTTCGACTTCAAACGGCTAGTGACACGTGGCGTTTATCCGGGGCGTCGGACCGTGCAGATTAGTCCGACGGTCTGGCCGTTGGACAGTCTGACGGTACGCAGAAAAGTCTAAACGGCTAGTTCTTTGTGTGTGGCTTATATATAGTCACTTGGCCGGTTTGGGGAGGATCTCTTGGCACTCTTAAACATCATAACATACTTGTGAGCCTTCCCACTCCACTCTCACTCATCCTACTTGATTGTGTTCATCATTTGGTGAGTTTGGAGAGCATCAAGTGTATTGCATTGATTGAGATCATCTAGAGGCACTTGGTAGTGGTGATTCGCAGCGGTTTCTCTCATTACTCTTGGAGTTTGCTGACTCCTAGACGGCTTGGAGCTGCGAGGATCGTTGAGGGGAGTTGGTTATTGTCTCCGTCTCCGATCAAGGTATTGTGAGGGGTTCTTGAGCCTATCCCCGCGGGAGATTGCGAAAGGCATCTTTAGTGGATTGCTCGTAGCTTGGTGGATCCCCATCTTGTGTTGGTTGTGCGGCACCCTAGAGAAGGGTTTGGCGTGTGATGTCAATTAGCGCGTGAACCTCCAAGTGGGTGTATCGCTACAACGAGGACTAGCTTGCCGGCAAGCAAGTGAACCTCGGTAAAAAATCTTGTGTCATCTCTCTACCGAGGATTTCTTTTTTTTGTGATTGATTGGTTATATTGGACTTCATATCTTCTCTACACCGGGGGTATTGAAATCACCTTCTCTCTTTACTTTTGTGCACTTATTCTCGTGTGTAGCTTGTTAGTTAGTTGCTCACTTAGGAGTAGTGTTTAGTAGTGACATAGCCTTTGAGTGTGAACTAGTGATCATAGTGCAGTATACTTGTCTAGGTGGCTTGCATAGCATAGTTTACAGCTAGTGTTTTGCAAAGCTTGCTTTTGTTACTAATCGTCTTGTAAAGTGTTGTTTGTAGATTTTTATAGGCTATTCACCCCCCCCCCCTCTAGCCATTTAGGACCTTTCAACCTTGCAGGCCACCTAGGCCAAGGGGAACTCGTGCAGGCTGATCGTGGTCCTTAGGGACGGTGACGGTGCACGTGGGCCCTATGATTAAGGCGGTTCTGTCACAACCACATATCTAAAATACTGAAAATGCATATATCATATTTTTCCCATGTTCATCATATTATATATCAGATACAGAATTAATTTTATAATGTTTAGATCCGTATTTATTTTCCTACAAAATAAATAAAGTGTAGCACTATTCACAAATCCAGAAAATGAAAAGAGCATTCCAATTAACACGGGTAGAGCATCTGGGTCGGCCGAAACGGCCCACACGGCCCAGCACTCACCCTCTCTCCTTCCCGCTGCAGGCCGTGACGGTAGTGGCCGTCAACCGGCAGTTCGGCCGCCCTGCTCGCCGCTGGCGAGTCGGCCAACAACGGAGAGGCTATCGGAGTGCTCGCGAAGACCACACTCATTGAGCTGGGCCAAAGATGGAACGAAATACACGGCTCGGTTCGAACCTGTCGGCAGCCATGGCGGCTCCGGCGAGCTGCGAGGCGGCATGACGGCTTTACGACCTCCTAAAGCTACAGCGGACGCTAAGGTAGGCACTCGGGGCTCACCGAGGGTCTTTCATGCGCACAGATTGGGACAGGGACGGAGCAGAACGCGCGGTCGATGTTGGAGATAGCAGCGGCGGCGCTGTCAGAGGTCTGCCATGGCGTTTCGTCTCGGCCTGGACAGCAAACGGGAATACGATACACCTGTGAGCATCGCAATGTTACAAGAAAGCTAGAACACCAATCAATTTGAGCTGCTCCTCACCGAAGAGCATTGGCCTCGATGAAGCTGCACGCGTCGGAGTGGTGCTCGGTGGTGCTCTGCCGTCCGTGAAAAAGAAGGGGGGTCGTCCAGACGATTCTGGCAACGAAAGCCAGCGCGAGCAGGTTCAAACAACGCGTGACGGTGTGGCGAGGCTATCTGCATGATGGAGTGGGTGATGGTGGACTGGAGACGGCGAATTTCACCGGTGATCGAGAACTCGCCCTCGGCGGCAATGGAGGAAAGAGGAGGAGAACGGTGGCCTTGAAGCTCTATATAGCGGAAAGAACAGGAGCACGACGCGGCCGAGGCCCCCACGACTCCGACACGTCGGCGCCCGGACCCGACCGGCCCCGGGTGACGCCAGCGTGCGGCGCAGCACGCGCGCCCAGCTCACGAACAGAGCAGGGTACCGGACCCCCCCTGCCGACCACTGTAGCAGGTACCTACTACTTTATCCCTTTTGCAAAATTACTTTTTATTTTGTGTAGAAAATTGAAAAATGTCCTTAATAAGAGTTATAGTAAATTTAATTCTGAACAACTTTGGTTTTTGAACCAAATTCAAATTTTGAATGGATTTTGAATAAATCAAAAGGGGGTAAAAAGGGATTTCAAATTTTAATTCTAATCCAGTCAAATTCTCAAGATTTCACTCAATAAGTTGAAAATATCCAAAGATAAAAGTTGTTCCAATTGACAAGCCCTACAACTTTTATTAAAGTAGTTTTTTAAGATTCTTGATAATTTTTAAAACAGTATTTTAAATTTGAATCCTTAAACACCAATTTGAGTTTTATTTAATATTTAACTCAGTAACCTGAAAAATTCCTAGATACAAAAGTTGTTTAGTTTGAAAATATTTACAACTTTCATAAAAGATGTTTGGTCGAATTATTGATAGTTTTTGAATTTGTATTTCAAATTTGCATTTTTAAACATATGGTAGAGTTTTATTTAAAATTTTATTTAATAAATCAAAATTACCTAAAATAGAATTTGCTCAACCTTTAAAGATTTAAAACTTTTGTTTAATACCCAACATCTGATTCCTTCTAGTTTTTAAATTAGGGTTTTAGGGTCCGTTTTAGGGTTCACAGATGATCTTCTTTTTAATTTTCCAATTGGATTTAGATAAATACACACAAACAAGCATTTATATCATGAATTCACTCTAAGGCACCTATGCACAATCACATGTAGTAATAAAATTTATTTTAGTGAATGCACAACAAAAATGAGTTTATAGGGATGATTTGCATGCAATCATGATGACATGACAGGTTTTAGTTATAGGGGTGTTACATGTACACTTGGTTTCTATGATTTTTGTTCTCTTTTAAATAACTCTCTTGCCATATCAGCAAAAAACCGCTTAGGTGACAATACAATTAATGTCTAAAAATTAATGGTAGTTTCTGTATTGTGGCTGTCCTAATAATTTACAAAACGAAACACTATCCGATTATATTTCAGGCACACAAAATATAGAAAAAGTGGATACGCAAAGTTTTGACACCATAAATCTTAAACACTCCATACAATTGAGCCGTGTATAGACCACTTTTAGTTGCTTGAAAGCAAAGAACAGGGAGCATAAAGGAGTCCCCACATGGGTGTAGCCATAGGCCATAGCCAAATGGGAGGCGGCCCTAGCTCATGCATGCCGCATCCCACGTCCTTTCACCATTGCTGCGTCAGCGTCACAAGCAAACAAAGCAAATGGAGTGGAGCATCCCGCCGCTCGTGTGATCCAGCATCCGACGTAGCGTAGGGGCGTGTTCATGTTCATGGTCCCGCCCCACGCGGGAGCCCGCGCCCGGCGACGTGTCTTCTCATCAGCTGACCGCTAAAATCCATCTCGATCGGCTTGTCGTCCCACTCCCACTCCCACCGCGGCGTGGTTGCGGCGGTTGCGTACGAGTACGACGACACCGCTCCCGTCCTTTGCCATGGCCGTGCACGCGCAGTACCACGCCCACGCCCACGCCTTCCCACATGACCTGACCTCCGCGCCATCACCAGGTTCGTCTTCCTCTCAATCCTCTCCTATTTATATTTACAGTATATTATGTGTCCACCATCGCTGAAACCAACCACCGCAACGTCGTCGTGCGCCTTGGTTCCGCAGCTCGCCAGCACTGGACAACGCCACGAGCTAGCGCATCGGCCGCGTTCCTCGTCGCCGGCCCCGCAACCGCGGCTGCCGGCAACACTGTGCTCAGCGCCAGCGACCTCACCTGCCACGGCAACAGAGGCTGCCTCGGCGCAAGGAAGCGCGCGCTGGTGACCATGGACCTGCAAGGCCAGCACCGAGCTCTGCTGCCCCCGGTGCCGCAGGCGTTGGACGTGCAGGTGCAGAGCAGGGCGCTCTGCTCTGCCTCCGCGTCCACCAGTGGGCGACCGGCCAGCGCCGCGCGCTTCGTCCTCTCGCACCACCACCGCCACAGCGTCGA
This sequence comes from Eremochloa ophiuroides, assembly GCA_038502445.1. Lineage (NCBI taxonomy): Eukaryota > Viridiplantae > Streptophyta > Magnoliopsida > Poales > Poaceae > Eremochloa > Eremochloa ophiuroides. Next base: position 49,506,106 of record JAHLJS010000005.1, on the reverse strand, counting down.
CGAGATCGACCTGCTTCTCAGCATCGAGGTGCGCCGAAACGCTGTTCCTTGGAGATCAACGTGCTTGTTCCGAGGCTAGTTCTCATATAGTACCGTTCACTTGCTTGGTGTATAGCGGCGCAGACTGAGCGGCTGCGGGCTGGGCTCCAGGACGCGCGGCGCCGGCACGCCCGCGCCGTCCTGTCGGCGGTAGGGCGCGGCGCGGCGCGGCGCCTGAGGGCGGCGGAGGCCGGCCTGGAGAGCGCGCTGGCGCGCAACGCGGAGCTCGGCGACAGGCTCCGGCAGGCGGCGGCCGAGGCGCACGCGTGGCGGCGCGTCGCCAAGAGCCACGAGGCCGTCGCCGCGGGGCTACGCGCCACGCTCGACGACGTCATCCAGACGCGGCCGCCATCACCATGCGCCGACGAGGGCGACGCCGAGGACGCGCGGTCGTGCTGCTTCGAGCTGGAGCAGGAACGGTGCCACGGCGGGCGGCGGACGAGGGCGTGCCGGGCGTGCGGCGCGGCGGAGGCGTGCGTCCTGCTGCTGCCGTGCCGGCACCTGTGCCTCTGCGGTGCCTGCGAGGGAGCCGTCGAGGCGTGCCCCGTCTGCGCCGCCACCAAGAACGCCTCACTCCGCGTCCTCCTCTCCTGATTGCCTGATTCATCCACGATTCCACGGCCCGTGGCACACACAGCGCATTTCATTGGAATTAGAGGAGGCATGACAAAACGAACACCAAGTGCAAGAGGAGAATACTGAATCCATCAATGGCCAAATAAAAATGGCGCGCAGAAATCATTCTACTGACCACCACCACCCTGCTGGAGGTTATTGTGCAATTGGTGGAGATTGATCTAATGCTTACAGTACACTGTATTACAGACAGGGGCTACATGAGGTGATGACAACCACGATGAGGTTCCATCGTCGCTGGTTGCCGTGCAGGCTCAACAAGTCAAGAAGGACAAGAAGAGGAAGGGCACATCACACGGTGAGCATGAGCTTTGTCAAAGGTGACAAAGGTTTTTCATCGCAAAGGAGGAGTATCAGTTACAGCAACTCCAGCCGGACCCCTACTTGAGCCCCCATACCTAAATATAGGAGCTCAGCCCAAAAAAAACGTGCTCTAGCAGGACCTCTACTACAGCCCCGAAATTTAACAGGGCACCCAAATCTCTCCCCCAGAAACCATTTTGGTTGGGCCAACAGGCCGGCCCCAATCCATGCGAGCGCGCGCTGCTCCTTCGCGCTCCACCGCGCGCTGCTGCTGCACCGTCGCCACCGCTCTGCCGCACACCACTGCTCCTCCTTCGCTCCGGCGCGTGAGCTCCGCCGTGCGGAGGAGGAGCAGTGGCCGCACGCCGCTCCGCAGCGCAGCCATCCGCTCCATCTCGCGGGCGCACGGGCGCCGCCGCTGCGTCTCGCTCGCGGCCGCTCCATCTCACGAGCGCACGAGCGCCGCCGCTCTACCGCACGGCCGCGCACGCTGCTCCACCCAGGCGAGCGCCCCTGCCCTCTTGCTCCGACGGGCATGGCGAGCGTGGCTGCCTCAATCCCTGTACGAAGGAGGAAGAAGGAAGGAGAGGATGACGAACGGGCCTCATTTGTCATTGTGTGTTGAAATAGATTTAGGGACCCTTATTTGAATGTTACTGCTGGAGAGAAAGTATAAATTTAGACCAATAAAAATAGGATGAGCACCCAAATTAAAAATAGGGATTCTAATTTGAGGTTTACAGCTGGAGTTGCTCCGATGGGATGAGGTTGCACAAATACAATTTTGTTCCTATCAGATGGACAAATGGCATATACAATCGCGTATCTCTTGCCGGGAGGCGTGAGCTGAGCAGATGCAGATTGACTGACCAACTGTCGGTGACGGCAGAGTGATACACGGATGCGACTGCGACGACCGTGATGGCCACTTTTGCCGGAATGCCGGCACCATGCAACTCGTCCCTCTATCCTAAAATAGATAGATGTCATTCTCACTTTAAAAAATCAAAAACTTTTCACCTTTAACCAAATATATATAAAAAATATTAATATTTATAATATATAATTAGTATCATTAGACAGATCTTTAATATACTTTCAGAATATATTTATTTATAGATATAATTGTTACACGTATTTCCTATAAACTCAGTTAAAGTTAATAAAGTTTGATCGGTACATATTCTATAGCGACATCTATTTTAAGACAGGTTACACATTTGCATGCCATGCGTGAACATGCAAGTGGTTTTGGCATGCGTGAACATCCAAGTGGTTTTGCGTTGCTATTTTGTCGCTTAATGCAGGGTTCCAGTGGCCTCAGAGGGTTTTTTTTTTTTTCGACGAAGTGGCCTCAGAAGTGGACGTGCATGATCCCGCCATGGATCACAGCTTGAAAAGATATAATTGTCAGTACTCGTAGATGACAGTGCGTGTAGCCATGTCCGTGACATTGATTGGTAACACACGTTGCGGCAATATTGTATTATTGGTACGTCGCGGCATTTTTTTTAAGAGAGCTGCGGCAATATTCGAATTTTTTTTTATCAATTAGCGTTTATTTTCAATCACGTAATAGTATTTTTCTTTTAAAAAAATCAGTACGAATCGAAATGAGTGGCTTATTTTCAGCAAGCGTCTTGCAAGTCAATTTCACGTACGCGGCATCTGCACTTGTTATCTTTCTGCTTGTACTTTTACACTCTGTTTTGGATTGTTTATCCCGGGCTTTATCCATCAGAACTTCGGAATCTCTGCATGGAGCGAATAAAACAAATCCGTCGATTTACACAGCGTCATGGAGATTATTTTCTTTGAATAAAATCATTTTAATCTCGAGCTAGCTATCGCCCTGTTCGACTAAGGCTGCCTGGATTGCACGGCTAATTTACTGTGAGAGAAAAATATTGTTCTGTGGCCAGCTGAAAGCTAAAATTAGCTCAAACGAACAGAGTCCACAAATCAAAATCAATGTTTATTTTCAGCTACAAACGAGCAGACCACAGTATATCGTCTTGATTCGCAAGTGGTCCATGTTAGTGCCAACAGACAAAGATGAGACGACTGAAGCCAAGTCTATTCTCGAGAGGACTACAAAAATATACATATACAATTACCGGTGTCGTTCTGGCTTCTTAAATACATAGTCTATTAAATATTTATTACACATAATATAATGAGTATATCTGAATACATAGCAATAAACCTAGTAAAACCAAAAAAAACTTAAATTTAGAATGCCCCGGCTCTGTTCGATAAGACTCATCGTGCTTATGACTGATTTGAAGAAGCTGATTTATTATAAAAAAAAGTTATTTCATAGCTGACAAATAAAGAAGATTTCGACCAATAAACCGAAAAGAACGGGCTGGTCACTCGTGCACACCATGCTAGACCCACCACATCTACTTGACGGACCCGCCACATCATCGTCGATGGAATCATGATGAATTAGAGGAGGTTGACCCATGTTGTGGTCGATTCATGCAGCTGATTGTTAATCCACGGTATGGTAAGTCTATATATGTGCAGCCCGAGCAAGGACCCTATTGTGGACCCACCATGTTTATTTACAGGCTCGACTAAGTCTGCTTGTGCTGCCATTGCACCACCAGTGGACACCTAGGTGCGACGATCGGTGTATTGGGCAAAGGAGGTTGCCTCCTATATCCACACCGAGGAGCACTGAAAGAGACGAGGGAAGAGAAAGAGAGGCGTTAGGGAAACACCTCTCGTTACTAAGAAGTCAGGTAGCCATGGCTAGGATGGAGCCGTGGAGGTGCAAACCGAGGGGAAGTGACGTGAGAAGAGAAAGGAGTAGGGGTACCTGAATGTTAAGAGAGAGGTGCGGGTGAATCAGAGCAAAAAGATATTATTCTATATTATTCTAAATATATGATTCAACCAATCTCTAAAATCAAATACTACAAAAAATAGAGTAATACAACAATCTTTCTAAAATTTTACATAAATTCTGTATTCTTACTGCTACATGATCTTTTTGTTTTCAGATTGGACCTCTTCTTTCTCTAGCCGGGCGCAAGCATACAGCAACACTCGGTCCTAGGCACGCTTGCCGGCGACATCCGTCCACCAATAATGCATTCACGCTTCAACGACGAGCTGCACCTGCACTCATTGTTGCCGATGCCCTTCCGCTTCATCCGTACGTGTGGCCACCTACTTCGTTTGCGCTCGATGACATGCTATATTTGCCAGTGTCATAGCACAACGGTGTGCCGCACCGCAATGTCGGACCCATTCGCACGATCTCACTGTCAGCTGCCGTGTGGTGTGAGGCGTGACCGTGATCCATCTCTGCTTAGTCCATGGTCATTAGTCATTATTACAATAATAGTCAAGCCGGAGCCGGACCACGGCCTCACCACAAAAAAAGAAAAAAAGAAAAAGAAAAATGAGAGCCTGATATCAGTCCAATGCGGCTTCCCTTTGGACAAGGGCCCGCGGCGGTCGTTGCTCCCGGACCGGACGTGCATCTGCGGTCTGCTGCGGCCGGTTGGTTGAAAGTTGGAACGGCAACGGACCAGGTCGGTGACGCGGTGGATTCTGACCAGATTGATGAGGGACCGACGGACCGTGTGGTGCGACCGTGCGAGTGCTGGCGGTCCACCGACGGACGGGACGGGCGATTCCAGTCTACTCCGCGTGCATGGCCGGAGCTGCTGACTGCTCGCGATCCCATAAAGGCCGTGCGAGGACTCCCACCACCACTGTCACTGTCCACTGGTCAGTGCAGCGCCTTGGAATTTCTTGTTCTAAGTTCTAACAGTGACAGGCAGCTCTCTCTCCTCTAGCTGCCCTCCCAGTTCCGTTACGGTGTTCACACGCTACTGGCTAAGTCTGTAAGAGCAAGTACGATAAAAAGGCTGGGCTAACTGCTAACCTGGAGAACAGAAGTGAGGAGAGAGAAGAAACAGGCTGTAAGCTTCCATCCGTTTGTGCACAGGAAAAAAACTCCGTGAGCAAGTTTGCTGGCTGTATTACTAGCCTTGCTCTAAGGTCACACAGTTCCTTAAGAACGACCACGATGTCTCCCTAAGGCATAAGCACATGGCAACTGGGGCGTGAGAGACGTACCGCAGGCAGTCCAGCGCGAGCGCGAGCCATCAGCCTTGGGCGACACCCGGCCTTGACAGGCGCGAGCGCAACGGACTTTGTTCTGTTCCTTTGGGACTGAAACAAGCCTTTAGGGCCTAGCACTAGCAGGCCTATCCTGTTCGCCCAGCTGCTGCCTTCTGTGAGATATGGGCCCAGGGCCCAGCATTAGCAGGGCCACCAAAAAATTATGAGAAAAACCAGTTTGTTTTCATAGAAAAAAAACACAGCAAAAGAATCCTGCATTATTCTACAAAGGACTTCAAAGTTTGATGGTTCATGTTTTCAGAGAATATATATGTACCCCCTCCGTATAGAAAAAGAAACGTTTTTGATTTTGTCCAAGACTTTGGCTTCTTTTCAACATAAAACCGTGTTTTTCCCGCACAATAAATCAGCATCAGCTAAAATTGGTACTTCTTTCTAGACAAATGAACAGGGTCTGCCCTGGACCTAGGTTGTGGCTCCGCCCCTGCAGGTTGTAGCAGTGCAGCTATGCATGGCTACGAATTTTGGCACACCACACCACGCTTGTAGCACGTCTCATTGTGATCGCTCCACGGCCTTTTAACGTGTGTTTGGTTTGGGGACGACGTGGGATGGGTTGGACCCAACCTAGTTTTGCGGGTTGGGTTGAACCCATCTCTTGTTTGGTTCGGAGGATCGGGTCGAATCCAGTTTTGTGTTTGGTTGAGAGAATATCCAGAAGTGGGTTGGGTCATTGACACATGGGTCCCGCTTGTCAGCGTCTGTTCTTTCATCTTCTTCCTCCGTCTGCTCCGTCCCGCTGAGCATTGGGGGGCGCACCCCCGTACCGCGGTCGCGGCTCCTCCCCTACTGCTTCACCGACGAGCACGCCACCCACCGCTGAGGCCGCGTGCGCCGCTCGCATCGCGCGACCAGACGAGGCCGGAGCTCGCCCAGCGTCGCCGAAGGCCAGGGGCGCCCTGTGCACTCTTCCAGCCGGAGCTCGCCCGCCAGAGGGGGGCGGGGGGCCGCGCGAGCCGTGTCGTTGGGAGGAGCCGCCATGGCGTGAGCCGCTCCGAGCCGTGCGAGCCCCTCGGAGGTCGTGGTGTTGCGGGAGGATGGGGCCGGGGCGCGGACGTCGCGGCGCCGGGGTAGGGGCATGTTGGCGAAGGAGGCGCGAGTCGTCGCCCGATGCGGTGACTGGAGGGGGTGACCGACGCGAGCATGAGCCCATGACCGCCCGCTCAGTCTGGGTTGCCTCCGTCCCCTTGATTCGGTGGTATATAGCGAACCCGCATCCACAGGCTATTTCCTATCCTGGGTTCGACCCAGTTTTGCGAATCCAGTAACTAAATAACGTCCTATCTGGGTAACTCGGGATAACCCGGAATATCCCAAAACCAAACACTACCTTACTTTACGTTCTTCCACGGCGGCAGAAATGGGACCAAGGGCCTCTTTAGTTGCCGAAAAGTGAGGTAAAAAGTCACTGTAGGGGAATCTTCTCCGATAAGTGTCCAATCATGGTCTAAGTAGACTCAAAAGATTCGTTCAGAGAAAGATAAGTAAAAAATATAAACATGTAACAACTACTATTTTATTTAATGCTCTATCTACGTGTAAATGACAACTAATGTGAGGGGAGAAGATTCTCAGTTCTGGAACTAAACAGGGCCCAACACGACTGCACGAAAGCTGTGCCTGTACCTGCAGTAGTAGCCTGTAGCCTATCCAAGCCATGTCTGATCCCATCGATTCATGGAGCCATGGAGTCCCATAAACGACGACGATAGGCTCTACGTTCAGTTAGGAGTTGAGGAACCGAGGCTGGCGATAACTCCTATGCTGTGCAGAACGCGCGATAACTCCTATGCTGTGCAGAACGCCAGAAACCGAACGGAGACCGCGGCGTCAGAGAACCACGCCAAATTCGTCCGCTCAGATCTGAATTTAAAGCGGAGGCTCGAGGTGATCAGTCAGGCAAGAGGCAACGAACCTAACCAATGCCTGCCGCCGAACGCTGGCTTAGCGGCAGCTGTAGTTTCGGCCTCCGAACGCGGGCAACATTTGCCAATTGCGGCAATTGCATCTTCATCAGGCTACCGGCAATGGTAATTTGATCGTAGCCGAATGGATCTGCACTTGCGCCAACAACTAGTGTTAGCTCCATGGTTTCAGGTGGTAAATCCGGGTGCACCATGTGATGACTGACAGATGACCGTGGCCACACATCACCTAATCAGGCAAACGTGGCAGGCACAAGAGTTTTATTACACAGCGTGCGTAGCTCGTGAGTATGTCGGGGAGAGTTTCAGGATAGAAAATGCAATGCAATTTGTTACTTAGGCCCTGTTTGTTCCTTAAAATTTTTTCTCGTTCTCATCACATCAATTGTACTTTACGCCTGTATAGAGCATTAAATAAAGTAGCAGCGGTTACATGTTTGTACTTTTTGCCTAACTAGATCGAGATAAATCTTTTAAATCTATTTAGATCATGATTGAACAAAAGTTGTCAAATACAAATAAAAGTGATACAGTGTACTTTTCACCTCTTTTCACCCAACTAAACAAACCTTTATTAAAGCTAGCACAGCGCCCATCACATGCATGCAATCTTCGCCACAGAAAAGGAAACCAACAAAAAATACAAAAGAGAAGAAATCTGCTCACACAGGAACAGCAAGCAGCGCAAGACTAGCGGTACGGTTGCCGCATCAACACGCCAGCATGGCAGCATGGTTTACCAGGCCAACCTCCGAGACCGAGGCGCTATTTAGATCCAGATCCACTGCAAATTACAATTACAACTACTCCCTCCTGTCCCTGAAAAAGTATCGTTCTCGCTTCTCGAAAAATATCTTTGATTAAATTTATAGTAAAAATTATTAATATTCATAATATATAATTAGTATAATCGAATAGATCTTTTAGTCTAATTTTTTAACAAATTTATTTAAAGATGTAAATATTATACGTATTTTCTACAAATCTAGTCAAACTTATGACACGAACACCCAAAACATCAATAGTTTAGGGACAAAGGGAGTAGTTACATCAACATTACGGCACATGCATAAAGCATTAAATGTAGATGGAATATTTACATGTTTATACTTTTTGCATGTACATCACGAAACGAATTTTTTAAGTCTACTTGGATTATGATTGAACAAAAGTTATCAAATACAAACGAATGTGCTACAGTATAGAATTATAACTGCAACTAGGGATCTAAACACAACCCTGAGGTGATGTTAATCCTGGGCATAAAATTTTGAGGTACCACGTCGGGTAAAAAGGAACAGGTTGCCGTATGTTTTGCAGGGAGGGAAGGCACCCAGGGGAGCCAATCGTCTCAAATTTCCACAGCCAGCAGCTCGAAGGTTTCCTTTTTTCCGGACAAAATTTCTAGGACTGCAAGACAGCAACAATGTAGGTTCAATAGTGATCATCAAACGATAAAGAAAGCATAAATTATGATATATTGTTCTACCTATGAACGATAATAAAAATGGGAAATCAGGATCAAAGGTTCTGCTAATTACTCATGAGCATAAGTTGTGTTGTGCTGACCCTGTTCTAAAATTAGCTAAGCAAGATAATAATTGATTGAGATGGATAAAACCTGTTATATTCATCGGTGTAGATAAATACAAGATGTCACAAAGCCACAATAAGTGTTAAGTCAACCAAAGTGTTACTAAATATAATGTTGAACAAAGGTTGGTATCCTAGTCACCTAGTTAAACAAGTCACTTCAAAACACTGTGATTTCACGGGGAATAGATTATGCAGGGAAAATCACAATCATTAAGTGTCCGGAATTTCTTGGATTTGCCACTGCCATTTGGATGGCATGACAGCAGATAAAACGTTCACAAGTTGTTCGTATTATTAACACAACCCGTCACCAGTACCATCACTCACATTTCAAAGGCAGACAATAAATCAAGTGCACCAAAAAAGTCAACTGCACATAACACCTAAATTGACAATATGGCATACTTTAATTCTGGCTTCTATTTAGAGTCCTGTGCTTAATGCAGGCAGGATTTACTTGTTGCTTTATAAGCTTTCTGCTTTCTAGGCATGCATTGATACTATCTCAAAGACCTCATATCTCAAATGTAAACTCTACCTAATTCTTGTAGAATTCATTAGGGCATCAAAGGGACTAACAACTAACAAGCTTATCCAATATAGCTCTATCATTTGTAAATCAACTGAAAAAAAAAAAAAAGGTGTCAAAGGCGCCGGTTTGCCCCACATGACAATAGGAGTGTAGGACAAAGGTATTGGACCTAAGCTTAGGAAACACAGTCCATTAGCATCACAAAGAAGCAGAAACAAAGGAAACAACAACAAACACCAAAGCTTACTGCCAGAAAGCATCACCAACATCAATTTTAATGACATACGTTACTGCAAATGATTTAACACATACATTGTGATGACACAGTAAATTATCAAAGAGAAGTAACTATTCACGGTGTGATCAATTCCATACAGACAGTTGCTGTATAGCAACCTGATGGAGAGAATGATGCTGTAGACTAATAGCTAGCACTAGGAAGGTAGATATAATCTTTATTTGTTTCTATAAAAGAGTTACTAGTATTTTTCAATAGCATAGTGCAAAGCAGTGACATAATGGTCTTCTTTCATTGTCCAGAAATAATAAGAAAACAGGATCTCTCTCCCCCTCTGTATAGCTGAAAGGGTTCATTGAGGTTAGCAATAAAGATTGTAAAAAAAAAATCTAGCTTTTATAAGCCCATATATAGAATAGAAGTGACACAATGGTCACATGTACTCCTGTTTGCCTTAGCTCATAAGTACGCAAGTGCTGAAATAAAAATTGTGAAAGCCACACCAATAGTCATTGCAGCACGGAATCGGTCATAAAGTGTGTGGCATAAAGAAGTAAGGAGTTAATTGACTAGAACATAAGTGCAATTTACTTTCCAAATCAATAGCCACTGAGGTCAACAAGATATTCTACACACAATCTTTGTCCTTCTTATTGTGTAAAAGCATGAATGACTTGAGCAGTAAATGCCTAGCATAGCTAGATTGATACCATTACATTGCTGCTTTAGCAATCAACCACACATCTACCTCAGATCTCCTGTCTAAATTTCCCATACCTAAAAACTAGCATTTTAGGAGATAAGAGGTGCTGCAACAGATCTCCTATCTCATCTCCCACCTATAATTTTTTAAGACATCTCCTAAAAACAGCCCTTTCGCGCCTAAAGAAAGGAGAGAACCCCCTCTCCCCTATTTATAAAGAAATATAAGAGACAAATTTAAGGTAATTTTCTGCAGTAGTGCTCGCCTATATGCTGAAATAGTTAGGGTACTCTCCTACAAAAACTTACTATGTAATATAAGAGATCTGACGGAGTTGCTCTAAAGATACTTGTCTTCAGTGTATAACATATGCCAACTTCAAAGGGTAAAACTTTTCCACGACCCAATCAACAGGAATACAAATAATTTCAGTATCACTTAACAAATTAGGAGGCTGTAATAATAATACATTCCGATTCCAAAACCTTGATGCCCTTGAATTATTTTAATGCTGCACATACCACTCAAGAATCAAGTGAAAAATGTACTCAGAACAAATACCTCTGCTTTTGAATAGCATGTTCCTATCATCATTTCAACAATTATACAATTCTAAAGATGCCCAAAGTTACCAGTCTACCATTAGCATTGCCAGATGCATAATCAATTATTTCTTTTGGTATCTTAGCTTTTGCTGAGGTGACAATATTATCTTATTCAGAAGATCAAACATCCTAGTAGATTTGAGGACCACAGTGAAATGAGCAAATCTTTCCATCTACTTTACTCCCTGCTCCCATCGCAAGACAGACATCTAAGCCATGAGCAAAATTTCCCTTCTACTTTACATCATTGAACCGATACCTACTGTCAATACGACAATACCTCCATATAAAGCAGCAAATCTAACAAACAAAAAGAACAATTAACATATCCAGGGTGAGCATTACCTTTGTTATCAACTCGAAAATGCCAGGATCCTCTCTTAAGAAGGACCCAAAGGCTGCGTCTGAGGAGGAGTCTCTGGAACAATGTCAGAAATGAACTTGATCAGCGAGCAGAGCCCGCCCAGGAAGTTGTGGTCGATCACTCCATCACCCTCGGCCACATGGGCAAAGTCCACCAGCTTCACCCTCACCCCACCCTTACCTCCGCTTGATGCGACTGCACTAGCATCATAGCCCAGAAGAATGGACGCCGAATAGAAGTGGAATAGGGTCTGCTCCTCGAACCACGCCTTGAGCTCGCGCAGCTGTGACAAGACTCCGCCTTTGCCGCCGTACACCGCCGCGGCGAGCGCGCAGTCCATCCCCTCGTCGGCAACGGATGACACGTAGCGCCGGAGCATGCGGCGGACGCCGGCGGTGTCCAGGGCCTTCACCTCCGGGCGCTCCGTCCGCCACACGGCGCCCTCCCGGTCGACGACCCGGATGCCGGAGAAGCGGAATCCGAGCAGAACGCTCGTGGTCCCGCGGTCCTTGGCGAGGCATTTGGCGATGTACGGCTCCGGCGAGCTCGGCGGCCACGTGATGGCGCCGATCTTGATGTCGGCGACGCAGGGGGCCTCAAACTCCGCGAGGAGATCGTCGAGGACGAGGTGCGGATGCGGCTCCCCGGGCCGCGCCTCGGTGGGGAGGAGTCGCGTGCCGTGGAACCGCGGGAAGAAGGTGTCCCGGATGCGGGCCGGGACGGCGGCGTGGGCGGAGAACGCCTCGTAGAAGGCGAGCTCGTGCTCCCCTCGGTCCCCGGCCTGGAGAGGCTTGTAGAAGAGGCCAGAGCCGTCGACGAGCGGGCCCAGCTTGCTGGCGGAGGCGCGGTGGCCGGCGACTTGGTGCTCCGGCGGGCGGAGGTCAGACATGGTGAGGGTCGATCGGTGGCGGTGGTGGAAGTGGTGGGTCAGTGGGCTTGCGGCGACACCACACCCACAGCACACCCGACGACGAGCGCGAGGGGATGGCGGCGGACGGCGTGGCTGTGGTCGGTGGAGCTGCACAAGGGGAAGAAGCGGAGGGAGTCGCGGTCGGCCCTGGTTGCGGCGGCTGTCTCGCGGAGGGGCGTAGTCGCGGTAGCGTGAGGCCGCGCGGCGTGCGTCGGTGCGTGCTGCTGGGAACGCGAGCGAGGGGCGGCTGGAGTGAGGGCTGAGGAGGATCGAGGGAGTCGGGCTCGGCCGCTCGGGCTCGCGGTGATGCCGGCGCCCGGCTGCTGCCTGCTGGGGCTAGGAACAAAAGTGAAAAAGGCTAGGTTTGAGAGAGGGTTCAACGATATATATATTGTTTAAGTTGGATTTTGGGCCAAATTCATGGGCTAAAATGACAATGCTGGCAGGTTTTTATGCTAATCCTTTGGCTCGCTACGGCGCTTCTATATACGAAGATCGATTGTTCGTGTAGTCTCTCTGTAGGCACACACCGCACAGCAAGAACCGCAGAACAACACTAGCCGCGCCTCCGCCTCCGCCTTTGTCATGTGCGGCTGTGCCTGGCGAACGGGGGGAGATTTACATTTTCCCCCGCCACCTTCTTCCTCCACGCGCCTCCGGCATCCTACAAAATCCGCCCTCCAGTGAAAAAATAGGATTAAATTTGCAAGTGAAAAAATAGGTAAGTGAGAAAAAAAAATAGAAGCTAGAAGGCAGAGAAAAAATAGGATTAAATCTGCAAATGAGACAGGAAGCAAGGCAACTAGGCAATTGAGGTGCCATAACTGTAAAGAGTATGGTCACAGGGCTAATAGCGGGAGGGGAGGGAGCAGGATGCCGGCGGCGTGCGGAGGAAGGACGCGGCAGGTGGAAGGACGTGGCGAGAGTGAGGCGGTCGGGCGGGCCCGGTTCAACCAGGTGAGGCAAATGAGGGCAGGGGCAGAGATGTCTTCTCGCGGGGCCGTTCCAGCGTGACAAGCCCATCTGACGTGTCACATCGGCAAATGTGGTAAATATATAAAGTGCGCGAGCTAAAAATGCTGAAAATGTATGCATCATTTTAATAGTGAGAATTCGATGAGAACCATCCGTTATAACGGTAAAAATGTAAATTTTCTGCCAACGGACGGCACGTTTCTCAGTTTGTGCTTGCGCTGCAGCCTCTTGTCTTCCATGCACACACCCAAGGTTCGCAGAGCAGACACCTGGCGTCACAATCACAACCCTGCTCGTATCCTGGCCTCCCGCCATCCCACGCTTCAATCCAAACAGACCCGTGCCAGGTGCTAGAGCCACTGCTGGCTGCTGCCCAGGCGCAGGCGCAGGCGGGCGGTAGGTCTTGCAACGAGAACGTGGCAGCACAGCAGATCACCGGCTCACAGCGGCAAACATATATCCCAAGTGTATATTGCTCGACCGGAGAGCAAACATGTTCATTGTTCAGTGCTTAGAGCCATAAGACTCGCACGATATTATAAAATGGGAAAGGAGCGTCTGCAGCCATACAAACACAAGCTCAGGCACAACTCTCAAGCCATTACAAACGCCAGCATTTCAATTGGGACTCCACACCACGTCCATGCTAAACGCTGAATCGGTTCATATGGAAAATCATAGTACATGCCCTCGTCTTTTCTGTCTATCTCGGTAACATATCCTAGGCCATCAATCAACCAAGAAAAACGGTGGGAAACAAAAGGCTGACAATCTGCAGATACTGAAAGAAGCAACACTCCTTTGGAACAAAAGGCCCATGATCAAGAGGGCATCCTCTGCTTTCTTGCCATATCCGCTGCCATCTCTGAGATCAATTTAAGCCAAAGCCGAACCTTAGTGCCCTGTTTCGTTTCATAGCAAAGACCAATTTCCAGCCTTGAAGTCTTTATAGAATATGGACTTTCTTGAAACAACAAAGAACACTGCATATGGAGTGATGGTATTATCCTCCATCGGATACTAAAAATGCCGCATAAAGTATATATGTGGAGCATATAAGGGTTGAAGGAACAGAACAATGGCCCTATTTGGATCCTCTAACTGAGCTAGAAGTTAGAGTTAGTTTCTAGCTGCAAACTAACCCTCAACTAGCTCTAGCTCGAGTGCTGTTTGGATCCCAGAGTTTGATTGACAGAAAAGCTACTTTCCAATCATTTGTCTTATCTAACCCATCTTTTTCAGCAGGATCTAGTGTGGCTGCGCTTGTGTGGTCTCATCCGCTCATAAATTTTATCACAAACAGAACATGTTCATAAATCTAGCATTCAAAATACAATAAAATTAAAATTCACTTAAATAAATGTATATACACCAATAAACTCAATAACATCATTTAGCTTCACTTGACTATCAGGCATGTCATAGATCTGTGACAAAGATACAGGAGTCAATCATCAATAACATCAATAAAAAAACCACATAAAAGAAATAAGGAAAAAAAACAGAAAGGACAAGGGCTGATCCTTCACCTTGCCAAAGTCGTCTTGCTCGAAGAGGAAGGAGCGGAAGAGGTCGCTCGGCACCCCAGTCCTTGCCCCAGAACGCCGCCACAGGGTTAGCTCCTCCGGACTCTGCCGCGGCGGCGACGGCCATCCTCTCGAAGGTGGCGCGCACCGCGCCCAATGGGTTCTCGACGAGATCGTACTGCGGCCCCACCATCTCCCTCTCTCTCCCTCTTCCTCTCTCTCTAGCTGGGGATTGGGATTGGGATTGGGACTCGGGAGCAACACGTGAGCTAAGTTCAAGAATAGCACTGGCGGTGGCGCTGCTTGCTGGTGGCGGCGGCACTGCTCCCGGCACGCAGCTGGAGGTGGCGGCCGCGGCGCGCCTCGAGGTCACGGGCGCGCGGCTAGAGGTGGCGGCCGGCGGTGCGCCTCGAGGTCACGGGAGGAGGCGCGGATGGAGGACGCGGGCGGCGGCGCAGCCGCGCGGCTGCAGGGCCGGCGCTAGGGCTCTCGGTCACGGGCTCGCGAGTCGGGAGGATGGGGATGGATCTGGTGCGGCTCTGGGTCACGAGAAAAGGTAACTTTTTAGTGGGTCCCATCTCAACTAGCCCAAAAATTCACCTCTTGGAGGGGCTAGTTTTTTTGGGTGGGTTAGATGCAGAAAACTAGCTCTAGCCCTCATGTTTGGATGCTTTTGAGCTATTTGAGCTCCAACTAGCCTAAACTAGCTCTAACCCTGGGATCCAAACAGGGCCAATATAACCTTTATCCTGCAGCACCTCCTGAAGTGTTTTTCCTTCTTTTACTTTGATCCACTTACTGGAGCCATCAGCTGCACATCAAAACCAGAATGCAAGGAAGTTGTATAAAAGACCGATTAGTCGTAATCGAAAAAAAAAGACCCATTAGTGCAACATGACAAGTTGACGAGTGATGACACAAGAGTTTCTTGCAGTACTGTAGTTTGGCTAATAGAGGAATATATGGAAGAACATTAAAGCACTTTCTAATAGTAATAACAAAAAAAAACAACAGTTCAGCACCACCGTGCTATTTTCCTTAAGTATGATAAACTAAAATAAACAAAAAAGAGAGCATATGCTAGTTTACATACTTGATGTAACAGTGCTACATTTGCTACTGTCATGTTCTTCATCTTCCTTGTCAAGCAGGCTATCTGGAAGCGCCTTCAAATCTACAGTGCTTTGTAGAAGATATCTTAATACTTCAGTTTTGGACAACGGTTTGTCAAAACCACCCTAATGCATAAAGGTGTGTATAGGAAGTCAGAGTAAAAAATTGACCTTCAAGCTGACCTGTAATAAAACCCACAGTAGGATGCCAAACCGAACCTTATAGTAATGAATGAGGTTAAACCCATAAGGCTACTGAATTAGACAAACTGGATTAGATAGTGATAACAAAAGTTGCCAGCGTCTCTTCATTTCTCATCGGATGTTTTAATTTCAAAGCAATAAAAGATAATGTGATACCATGGGTTTCATTTCATTTTTCAGGGTGTCACCAATAGCCACTGACAGCAATGAAATACAACCAATGACAATAATTTGAGTATAGCCAATAATGCTTCAATTATATCATAATTATGGGTTAAACTATGTCCATCCTTAATCTATGTCCAGTGACTACTTCCTAATTACAGGACAGCTTAAATTTACAGGTGTTGTGAGTTCAGTACAACATGTTGTTTTCTGATGACTGCCCTGCCAGGTTACCTATGGTTCACTTGACCTAAACAGAATTTTCCAACATCCAAAAGAACAAAGGATCAACAATTGAAGCGTCAATTTGTGTTATAGTGTTCGATGAAGAGGATACATCACACAATGCACTTTTTTCTGAAAAAAAAACTGTAAGCATAATGCTTAGCGGGAAGTGGAGGTTTACTCTCAAGCAGAATTAAATTGTTCCACACAAACATATGATAATACAGCTCGATGGAGTCCCTTGTGTAAGAGTGGTTCTCATCCAATGGCAATGGTGGAGAACTTTCTGAGAACATGTTTGATAGTTAAGGATACCATTACCATAAATTCAGTAAAGCTACTTATACATGTACCAACGACGGAGCTGCCCTAGGGGCGGGGTGGGGCGGCCGCCCCAGCTACCGGCGCCGTAGCACTAGACCCCCACCCCACCCCCACTTCTTCTTTAGCTCCGGCGACGGGGCGGGCGCTACGCCGCGACGGGGCGCGACCGCGCGAGTGCGCGAGGCCGAGGGCGAGGGCGCATACCGGTTCACCTTGCTGGGCCTTTTTCGGCCGTGTGGTAGCCCAGGCGCCCAGGCCCATTGCCCCATTCCCAAACGAATCGGCATCGAGTCATCGAGCGAGCGAGGCCGCGACCGCGACCCGCCGCCGCCGGCCGCCGCCATCTCGCCTCGCCTCCGTAGTCCGCAACTCCTCCCGGCCGGCCAGCCAGCGCCCGCCCGGCCGCCAGCGGCCTGCGGCACTGCCGTCCGGCGTCCGCGGTCCGCCACCGGCCACCCGAGACCCGACGGCCTCCTCGCCTGGCCAGCGGCCGGCCGGCGGCCGCGGCCAGCCAGCCGAGCCAGGTGCCCAGCCGGCCAGGGCCTAGCCCAGGCCGCCAGGGTCAGCCGCCCCCACCCAGATCTGCTGCGCGGCTGCGCCTGCTGGTGCTGCCGCTGCCCTGCTGACTTGCTGACTGCTGAGTGCTGCTAGCTGCTTCTGCCGTCTGGTGATTTGGTGATGGAGAGAGGAGAGGAGGAGGAGCAGGAGCTGGTGCCTGGGCCGCCTGCCACTGGGGCCGGCCATGGCCGCGGGCAGGTTAGCGGCAGTGGAGCAACGGCAGCAGCTGCAGCTCCGTCAATATCTGGATTCGGCCGAGGTCGAGGTTCAGGCAGAGGTGTCTCCAGGAGTGGCATCGGCAAAAAAAATGGTATTACTTCGCAGATTATCATCTCAAATTATTAGCGAGAAAGTACTAGAGTATGCTGATTTGATAAGTAATTTTTGTGCAGACTTGAAGAATTATTTTACAACTTTGAGTGTTGGTTCAAATTCAACTGGCAGCCGCCCAAGCACTCATGAAAGTGGCAACGCCACTACTTCAACAGATGTTGGTGTAGCCTCTAATTTAGCACACGTTAATGTTGGTGTTGATGATGCACAAGCACAACCAACAGAACCACAACAACAGCCACAAGAAGAACAAGGAGATGAAGGTATCAGCCTTATCACGGAATTTGGCCCGCATGTTCATATTGTAGCTAATCCAGCTCTTAGAATGCCAATTGATAGATTTCATCCTAATGTTCAATCGGATGTTAGAAGGGCTTATTTATTGAGAGGTCCGACACAACCCATTGGACATAATTTTCCTCGCAAGCATATTGGTAATGATTGGAGACAATTTCTCCCAAAGTGGTTTAAGGAACATGATTGGTTAGAGTACAGTGTGTCCAAGGATGCAGCATATTGCTTTTATTGTTATCTTTTTAGGCAAGAAGCTGACCATGAGAAATTTGGTCATGTGGTTATCACAAAGACAGGGTTTAATAATTTTAAACATGCATATAGAGGATTTCCAGGTCATGTTGGAGGAGTTTCTAGTTGACACAATAAAGCTAGATTATGTTCTGAAGATTTTAAGAATCAAAGAGCAAGTATTACCCATAAAATTGATGGTAATACCAAAACTGCAGAAATGCTCTATGAAGTTCGCTTGACTACTGCTCTAGATGTTGCAAGCTTTCTCATTGCACAGGGTCATGCTTTTCGTGGCATTGACGAATCTGACACCTCTCTAAACAAGGATAATTTTCTAAAAATGATTGATTGGTACAAAAACAGGAATGAGGATATGAGAGTTGCATTTGATGAGTTATGTCAAAATAATGCTCGCATGACTTCTCCTAAGATTCAGCAAGATATTACAAGGAGTTATGCTGAAGAAGTCACTGAACTAATAAAAGAAGAAATTAGGGATGGCTATTTCTCGGTTTTAATTGATGAATCTCGTGATATTTCAATAGCAGAACAAATGGCTGTGCTTGTGAGGTTAGTAATTTTTTTTGAAGTGCTTTATGTTTCTATGTGACTTGTGAGGTTACTAATTATTTTTTAAATGCATTATGCAGATTTGTGAACAAAAAGAGAATGGTTGTGGAAAGATTTTTAGGTTTGCAACATGTTGAAGATACAACATCAAGTTCCCTAAAGAAAGCTTTGACTGAGATTCTTGCTACCCATGGTTTACCTATTTCTAGACTAAGAGGCCAAGGATATGATGGTGCTTCAAACATGAGAGGTGAATTCAATGGTTTGCAAAAGTAGATCCGTGATGAGAACTCTTATGCTTTCTATGTTCATTGCTTTGCTCATCAATTACAGTTGGTTATTGTTTCTGTTGCAAGTTGTTGCTCCTCTTTTGATGATTTCTTCAACTATGTGGGCTTAATTGTCAGTAGTGCTAGTGCATCTTGTAAGAGGAAGGATAAATTACAAGCACAACATCGTGAAACCATTATAGCAAAGTTAGAGAGTTGTGAGATTCTAAGAGGGAGGGGAAGGAATCAAATGAAAAACTTGCATAGACCAGGAGTGGGGTTCACATTACATAACATTACTTCGTATTGAGTCAATGTGGGATTCTGTAGTCAAGGTGTTATCCATGATTCATGAAGATGAACGTAATCCTAGCCGAGCTGGTGGTTTGGTGCACAAAATGGAAAGCTTTTCCTTTGTTTTAAATATGAAGTTGATGTTGAAGGTGTTCCGTATTACAAATGAGTTGTCTCTTCTTTTTCAAAGAAAAGACCAAAACATTGTTGAGGCCATGTCATTGCTTGTTGATGTGAAAGCACGCTTGATCAGTTTAAGAAATGAAGGCTGGGAGCAGTTATTAGAAGAGGTCAAATCATTTTGTGTTGCAAAAGAAATTCCAATACCAAATATGGAAGAGACAATACCAAGATGGGGCAGATCAAGGCGTGATGGCAACTTAATCACTCATGAGCATCATTATCGTGTTGATACTTTCCTTGCTGCTCTTGATGCTATAATCATGGAGATGGATCATCGCTTCAATGAGGTATCATCTCAGTTGCTTGTTTCATTTGCTTGTCTTGATCCAAGAGATAACTTTTCTAGGTTTGATATTGAAAAGATTGCTCGGATAACTGAGATCTATGATCAAGATTTCTCTATTGTTGATCGTGATAATATAAGAGAGCAACTTGAAACATTCCTTGTTCATGTGGGAAGAGTTGATGATTTCAAATCTTGTCATGACCTTAGAAGCTTGGCTACAACAATGATTGCAACTAAGACGCATATCCAATTTCCATTGGTCTATCGCATCATTGAGTTAGCATTGATCCTACTTGTGGCAACATCTTCAGTTGAAAGAGCCTTCGTTGCTATGCACTTCATCAAGACACCTTTGCGGAATAAGATGGGTGATGAATGGCTCAATAACTTGTTAGTATGCTACATTGAGAAAGGAATCTTCAAAGAACTTGGTATTGATAAAGTTAAGAAGAGGTTTCAATCTATGAAAACCCGAAGAGTGAGCTTGCCAAAGAGCCCTCGACGTCATCAACGTTCTTAGTTTATTCCTCAAACTTAAGGTAACATCTAGTGTTTCTCATCTACTTTTTGTCGTCATGTGTGATTCTATTGTTTTTGCCATAATTCGTGTGATTATAGTATGTGAATGCTGTGCGTTGTGAATCAGATGTCTTCTTTGTTCATTTTCTTGTTGAATTCCGTCTCAGCTACAATTTTTTCCTAGATCCATCATTGCCATCTACACATTTTAACTCAGCCAAAGGACATCACGTAGTCCGGAAGGATATGACATCAAGGTGGGGCGAGAAAGTATCCTGTATCTGGAAAATCCTCAATGACGTCACTCGACATGACCTCTGGGTAGAGCGGATGAACAGGCCAGTGGAGCACGCCCTGGTCATCCAGCTTTGGATTCTTTACCCCTGTCAGCTCTCAGCTCTTGATAGGCTGCCTTCCCAAGCTTCACCCCCTCTCTTTTCCATAGCAGCAGCAAGATCCTACACACTACTCAATAGCCCTGGTCAACTCCACATATTTGAATTCCAATATTAGTTACAGCAGTGTCAATTGTTGGGCAAAAGGAGACCTTGGCTTTGGCGATTGCTTGTGCAACCTTGGCTCTCTGACTATCTTGCTCTCTCAGTTTTGCATCCACTTCAGACAACAATTTCTTGAATTCATCGTTAGCCGGGTCCTGTTCGAGCCCTTTCCGGCAGAAGGACGCCGCGTCCGTCAACAAGTCTAGCGCAAGCGCCGGCTTCACTACCCGGTAGTACGCCTAGCTACAATAACATCTCACGTCACGCACCAGCTCCACCGCCGGATCCAAAACGTACTAAACAAGGAGGAGAGGTTACCTTGACGCTGGAGGGAGAGAGGCGGATGGCCTGCTCGGCGTCGTCGAAGGCCCGTCGGTGGTTGCCCAGAAGGAGGTTGTCTTGTGCTCGGTTGGCGAAGAGAACGGAAGCGTCAGCTGCAT
The DNA here is from genome assembly GCA_038502445.1 of Eremochloa ophiuroides. Classification (NCBI taxonomy): domain Eukaryota; kingdom Viridiplantae; phylum Streptophyta; class Magnoliopsida; order Poales; family Poaceae; genus Eremochloa; species Eremochloa ophiuroides. Next base: position 49,485,080 of record JAHLJS010000005.1, on the reverse strand, counting down.
CGTGGGAGGAAAGGGGCTCCATCTGGGCGATGGCCTTCGTGTAGCAGGACACCGCCTTGGCGTAGTGCTTCCGGCCAATCCGAACGAACTGGTTCCCCTGCTCCTTGTATTTGCGCGCCGTCGACTCCTTGATGGCGGCGATGCCGGCTAGGTCGGCCTGCTCGCTCTCAGTTAGGGGCTCAGCGCCAGGCTCCGTCAGCAGCGCCATGGCCAGCGGATTGAGTTGTTATCGGTTTCCTTGGCGGATGAACAAAGCCGCAACAGCATGCGGCCGCCTTTTCACTGCTGCTTTAGGATTCGCGCGCGGTCAACCCGCCTCTCGCGGACGCCCGGGCCTTTCCCGGTGCTGGGACAGCTCCCCAAAGCCTCCCCTGAATCTTGAAGGAGTGGCAGCCACTGGATAAGAGTGGCGTCCGCAGCCTATTGTTGAAATGCGTAGTTAGTTTTCTTGGCGGTTGCGGCGCTGTTCGATTCTCCCTTTGCCACCGCTGGTCATGCGGATTCTCAGACCTGATTATCTAATGAAGTCTCAACTCTTCAAACGTTTCACTTTCATACCGAGGCCCTGTTTAGATCCCTTTAAAATTTTAAAACTTCCATCACATCAATTTTACGACATGGAACACTTAACTATAGACGAAATTTTTACATATTTGCATAGTTTGCCTATAAATCACGAGATGAATCTTTTGAGTTAACTTGAGCCATGATTAGACACTCATTTCAAAAAATTCTTGATACTACAGTGCCAAAAATTCTAAAACTTTACGGATCTAAACACACATTAATCGATAAAATTCTTATTGCTCACTGTAGTTCAGTGGATAGATCGTCTGTTTCCTATGCAGAAGGCCGTAGGGCCCCGTTTACTTCTCAATTTTTTTCTTTCTCCATCACATCGATTGTCCTTTACGCCTGCATAGAGCATTAAATGAAGTAGCAGCTGCTGCATGTTTGTACTTTTTACCTGACTAGCTCGAGATGAATCTTTTGAGTCTACTTTGACCAAAATTGAATAAAAGTTATCAAATACAAACAAAAGAGGTACAACGCACTTTTCACCCTCTTTTCACCTAACTAAACAGCCCCTAGGCTCGACAACTACAACTTGGCATGTTTTACTTTTTGAAAAAATTATTTTTTTAAAAAAATCATTATATATAAGATGTCCTTCTAAATATTTTTTGTTTTAAATTTCTTTCGAAAAGTTAACTAAGATATTTTTTATGCTTCTCATTATATAGGATGTCCTTCTAAATATTTTATTTTTTTCTATTTGTTTAAAAATCTAACCTATCTCCATTCTTTTTCTTAAATTTCTATCTCCAGATTTTTTTTGTCCACCAACACTTTGGTCGTGGAGACAATCTAAGATCCCGTTTGGCACAGCCTAACTTTACTAGCGAAGTTGTTTTCTTTGGAAAAATATCTTCATGGGTGAAGCATCTAGATTCTAGTGGTTTTCGATGATTAATAACAACAGGAGTTATTATGACTAACGTATGTTTTGTAGAATAACATATTGGTTAGGTCATAATAACACGCAGGTTCAAGCCCTTGGAGAGATGGAATTCGATTCGGTTTTCAAAAGACGGAAGACGAGGTGGTGATAGCCTAGTTCTAAGTGCCGATTGGTGTTTGGAGACACTTAGATTAGTTTAGGCATTGTTTTCTACTTTGGCCGTACTATAAATGGGCTTTGAATGTGTAGCTTGATCTAGACATGGCTTGGAGATGGTAGTGTGGTGCACACTTATCAAACCTAGGTCTAGAGAGTGCAAAGCGAGTCTGGTAATCATTTAGAACAAACTTCGTTTTGAAAAGTTTTCGATTTGGCGAAGTTTGAGCCCTAAATGATACACCGGAGAACCATCAGACGCAGGCTAGAGCGTCTGGTGCAGTGACAGAGTGCAGCGAACATGAGTTTGCGGGCATCGGACGCGCTGTGTTTACTGTGTGCGTGTCCGGTGTGCGCAACTGCCTTAGGGTGAGGCACCGGACAATCACTGGATGTTGCATCGGACAAAGCCGAGAACGCCCAGTGTGCGACCAGAGAGGTTTCAGAGAGGAGTTTTTGGCCACCGGACACGGTGTGTTCAAAAATCCTGAGGTACACTAACCATTGGAGGGGCACTGGACACTCTATGGACGCGTCCGGTGTGAACTAATCAGCGTTCGGTACACCCGAAAATATAGGGTTTTGTGCCTAACGGGAATGGGCTTGTGTGAGGGTATTTATACTCCTTGTGCTCATCCGTGGGAGGTCTCTTGTCACTTATAACAGTTGTGAACACCTTGAGACCTTGAGAGAGAGCAAGAGCCCTAAGAAGGTTGAGATAATTCCAATTCTAGTAAGCTTCCTTCTCTAGAGTGTGATCAAGAGTAATAAGTGTTCATCCATCTATCTCTTTAGCCTTGTTCTTAGTCAAGTGAGAGTTCAAGCTTGTTACTCTTGGTGATCGGCATCACCAAGATGGCTTGGTGGTGATCGGAGGCTTGGTGACCGCCCGGAGAGCTTGTGGGTGGCACAAGTCGATGTTGTGAGCGATTGTGGGTGATTCACCGCGCCGGAGTGGCAAAGAATCAGCCCGTAGAGAGCACTTGGTCCTTGCGCGGATCAAGGGGGAGCAACACCTTGCGTGGGTGCTCCAACGAGGGCCTAGTGGAGAGTGCCGACTCCCAGATACCTCGGGAAAAACTCGGCTTGTCTTTCTTCCCTTTACTTTCCGCATTTACATTACGCACTCTACTTTCTTAGAGTAATATATCTTATGTAGGAACTTGGACCTAGGAAGCAAAACTTGTTTTAGATAGCCATCACATTGCACAAGTGGGGTGAAATGGGCTAAATACGATATGTTACTTTTATGTTGCGAAAATTTAAAATTAGTCCAATTCACCCCTCTTTTGGGCATCTCGATCCTTTTAATGGGCAACTCTTTTTGTTAAGTTGAGCTGCTTTGAAATTATTATTTGACAAAATAGCTTTACTAAACAACTTCATGCATGGTTGAGAGAAAAAAGTGAAAGATCCGGAAAAACTAGTTTCAGCTTCATGTCAACTTATCTTTTATGAGAGGAGGAGAAAAATAGTTTCACCCATAAAGTTGTTGTAGAAAAATGTACTTAGTAAAAATAACAACTCACAACAGCTCATGAAATTATTTTGAGTTGTACCAAACAAGTCCCTAAATGTCAAAAAGAAAAGAAGAACCAAATATGAACCATTATCATTCATTGATCTAGATTTAACAAAAAAATGTATAGCCCATAAGTTTCATCAATTATCAAAACCAAACTAGAGTCACCCAGCTACGAGAGAATCTACGTAACACAAATTAAAAACCACCAAGCATCATCCGGTTGGTGGAGGTTACAGGCAGCCAGCGGCTGGCCATGGCCAATCCGGGAGTGGTCGATGCGAGATAGGTCGAAGATGATGGTTTGTGGCGAAGCTCCGAAGAGTGCCCGTTTCATTCTGGCGCAGTCGCAGATCGTCTCCTAGTGTCCCTTCTAGCCAGCATAGCTCGCCAAGGATGTCACCGACAGGGTCCGGCCAGCGTGAGCCCGCTGTGGATTTGGCAGCCGCCGCTAGCCACCACCGTGGGGCCTCAGATCCGACCGCCTAGCTAGTTGCGAGCTACACTAAATTAGTCACCGCCGCCTGCAATGGTCGTGGGGGCCCAGGTCCGGCCGCTGCCACCACCAGAACCGGCTATGGCCCCACTACGGTCGACGGCCGCATCCCAGACTAGGTTGACGACAAACACCCGGGCAGCAGGTCGAGCATGGGACATGGATGCCGGATTCGACTTACGGGGGGCTCAGATCTAGCCAAACAGTTGCCCCATGTCACCGAAGCTGAAGAGAAGGAGGGTATGTGAAAGGATCAAGGATGCCCAAGAGGGGGGTGAATTGGGCAACTAATAATTTTTCGAAACACAATTCAACCTATCACAATTTGCCCAATGTCACCTCATAAGTGCTTGTGTCAATTCTATTCCTAAAATAAGTTATGCAACCTAGAGCCAAGTCCTATCACAAGTATACTACTCTAGGAAAGTAGAGAACACAAAGGAAATACGGGAATGTAAAGGGTTAGAAAGACAAATCCGGTTTTTCCCGAGGTATCGGAGAGTCGGCACTCCCCACTAGTCCTCGTTGGAGCACCCGCGCAAGGGTGTAGCTCCCCCTTGATCTTCGCAAAGACCAAGTGCTCTCTACGGGCTGATCCTTTACCTCTCTGGCGCGGTGGATCACCCACAACCGCTCACAACTTCGACTTGGGCCGCCCACAAGCTCTCCAAGCGGTCACCAAGCCACCGATCGCCACCAAACCGTCTAGGTGATGCCGATCGCCAAGAGTAACAAGCCTAGACTCTCACTTGACTAAGAACAAGGCCAAAGAGGGTGATGGATGCACACAAGTCACTCTTGATCTCTCAAGGAAGAAGCTCACACGCAATGGAGTTCACACTAATCTCCCTAGGGCTCTTGCTCTCTCACAAGATCAACAAGGGTTCCTTCAGCTGTTAGAAATGGCAAGAGATGTAGAATGGAGGTTTTGGTGGAGTATAAATACTCACCCTCTACAAAACTAGCCGTTTCTCACTTTCCTGCGAACCGTCAGACTCTGCCGAGGCTCGACCGTCGGACTAAACGCCACGGTCCGACTCTCACACAAGCACTGCGCCCAGAATTGTGATAGAGGGGCGTCGGACCGAACTCGATGGTCCGACGCTCCTCAGTCCGACGCTTCTGAACTGTGGGTACAGTGCCATCTCAACGGCTAGTACGCGGAGCAATGGTCCGACGCACACCGTCGGACCAAGTCCGACGCTCAAAACCGTGCTGGGAACCTCTCTGGAAGCGTCGGACGCTAACAGACATTAGTCTGACGCTCCCACTCGCGACGGTCCTGATGCTCGCTCAAAAATCCAGAGGCACCGTCGGACTCTGGCCAATGGTCCGACAACCATCCAGCCAGGGTCCGACGCTCCCTGGCACGCTGAGACTCGTCCAGGGGCTGTCACGTGTCGTCGGACTCTAGCTATTGGTCCGACGCCCATACTAGGTAGAGTCCGACGCCTCTAATTTGATCAAAACTTCATCGAATCGAAAACTTTCCAAAACGAAGTTTGATCCTCTCTCTCTCAAGAGTCTCCCTGGGCTGTCTAGAGCTATGTTGGACAAATGTGCATCACATCTAACACTCTAATCTTGCTCTAAGTTAAGCTACCCATCCAAACCCCTCTTAATAGTACGGTCAAAGAGAAAAACAAAAACTAAGACTACGCCAAGTGTCTCTCAACTCCAAACGACACTTAGCACTAGCCTATCACCGTCTTGTCTTCCATCCTTTGAAAACCGAATCAATTTCCATCGCTAGGGGCTTGAACCTACATGTTCTTATGACCTAACCTCTAGGTTATCCTGCAAAACATACGTTAGTCATAATAACCGTCTTGTTGTCATTAATCACCGAAACCACTAGGGCCTAGATGCTTCAATCTCCCCCTTTTTGGTGATTGATGACAACAACCTCAAATAGATTTTAGAAAGAGTGAGGTTTTTAAAAGTTTGATTCATATAAGCATGTGACAATAAGAGCAAAAGGGTTAGGCATGCTTATACAAATCAAGACCACAAGGTACACATAAGATATGAAATAAGCACAAGTACCAAACGATACGCTCAAGATCGGAGTGAAGTGCGGAAGTTAAGACAAGAGCTTAACCAAAAGTGAATCAAGTGACACAATATATAAATAATCATGAAGCTCAAACACATGTCACAAGCAAGTCTCAAACATGAAAATAAACATGATGCATGATAATGTCACATCCAAAAGAACAAAAGAACCAAAACCCTCTCACGCGCTCCCCCTAAATCTATGCTCTCTCCCCCTTTGGCATCAAGCACCAAAGACCTAAGACTCAGGAGGAGGAGAAGAAGCTGCAGCGTCGCGGTCGGAGGAGTGAGGTCGAAGCTCAAACTGAGAAGGGTCTCTCCCGGACTCGGAGCTCTGAACGGCCTGACCCTCTGTCGGAGCACGTGAAGGTGAAGCGGTCCGGGTCTGGCTCAGCCGTCTCTGTAGCTGCTGCTGTGACTACTACTGTCGCAGTCCCTACTGTAGTCGGGAGAGGCTCTGAAGAGGCGACTGAAGACGGTAGGGTCTCTATAGTCCCAGTGGCAGGTGGAGTTGTGGTGGTGGTAACATGGCAATCTGAACTCAGAAGGTGTGGGCATGCCTATGATCTCGCTGAAGGTAGCACCCAAGCTCCTGGACACTGAGGAGCCACCTAAGTCAGGTGTGATACCGGTGTGGATCGGAGTGAACCCTTGAGTGCCTGGCGTGGCAAACCACTGCTGAGTCTGCTGAGTCGGTGTGACGAACTGACTCGGGAGTGAAGCTGTGCCCTGATTCTGAAGTCCACCGGACTGTATCGCTGGAGTCACCTGGGCTGCAGTGGCTGCCGGTCCAATCTGCTGGACTGGAGAGGCAGTGGCTAGGTACGGCGGGGCTCCGGTGTGCCTGATAATGTGCTCCATAAACCCAAAGGTCTGTAGCTGTATCTGCTGGCTCTGGAGCTACATCTGGAGCATCTGCTGCTGGAACTGATCTTGCCTGAGCTGAATCTGAGTGAGAGCTGCAACCTGCTCCCTGGCAAACTAGGACTGCTCCTCTGCCTGTCTCTGCTGAGTCTGCTGTAAGGTCTGAAGAATAGCAAGCAGCGCAGGGTCTGTTTGTGAAGTCTGTGGAGCGGAGCTGGACTCACCGGCCTCCAAGTCGTGAGCTCGTGGACGTGAAGGGATGGGCCGGTAGTCCCTGTCAGAGCTGGACGAGGAGGTGTCGACGGGGTCGTCGTCTGCAAGTAACTGCTCAAGCTCGCTATGGGCAACGTGCCTCATAGCCTCGTCCTGCTGCTGTACCTCTGCCATATCTGTCCCTGAAGTCTGACGGCGCTGAATCCTGTGTAGGGCTCTGCTGCCACGGCGTCCGTCAATCAGAGAGGTCATCCTATAAACTGGAAACTCTGTCTCAGTCTGGCGCAACTCACGGGAGATACCTATCCAAATCCGGTGCAACCTCCGCTCAAGGGTGTGTGAGATCCAGTGAGCGTAGAGGAGCTGTCACCTAGACCTGATGCCCTCTGCTATAGTGTCCTCCATCTCACTGATAATCAAGTCAGGCAACGTCAAACTCGGACATGCTGGACCAGGGCACTAAGGAGCCACAGCTGTAAGTGAGTCAAACCCTCCTTGTACCCCACCCGCGGTAAAAGTATACGCCTCATCACGTCGTTCAAGAGACGAACGACGGGACGAAGCTCTGAGGGTGTCCGGCGGGAGCCGTCTCCGAACGGTGGTCGAAAACACGCTGCTATGTGAGCAGTACCAGGTGCCAGTCCTCCGTGAGCCCTCCTCGGCGGGTCTGTCGTGGCATAGCAAATACTATGCAACCTGGTCGCTGACTCTGGCACACCAAGCAGCTCTCGCAGAGCCTTCGTGTAGAGCCGGTATGGCTCTCCGCCGAAGGTGTACTGCAAGTACTCGTGGTCGGGGTCGATCCATAGTGAAGCATAGAACTCTCGGACCCACGACTCCACGTATCGGCCTGATCGGCCAAGAAGCTCCGCAAGTCCAGACAGGAATGTCAAATATGGCCTGATCTCCTCTCCTGCTGCCTGGACTATGTCCTCTAGGGGACACACTCTGTGCTGTCACAGTCCAACTCCTGTGGCCATGAGGGCGGTGAAGAAGTCCTCGTGAAGAGTAGAGTACCAACCCTCAGAAGCTCTGGGATCTCTCTGATCTGGAAACCAGCTGGCAAGCGACGTCAGCCGGAGCTCTCTGACTCGGGCTGCAGAGATCCTCTGCAAGTCCAAGTGAACATCCGGCTCAGGCTCCGGCTGAGGCTCGGAGGGAGCAGGCACCCTGGGGACTCGTTCTCCGCGCCTCTTACCAGCGGGCCGGGGTGGCACCGAAGGTCGAGTGCGGCCCGAGCGACGAAGAGGTGAAGCCTGGGCCTGCTCCCCCTGAGTAGCTGCCTCCTGCTGCTCTGGCTGCCTCGGCTCTTCCTCTAACTGTGCTGACTCAGTCTCCGGCTGTCTCTGAGGCTGTGGCTGCTCCTCGGTCTGATCTCTGCCCAACAAACTAACAGAGATGCCTCCAATGTGTATACCTCTACCACGCTCTGCCTCCTCTGCAGCCTGTGCTACCCTGATGGCCTGCCTCTGCTCTGCTGAAAGCCTCTTCCTTTTCTTGCTGCTCTTGACGAGAGGGGCCTTCCCCTTGTCCAAAGGTGGACGAGAAGGAGCCCTCTCGTCTCCACCTATGCCACCCTCACTGCGGCTGACCTGCTTGCACCTCACCATCTCTGCCAACTGTCACTGTCTCTCAGAAACTGACGCTGACACTCAGAGGCTTGGCCTCATTCCGTATCCGCAGGCTTGGCCCCGGATTCACTGACACACTGCCAAACACTCTGACCAATGCAAGAGAGAGATAGACAGGGATACATAAGCATATATATAAGCTAGAGATGAGAGAACCTATGGAAGCAAGCATATAGGATAAGAGCGGAGAAGCAAAGCAACCTGAGGAAAGACCTACGAAGAGGTGAGAATCTCTGTCGAACGGGGCACCACAGGGTCAAGGAGAATCGACTGCATGACATATGGCACAAGTCAATGACTAGAGCAACTGACATGGGTATGCAATGAATAGGGAGGAAACTAGGTGTGCAGGCAAAAGATGATTACCACAAGGTGAGAATCACCTCCACGAACCCTAGAAGGCCGAGAGTAGATGCTACGCTCTAAAAGATCTGCGATTAACGCGAAGAATTTTGGTTAAGATATTTCGTCAAGCAGTTTAAGCGCGAGGTGATGGGAAGAGAGATTTGACACAACAGAATCGATTCTCACCACCACTCTGTGGGAGATGTCGCAGACGAGAAGAAGGGGAGTACACGAGCACCTCGGCGGTGAAGGAGAAGAGCACGGCGGTGGCCGTGCAGAGCGGCGGCCGTGCTGCTCGGCGGCGCTGCTCGGTTGCAGCAGGTCGTGGAGGCGTGCGCGGGAGAAGGGAGGTGCTTGCACCCGCGAGAGAAAAAAGACTAGTGGCCGGCGGCGAGGGCGCGGGTGAGCTGGCGGCGGAGGGCTAGGGCGCGGCGCGGCGGCGGTTAGGGCTAGGGCGAGGACGTACGGGCGGCGGCGCGATGGCTCGGGATGAAGACGAATGCGATCTGACAGCGGGGCCCCATGCGACAGAGAAAGAAAAAGGCTGATCCGCGCCTTCGAACCGACCGTCGGACCCTAACTGTGCAAGCGTCGGACCAATACTCCACAGAGTCCAACGCTTCCAGTAAGCTCCAGCGGCCGTCGGACCAATACTTTAGGTCCGACACCGTGAACGCCGCGCGACACGGCGTGAACTCTCTTATCCAAAGTCCGATGCCCGGAATTTTCCGGTCCGACGCTGCGTCCGACGCTTCCTTCGGCTTTGCCGTCCACCGTCGGACTGAAGCTGAAAGTCTGACGCTGTGAAAACCAGCGTCCGATGCCTCCTTCAACAGCGAAAGGGACCGTCGGACTGAGGCAATTGGTCCGACGCTAGGAAAATCATCGTCTGACGCCTTGGTCCGACGCCCTAAAACCTGTTTTCTTCCAAATTTCTTCGCGCCGATTTTTCCCAACTAAGTTCCAATCCCAATAAGAGTCAAATAAACACCAGTTAGAACTAGTATGGGATGTCCTCTCTCAAACCCTCAATGTTTCAAATATTTTACCTTAGGCATATGTGAATTTTATGAAGATAGGCAATGAAATCCAAGAACGAAACGACAAAACAATAACCATGCAATATGCAATGCAAATTCACGTAAATTAAACTAGTTGCTTGTCAAGTTTGTCCTCGGGTAAGTTTCGTCACACGCTTTTGGGCGGTTATCTTAACCGAGTTAGACAAGCCCTACGTGCAATTCAATGTTAGACATGTTTTATGTTACAATGCAATGCACATGACAGCACAAGATCATCTTTTAGTGAAGTTGCTTAGATCAAGGCAATTAAGTTCATTCCTTAGAGTACAAAAGCGTGCCTCATCCAATGGTTTAGTGAAAATGTCCGCCAAGTTATCACCCGTTGTCACTCCCTCAAAGGAAATGTCACCCTTGGCAACGTGATCTCTAAGGAAAGTGATGGCGGATATCAATATGCATTGTGCGGGAGTGTTAAACCGGGTTATTGGCAAGTTTTACCGCACTCTCGTTGTCACACAACAAAGGCACCCTCTTTAAGTTGATTCCATAATCAAGTAGGATTTGTTTCATGTAAAGAATTTGTGCACAACAATCACCCGCGGCAATGTATTCCGCTTCGGTTGTTGACAAGGCAACACTATTTTGTTTCTTGGAGGACTAAGAAACTAGTGATCTTTCAAGCAAATGGCACCCTCCGGATGTGCTTTTCCGGTCGATCTTGCAACCGGCATAATCCGAATCGGAATAGCCGACAAGAGTAAAAATTAGCTCCTTCGGGATATCAAAGGCCAATGCTTGGAGTGTGCTTTATGTACCTAAGGATTCTTTTTACCGCAACTAAGTGATGTTCCTTAGGGTTAGCTTGAAAGCGCGCACACATACACACACTAAACATGATGTCGGGCCTAGATGCGGTCAAATACAATAAACTACCGATCATAGAACGATAGAGAGTTTGGTCAACCGATTTACCTCCCTCATCAAGATCGAGATGTCCATTGGTGGGCATGGGGGTCCTTGATGGGCTTGCATTCTTCCATCTTGAAGCGCTTGAGGAGGTCCTTCGTGTACTTCTCTTGTGACACGAATGTCCCCTCCCTCATTTGCTTGACTTGAAAGCCGAGGAAGAATGTGAGCTCACCAATCATGGACATCTCAAACTCCTTGGACATCATATCACCAAATTCCTTGCAAAAATCTTCATTAGTCGAACCAAAAATAATATCATCATCATAAACTTGACAAATGAAGATGTGCCCTTTGTGCTTCTTGGTGAATAGTGTGGTATCAACCACGCCGATTTTGAAGCCTTTGTTGATGAGGAAGTCACGGAGGCGTTCATACCAAGCCCGTGGGGCTTGCTTCAAGCCATATAGCGCCTTGGACAACCTATAAACATAGTTTGGATATCTAGGGTCTTCAAAACCCGGCGGTTGCGAAACATAGACAAGTTCATTTATGAAGCCATTTAAAAATGCACTTTTCACATCCATTTGAAAGAGTTTTAGATTGTGATTAGATGCATATGCAAGTAGGATATGAATGGCCTCTAATCTTGCAACCGGGGCAAAGGTCTCCCCAAAATCCAAGCCTTCAACTTGGGAGAACCCTTTTGCCACGAGCCTTGCCTTGTTTCTCACAATATTGCACTTGTCGTCTTGTTTGTTGCGGAACACCCACTTAGTGCCTATGACTCTTGCTCCTTTTGGTTTCTCTTCAAGAGTCCAAACTTGATTGCGGGTGAAGTTGTTGAGTTCTTCATGCTTGGCATTCACCTAATCCGGATCTTAAAGAGCTTCCTCTATGCTAGATGGCTCAATGCAAGAGACAAACGAGTGATGTTCAATGAATTGAGCTTGCCTTTGTGAGCGAGTCATTACCCCCCTTGAAGGACTCTCTATTATGAGATCTTGAGGATGTGCTTGTAGGAGTGGAGTAGTTCTTCTATCAACCACTTGAGGAGGAGGTTGTGGAGCATCAACATCTTGTGCTTGTTCCTCAATTTCTTCTTGTGTGATGTGGGTGTCTTCATGTGGATCCACCCCATCTTTATCTTCATCATCTTGAGGCACATTTGATGAATATGGTTGATCGATCACTTGCACATCATCACCAACATCTTCATCATCTTTTGGCTTGATGTCTCCAGTTGGCATGTTCTTCATGGCCTTCCTCAAGGGTTCATCACCTACATCATCAAGATTCTCATGCTCTCCTTGAGAGCCGTTAGATCCATCGAACTCCACATCATATGTTTCTTCAACAAGGCCGGTGGCATTGTTAAATACTCTATATGCTTTGGACTTCAATGAGTAACCAACAAGAAAACTAATATCACAACGTCTTCGAAACTTCCCTAGGTGTTGCCGCTTCTTGTAGATGTAGCATTTGCAACCAAACACCCGGAAGTAGGAGACGTCCGGCTTCTTGCCAATGAGTAGCTCATAGGGGGTCTTCTTTAGCAACCGGTGAGGGAATAAGCGGTTGGATGCATAGCATGCGGTGTTGATTGCCTCCGCCCAAAACCTCTCCGGTGTGTTGTACTCATCAAGCCTAGTCTTTGCAAGGGTGATCAACGTCCGGTTCTTCCTTTCAACTACACCATTTTGTTGAGGGGTATAGTGGATGAGACTTCATGTTTGATCCCAACTTCATCACAATATACTTCAATGTTTGTGTTGTCAAACTCTTTTGCATTGTCACTTCTAATCTTCTTGAACTTTACTTCAAATTCATTTTGTGCTCTCTTGGCAAACTTCTTGAAAGATTGGGCTACTTCGGTCTTGTCATGAAGAAAGAACACCCAAGTATATTTTAAAAAGTCATCAACAATCACTAAGCAATAGAGCTTGCCACCAATGCTTGCATAAGTTGTTGGCCCAAATAAATCCATGTGAAGTAGTTCTAATGGTCTTGAAGTTGACACAAATGCCTTGGATGGATGTGTATTTGCCACTTGCTTCCCGGTTTGGCAAGCACTATATAATTTGTCCTTCTCAAATACAACATCTTTCAATCCTCTCACCATCTCCTTCTTCAATAACTTTTTGAGTGTGCTCATCCAATGTCACACCCAATTTTAAGGATAAAATAGGATGCATAATCTTATGTGCGCCCAGAGATCAGTCACACACATAAGCCAACAAATTGCATAAATTGTATCATAACCAATGTTTAATACATAGCGAATAATATCAAAGTCATTACACAGCGAAAAAATAAAGATAACTCTCGCGGTAGCTCCATAGCACAGGGACGTCGACTGGTGAAGCACAAGTCTAGTAGTCCTCTGGGTAGTCCTCATCACTATCACCATCTGTTACCCATCCGGGATTTTTAACCAAGTAATGAAAAATAAACAAGCGTAAGTACATGTCGTACTCAACAAGACTAGCATGGGTTCATGAGGCTCAAAAGGGTTGACACGGTTTAACAGCAGGTTGCTTTTAATTAATCATCTTTTATACAGTTGGATAACAACAAGTTAATAAGCCCATTCTCATGATCATAGTAAACACAATTAATGAGTACCAATAAATAGATTAGCAACTAAGTAAACATCACCCTGAAAGATAACTACTCTGTGAGTTTTCCGGGCCACTCGTGACCGTGAGCGTGGCTAGTATACCAGTTTTACACTCTGCAGAGGTTGTGCACTTTCACTATGAGCCGTGATTCCCATTTGCTCGGGTTAATTACTCCCATAACACTACCAAGGTGAGAGAGCAGGGTTTCACTATGAAGTCTTTCAAAATACTTCGTCTAACAAGTTAGGGCCGCTAGGGACCCGGCAAGCAGATGTAGAGCCCCCCTTCGTCGTGGCACAAGGTCACGCAGGTTATACACACTCGGACAGGAGCCGCACTATACCCGAGTCGTCAGGCCCCATCACGCCTTTCGGTAACCTCTAACAAGCTAGAAAAAGGACCTATACTTGACTAAAACCAGAGCCATGTAGCCCTCATAGTTGCACTGTAAGTCCTAGCTTTTGCTGACAGAACATTACCAAGGGGGAAGGATATGGAGCATCACAAAACTATGCTCCAATCCTCTAGTTCCATGTTGCTAAAAAAGCATCTTTTAATTCCTTATTACATATTCAATTAATCAGTTTACATGATCATGATATCAATAACGCACTAGCATCAATTACCACATGCATAATCCCATAGGTTGCAAGGAACAGGATAACAAAACTAGGAAGTAACTATGGTTAACAAGGAAGACACATGCAAATGCAATTATTTATTTGGTGAATAGGACAACAAGGATGATCCATGCTAATACTTGCCTTGATCAGCAAACTCCTGGTGATCCGGGTTGTCGCAGTACTGATCTTGATCACCCACGTAAGGCTCACCGTCTATACTCGATCCATCATAACAACACACACGCATACAGGGGCAATCATGCATACAAACAAGAGTTTTCATTAGAACAGTACAGCAATAGAGATAAAATAAATTAAAAAGGTTATAAAACAAATCTACGCATTGCTACGATCACATCGATATAAAGTTTGCGCAAATCGGATTTAAAACGAGGAAGATATGAATTTTACAAGATTTATAATAGAATAATAATAGATTAAATATAATATCGAATTTTAAAAGTTAATAACATATGAAACAGTGGTACTAACTGGTAGATCATCAAATTATGAATCTAACGCAATTTGAATCGTTCAAATCGGAATTAAAACGGAGAAACTACGAACAAAATAGTTTTGATTTCAAATCTGAAAACACATTTTCATATATACCGAAAATAAATACGCCATTCAAATACAGAAAACAGTAATCTACTGAATACGCTAAGGGCTACGGGTTAAGCATTAAAAACTACAGGGGGTTATTCGCAAAAACGCCGGCCGAATCGGTATGGGCTGCTCTCGGCCGTCCGATTCAAAATCGGCGGATCAGATTAAAAGAGGGGAGGGTTGGCGGTGCTCCCGGCCGGAAAACAGAGCCGACCGCGGCGGCGCCATGGCCGGCGCATCACCGGAGAAGGCGAACTCGGCCTTCGGTGCATGAAATAGGTCGGAAAGGGTACCCATAGATCGGGAAGAGCATCGCAAGCTCACCTAGGGTGATGGGAAGGTCGGAAATCGACTCGGAGATAGCTCGCGGCGTGACCCGGCGGACGGTGGCTCTCTGCAACGGCGGCGGAGGCGTGTCAGTGCACAAATCAAAGGGGGAAGTGCTCGGGAGCTTCACAAGATCACAGCGAAGCTCCTCAAAGGCTTACCGAGAGGAAATTGGTGGCGAATCGAGCTAATTGCTCGCGGCGGCGGCTGCTGGGTTCTCGCGGGAGCTCGGCAGTGGCGGCGAGAAGAGGCGGCTAGGGTTAGGTGACGGCTACGGGGGGGTGCGGCGCTGCTTAAATACTCCCGAGGTGTGACGACAATCTCGGAGATTGAAACAAACTCGGCGAGCGGAGAAATCGGCTTCGGCCGTTTCTTCTCTGCTTCGGACTTCTCGGCGCGGCGACGAACTCGGTTTCGGCCGTTTTCTTTCTTGCCCGCGTCGGACTCTCGGCGAGCAGCAGGGGGAAACAGGGAAGGGGCTGTCCTGGGGGTCCCACAGGTCGGTAGCACCGAGCGCTGGGGTCGGGCTGGCAGTCACGGCAGAGGGACGCTTTGCGCGCGCGTGCTCGGCCGCGGCGTTGCTCTCTGCTTTGGGCGCCCAGGGGAGAAGAAAGGAAGGAGGAGAAGAGGGACTGACGCGTGGGCCCGGCTTGCAGCCGCAGAGAGGAGAAGGGCACTGCGCTGCTGCGGCTGGCCTGTTGGCTAGCTAGGCCTCGGCCCAAGACAGAGGGGAAGCAGGCAGCAGGCCGAGAGGAAGAGGAGGACTGGGCCATCGGGCCAAAATCAGGGAGGGAAGGTTTTTCCTATTTCCCTTTTCTATTTTCTAATTTCATTTTCCAAAAGGATTTTCAAATTGGGTTTTGAAATATTTGAAAAATTCAAATAAGCTACAATAGTACAAAGAAGAAATGCTCCAGCATGAATGCATCATACATGTGTATGACCTAGGTTTGATTTTATATTTGAGAAAAATTATTATTTCCCTATATTGGAATGATCAATTAATTGCATAATTAAATAAATTCTCACTATTTAAAAGAATGCAATTTTTCGGGTGTTACATCCAAACATGTGCAAGCCTTCTATGCCAAAGCCACCCAAGAGATTGTTTAGTGAATAGACAAGTCTTCAAATTTGCATCTTCCGAGTTGAAGTCCGCTAAATAGAGATGATTGTACCGAAAGCCCTTGAATATCACTTCATTGTCATCTTTCTTGGAGACAACCACCTTTTCACTTGTAAATAGGCATTGGAAGCCTGAGATCACACAATTGACCAACGGATAGCAAGTTAAAGCTCAAAGAAGCAACTAGAAGCACATTTGAAATGGAATGATCATTAGATATAGCCACTTTGCCAAGCCCTTATACTTTGCTCTTGGAATTATCACCAAATGTTGTCTTTCCTTGGTCTTCTACATTCTCTTCAAGGGAGGTGAACATACGAGTATCACCGGTCATATGTTGAGTGCATCCACTATCAATTACCCAATGAGAGCCACCGGTCTTGTAGTTCACCTACACACAACAAATCAAGCTTGATGTTTAGGAACCCATACTTGAGAAGGGCTCCGGACTTTCTCAACCAAAGCTTTCGCCACCCATAGTTGCTTAGGCCTATTCTTGTTAGGGGGTCTTAAGAACATGACTTTCACTTTGCCCTTAAAATCTTTCCTTAGCATGTAATGAGCATCAAAGGCAAAGGGCCTAGCATGCTTGGGCATAGGTTGTGGTGGCGGTGTCTTGCACTCATGAGCAAAGTGACCTTCTTATCCACATTCAAAGCATCTCTTTGGCTTGGGCTTAGGCTTGTTCTTTGCTTTGTTGAGGCGATTTTGAGCTCTAATATTTTGCACCTTCTCACCCATGTAGCCAATCCCACTTCTATCAAACTTCATCACAGTGTTCATGAGGAGATCACTTTGGAGATATTGGCCTCTTGTGAATTTTTGCAAGCCCACGGTGAGATGACTCTTTTCTTGTTTCAACTTCTTGTTCTCTTCCAATAAGCTTGCAAGGTGACACTTCTCTTTCTTGAGGATCTTGTTTTCTTTTCTAAGTACTTCAACTTCATCATGTTGTTGCACCGCTTCAATGACAATGGTATCTGTGGGTGATTGCTTCTCAAGCTCTTTCTTCAAGTTGTCATTTTCAATCTTGAGCTTCAAATAGTCATCATGGCAATCGGCCACCACCACTTCCTTGCCTTTGCTACTGACACCTTGCTCAATGATCTCATCAATCAAGTCATCACATGATGTAGCTATGTCACACTTAACAAAATGGTTAGGAGCATCATGTGTTTCATTGGAAAGCAAGTCATAAGCCATAGCAAGGTTGTCATGATTCACTTTTACATGAGTATAGTCCTCTTTTAGCTTGTTGTAGCTAGTGGTGAGCTTAATGTGTATCCTCTCAAGTTTATCATGTTTTTCTTTGAGCTCTTTTATGTTGGCTTTGAGCTCCTTCAGCTTGGATGATTTTCAACTCTAAGCTCATCACTAGCTTTAGTGAATTGTTCATTTTGAGCTAAAAGGTTGCCATTCTCAAGTTTTAAGTTTTCATTTTTCCTTGTTAGCTTTCTTATAACTTTGGTGTAGTCATTAAGTAAGCTAGCAAGTTCATCATAGGTGGGTGAATCATATTCATTGTCACTATCACTACTCTCATCATCACTTTGTACCTTCTTATCCTTAGCCATAAGGCAAAGGTGTGTTGGAGATGAGGACGGTTGAAAGCCCATGTTTGGTTTTGGGTAATTGATGAAACCTAGTTTGCTAACGATTGCTCTAAGTGTTTCATGAGAATTGATTAGAAAATGGCAAGATGGAGCAAAGGACCGGGTCGGTGGAGGTCACAAGTGAAGGGAAATGACGGCGTCCATGAAAATGGTGTAAGCCCATCAACAAAGGAGAAAACCCTATTGACGGCATCCATGCAAATGGTATAAGTCCATCATCATAGGTGTCCACAAGGTCCATCAAGAGATGGTGAAAAAGCTAGGAGCTCAAGGCAAAGGTATAATTCATAGGAGCTCTTTTGCTTTTGGTGATCAAGACTCCATAGAGGTAGTGATCACATTTAGGATAGATAGCCGTACTATCAAGAGGGGCGAAATCGTTGATGAAATACGGTTATCAAGTGCCACTAGGTGTTCATGATCATTGCATATGCATATAGATGCTAGTAACACTAACTTGACCCGTGGAAAACTCTTTGAAAAGGCTAACACACGTGCACCTAAGTGAGAGACACTTTGGAGTGTTAGTGACTTAAGAAACGGGGTGAAGTTTGAGGGTTAGAGAGCGTTTGGTCCTCTCTTCCTCCTGCCGAGCTTGCGAGGCAGGATTCGGCGAATTTCGGAGACATTACAATAGAAAAACTAGCGTCGGACCGTATTGTCACAGAGCGTCGGACCATTAGCCTCAGTCCGACGGCTAACACTGCTGAGAGCGTCGGACGCTCAGTTTCGGAGCGTCGGACTATTGTCCGAAGCGTCCGACGGTGCAGAGCGACGAAGAGGTAACACGTGGCGAGCTCTGAGAGCGTCGGACTCTCGGCGTTAGTCCGACGGTGAGCGTCGGACCATCGTCCGACGGTTTTCAGGGCTCGGGGAGCTCTCTGGAAACGTCGGACGGCCGCGATCGTTAGTCCGACGGCTTCGTCCCGCTGAGTCCGACGGTGTCAGCTGAGGGCGTCGGACCGTTTGATTTAGTCCGACGTTCGTCCGTCCGACGGCCGTTTTGGCGCGAGGAAATAGCCGTTGTGATCCAACGTTCGACTTCAAACGGCTAGTGACACGTGGCGTTCATCCGAGGCGTCGGACCGTGCGGATTAGTCCGACGCTCTGGCCGTCGGACAGTCCGACGGTACGCAGTGAACTCTAAACGGCTAGTTCTTTGTGTGTGGCTTATAAATAGCGACTTGGCCGGTTTGGGGAGCATCCTTTGGCACTCTTAAACATCATAACATACTTGTGAGCCTTCCCACTCCACTCTCACTCATCCTACTTGATTGTAATCATCATTTGGTGAGTTTGGAGAGCATCAAGTGCATTGCATTGATAGAGATCAACTAGAGGCACTTGGTAGTGGTATTTCGCAGCGGTTTCTCTTGTTACTCTTGGAGTTTGCCGACTCCTAGACGGCTTGGAGCTGCGAGGATCGTTGAGGGGAGTTGGTGATTGTCTCCGCCTCCGATCAAGGTATTGTGAGGGGTTATTGAGCCTATCCCCGCGGGAGATCGCGAAAGGCATCTTTAGTGGATTGCTCGTAGCTTGGTGGATCCCCATCTTGTGTTGGTTGTGCGGCACCCTTGAGAAGGGTTTGGCGTGTGATGCCAATTAGCGCGTGAACCTCCAAGTGGGTGTATCGCTATAACGAGGACTAGCTTGCCGGCAAGCAAGTGAACCTCGGTAAAAAATCTTGTGTCATCTCTCTACCGAGGATTTCCCTTATATGTGATTGATTGGTTATATTGGACTTCATATCTTCTCTTCACCGGCGGTATTGAAATCACCTTTACTCTTTACATTTGTGTATTTCTCTCTTGTGTAGCTTGTTAGTTAGTTGCTCACTTAAGAGTAGTGTAAAGTAGTAACATAGTCTTTGAGTGTGAACTAGAGATCATAGTGTATTATACTTGTCTAGTTGGCTTGCATAGTGTAGTTTAGAGCTAGTGCTTTGCAAAGCTTGCTATTGTTACTAATCGGCTTGTGAAGTGTTGTTTGTAGATTTTTATATGCTATTCACCCCCCCCTCTAGCCATTTAGGACCTTTCAACGGTGATGGCGGTGGAGGAAATGAAGTCCCAATCACAAGAGCGGCCACCTTCTCCTTTTCATCATCACTTTCTTCACCGGAAGTGCCACTAGAAGATTTAATGTCGGTGAGCCAATCACCAACAATGTAATCCTTGCCACTCTTCTTGTTTTTGTGAAATTGCTTTTTCTTGAACTCTTTCTTCTTGAATGGCTTGGCCTTCTTCTTCTCATTTTCACTTTCATCACTTGAATCTTACCTTTTGCCCTTGTTCTTGTTCTTGAACTTGTCTTTCTTGGGCTTTGGGCATTGATGAGCAAGATGCTCAAGCTCTCCACAATTGTGGCAATCCATCTCGGAGATTGGTTTTCTCTTGCTACTAGTGAAGAACTTCTTCTTGTTGGAATCAAATTTGATTCCCTTGTTGTTGAGCTTCTTGAGCATCTTGGTGGTCTTCCTCACCATGAGAGCGATCTCCACATCATCATCATCATCACTTGTGGAGTCAAGAGAAGAGTACTTTGCTAGTGCTTTGCCTTTCTTGTCGGCCTTGAGGGCCAAGTCTTTCTTCTCTTCCTTCTTTGATGATGAGCTATCTTGAGGGGTGATCTTCATATACATTTCATGAGCATTGATCTTTCCCAATATTTGAGTGGGGGTTGCATTGGAGAGATCCGTTTGATGAAGTACGGATGCAATGTGACCATACTTCTCAATTGGAAGAGCAATGAAGATTCTCCTTGCAACCTCGGCCGGTGAGATTTGAGTGAGTCCAAGGCCATTTACTTCCTCTACAATGATATTCAAACGAGAATACATGTCATTAGCACTTTCATTTGAGAGCATTTTGAAAGAATTGAGCTTGTCAATGATAAGACAATATCGTTCCTCTCGCTCATTCTTAGTTCCCTCATGGAGCGCACAAATATCCGACCATAGTGCATGGGCGTTTTTGTGGTTTCTCACACGGTTGAACACCGCTTTGCTAAGGCCTCTAAATACGATGTTTCGGGCCTTAGCATTCCACTTCTCGTGCTCTTCCTCAACGGGTGTGAGGGTTGCGCCGGGATTGGGAGTGGGGTACCCTTGTATGGCGGCTTTGTGAACACCAAGGTTCACCGCCTCAAGGTATGCCTCCATACGAATCTTCCAATAAGGAAAATCGTTACCGTCAAAGACGGGAGGGGGACCATCGTGACCACCGGACATCCTTTCTCTTGGCGGTTAAGCCAAATTAATGAGCAACAAGGCTCCGATACCAATTGAAAGGATCAAGGATGCCCAAGAGGGGGGTGAATTGAGCAACTAATAATTTTTCGAAACACAATTCAACCTATCGCAATTTGCCCAATGTCACCTCACAAGTGCTTGTGTCAATTCTATTTCTAAAACAAGTTATGCAACCTAGAGCCAAGTCCTATCACAAGTATACTACTCTAGGAAAGTAGAGAACACAAAGGAAATGCGGGAATGTAAAGGATTAGAAAGACAAATCCGGTTTTTCCCGAGGTATCAGAGAGTCGGCACTCCCCACTAGTCCTCGTTGGAGCACCCGCGCAAGGGTGTAGCTCCCCCTTGATCTTCGCAAAGATCAAGTGCTCTCTACGGGCTGATCCTTTGCCTCTCCGGCACGGTGGATCGCCTACAACCGTTCACAACTTCGACTTGGGCCGCCCACAAGCTCTCTAAACGGTCACCAAGCCACCGATCGCCACCAAACCTTTTAGGTGATGCCGATCACCAAGAGTAACAAGCCTAGACTCTCACTTGACCAAGAACAAGGCCAAAGAGGGTGATGGATGCACACAAGTCACTCTTGATCTCTCTAGGAAAGAAGCTCACACGCAATGGAGTTCACACTAATCTCCCTAGGGCTCTTGCTCTCTCACAAGATCAACAAGGGTTCCTTCAGCTGTTAGAAATGGCAAGAGAAGTAGAATGAAGGCTTTGGTGGAGTATAAATACTCACCCTCTACAAAACTAGTCGTTTCTCACTTTCCTGCGAACCGTCGAACTCTGCCGAGGCTCGACCGTCGGACTAATCGCCACGGTCCGACTCTCACACAAGCACTGCGCCCAAAACTGTGATAGAGGGGCGTCGGACTGAACTCGATGGTCCGACGCTCCTCAGTCCGACGCTTCTGAATTGCGGGCACAGTGCCTCTCAACGGCTAGTACGCGGAGCAATGGTCCGACTGCACACCGTCGGACCAAGTCCGACGCTCAAAACCGTGCTGGGAACCTCTCTGGAAGCGTCGGACGCTAACAGACATTAGTCCGACGCTCCCACTCGCGACGGTCCAACACTCGCTCAAAAACCCAGAGGCACCGTCGGACTCTGGCCAATGGTCCGACGACCATTCAGCCAGGGTCCAACGCTCCCTGGCACCCTGAGACTCGTCCAGGGGCTGCCACGTGTCATCGGACTCTAGCTATTGGTCCGACGCCCATACTAGGTAGAGTCCGACGCCTCTAATTTGATCAAAACTTCGCCGAATCGAAAACTTTCCAAAACGAAGTTTGATCCTCTCTCTCTCAAGAGTCTCCCTGGGCTGTCTAGAGCTATGTTGGACAAGTGTGCATCACATCTACACTCTCTAATCTTGCTCTAAGTCAAGTTACCCATCCAAACCCCTCTTAATAGTACGGTCAAAGAGAAAAACAAAAACTAAGACTACGCCAAGTGTCTCTCAACTCCAAACGACACTTAGCACTAGCCTATCACCGTCTTGTCTTCCATCCTTTGAAAACCGAATCGATTTCCATCTCTAGGGGCTTGAACCTACATGTTCTTATGACCTAACCTCTAGCTTATCCTGCAAAACACACGTTAGTCATAATAACCGTCTTGTTGTCATTAATCACCGAAACCACTAGGGCCTAGATGCTTCAGTATGGGGGAGGTCCGTGTGTGTGGGATGGAAGGGGAGGCTGCGAGTAGTACTTGTTTTTCGGGACCACCGTGGGTTGCCGCCACCGCATGCTGGAAGGTGGCAACGATGGTTAGAGAGGGAGACGGGGCTAGCGTTGGTCACCCCCAAAATAGCATAGCAAAAGCAAATAACTCGGATCATGCTAAATTTTTCAACCTTTTTGATTCCACCGTTGTCAGTCTCATTATCCGGCTCACCCCTTTCAGCAAGGGTGTAGGGTAGGCGTGAAATTTTCTATTGACTAACTCTTGTGTGTTTACTACTTCACCTATGAATATGCACGTTACCATAGCACACATGTAACAGAACCGCCTAAATCACGTGGCCCACAGGCACCTGTCACCGCCACTAATGACGTCTGATAGCCGGGCCCGTGTTCCAGATGATCTAGGCGGGCTCTGCCGGGCTACATAAGCACCCGTTATATCCGACAGGATCCCATTGCGAAGCCATTACAGGATTACAACAATTCATAACAAAGTACATCAGAGTAAAAAATGCAGAAGAGTAAATAGTACTTAATATTACAAACCAATGTTCGAATAGAAGTTAGGTGCAGTTGTTACAGACCATAATTTAAAAAGGGTAGCAGTAGCGGTAGAACCAACAGTACAACAGATAGATAAATATTACATGAACCCTGCCCACGGGTTCAACCTTGTTCTTCTTCACTCTTCTGGACGATAGTGACGTAGCACGGAGCGAGACAGACTTCAGGCTCCTGCTGCCCTCCTGCAACGGGGGTAACAAACCCTGAGTACATGGGGTACTCCGCAAGACTTACCCGATTAAGAGTGTAAAATTAGATTCAGGAATGCAGGCTGAGGGGAGTCAAGGTAAGGCTTTAGCAAGAGTTCAAGAGTTTTGCGGAAAAGCATTACTAGTCCTATCTCAATATTTTATTTCAATAATACTATTAATCATTAACCATATCTCCAAGTTCTTTCTCATATATCAACATTCTTTCATTTGCTTTGTCCATTCAAAAACATTCTAGTTCCGAACCACTATTCGATGTAGGGGTGAGGATCAAGTCTCCATAACCGAGGAGCAACGACGATTCGAATCGATTAATACCCAGCTGCGGATCCCTATCCACACTGCGTATGTAGCACTTAAGTTTGCATACGCCAACCCCGCCTACCACGGCTTTTCATACGCCGGAACCGGTCCTGCGCCACCCGAGAGCACAGTACTCCTCTCGTCTCCAGGCACGATGGCCACGAGGGTACACGCTACTCTTGCCATCTCTCCACTCCCAGTGCATGGTTGTCGGTTCTAGCAGTAGAGCCACCGGAGTCAGAGGCTTCCCGTAGTATGTGGCTAGTTGCAAAGTCTTGATCACAGCAGGCCTGACAATGAACGGTCCCTAATATTTTTCCGTTAGAAACCATGCATTGGGACTCTAACCCAAGTACACTGGTAACTACCCGGTTTTTACATCCCTTTCCGTTGGTGAGGATCGTTGGGACTCTAACCCAAACAGATGGTCGACAAACGGAAAAACCCATCCTCGATGATGACAATGAACTAGCTAGGAACACTGCCAACCAACAAGGACATACCATTCCTATAAAGTGATTCATTTGATTAGTCTCATCATCGTTCAAAATAGCATTTTTGCAAATCTAATTATTTAGCATGTCTAAGCATTTTGCAATACTTTATAAAATCAGGTTCTCAGGTATTGATCAGTGGTCAAGGATGGTAATGCATAAATGGGTTGTCAATCAACTCCTATTAACCTAATGCAATAGATTAACTCAAGTGACACGCATTTTAAAATGGCAAGGAAGGGCAAATGCACCGGGGCTTGCCGTGGATGGTGTAGAGTGTCGGATCCGGGTCAGTGCCACAAATATCAAAGCCTTGCACAATCTCCGAAGCAACCTCCTCAGCTGGACCCTCGAACTTGATCTCCGGATCCTCGGTCACTACACATGTGCAATGATGAATGCATGAATGCATGAAATGACAGATAAAATTCAATAATAAATAAGACACACACGTGATCAAGACCCTACCATAGGCTAGCCAAGATTACTCTAATTCACAATGCCCTAGGTCATAAAAGTGATTGACCTAGAATCTCAATCAATCCAAAAATTACACCATTCAACATTCATTACCTATTCCGATTATAAATCTTTAAAACTAATATCTAATCTAATAAATATTTAACTACTTCCATTTGATGCCAAACTTCACCAACAGTTAGATCTGGACCTAAAACAGTACCAGTTAAATTTTCATGATTTTGGACCTACAGGGAATTTATTAAAAATCATCAAAGTTCCATTTATCATTTAATGAGCAAACTTTTAGTTGGTACAGAAAGTGCTCAAAACACATTTTAAATATTTTTATAAAATATTACACATTCCATAGAGCATACACAAATTTTTCCATAATTTTTGGTGCAGCAAATTAATTCATACAAAAGATTAACATGCCATACTATTCATTTCAAAAATAAAAAGACCAGCTACACTAAATGGCTCGGGAAATTGAAAAACGACATGGCCCATTCGGCCCAGCATCGCAAGCCGGCCCAGCGACCGCAGCCTGCTAGCGCTGTCACCCGAACCGGCCGCTGACAGCCTGGCCCCAGCCGTCAGCCCCCGCGCGCTCGCGCTCTCTCTCCCGGTCGCTGACAGGCGGGCCACCCCTGTCAGGGTCGTCCCTTACCTTCGGCCGAACGCTACCGCGCGTGCGCGTGCGCGGCACTGCGCGGCCTTCGTCGCCGGCGACCCCAACGGCGAACGCTAACGGACCTACGACTCCCCTTGATCCTAGACGACACCTCTACACGCCTAGCCCTAGCCCTAGCCACCCTCGACGAACAAGAGCTCGCCCACGGCGGACGGTGGCGGCACGGCAAAGCCGTTCCGGCCGAGGGAACACGGTATTGCTACGGAAAGAGTGCCGGGAAGGATCAGAGGCTCACCACGAAGCTAATGGGCGAGTCGGATAACGACGAGGCGGTGCGGTGGGGCTGGCTCGACGACGACGGCGGCGGACACGGCTCGGCCGACGGGGAGGAAGGTTTGTTCTGACGAATCTGCTGCACCATAACCCAAACCGCCGAGCGTATCAAAAACAACACCGCCAAGAGAGTTTAGAACGCTACCTAGAGAAGAAAGAGACTCACTCTAACCGACCAGGCGGAAAGGAGATGTCCGTGGCGGAGCTCCGAGCGGTCCCGAGGTGAACGCCAACAGCCACCGGGCGACTCTGTCTACGACACTCGACCAAACCGCACCCAAACGATGCGCAAGGAAGGGAAGAGGCTGGTTGCACGAAGAATTGGGGTGTGGTGGCTCGGTGGTGAGGAATTTAGCCACGGAGGATGAGGAGGTCGCCGGCGGCCGCTCGGGAGGAAGTGGAAAAACGGAGGGCCTCGTCGTCTTTAAAGGACTGGAACAAGGTGGAGATAAGCTCGTGGCGTCCGGGGCCCCCTCCTGGACTGCTCGACAGCGTTGCTCCCCGCCCACGTCGGCCGGACGGCGCCCGGCGCCGCGCCAGCACGCGCGGGTACGGCGAGAAGAAGAACAGGGGACCCCCCCCCTGTAGCTACAGTGCTAGCTTACTAGGTCAAATGCTATGAGGATTCAAATTGATGTCCATACCAGCCGAATCAAAGGAAGTGTTGAATATTAAAGTTGCAGAGAATTTTGTGTAGATCATTTTTGCTTTTGGCAAGAATTTCAAATTCGGCTGAATTTTCAAACTACAGCAAAGGGGGTAAAAGTAGGGTTTGAATTTCAAACTGAAATTTTAAAATTACTTTTGATTTTTCTCAACAACTTGAAAATTGGTAAACATGAAATTTGTTCTACTCAGTGAGCTTGAGAACTTCTATTAAGGGTGTTTTAGAAGATTCTCAATATTTTTAAAATTGAAGTTTCAAATTTAAATATCAACATACTAATTTGAGTTTAATTTGAATTTCCATAATATAACTTCTAAATCTCCAAAAATAAAAGTTGTTCCATTTTAAAAGTTCTACAATATTTATTAAGACACTTTCATCAGATTCTTAGTAGATTTTGAATTAGGGTTTTAGGTCAAGTCTTGGGCTTGATTTGATTTCCCTTTTTTTAATTTTATTTTTGATTTTTGATTGGGGACTAAATTACACAATCAATACTAAACTAAATCCAATCACTCTAGAGACCCTAAGCACAATCATATTGTCGGTGCTAATTTTGGCGAGGCTAACACCGGCTAGTAAATATGTGTTTTGCGGTTGAGGCTACGGTTGGTGTGCAAGGGGAACACAGGGATTATACTGGTTCAGGCCGAGCAAGCCCTACGTCCAGTGGAGAGGAGAGTCGTGTTGCCTTGCACTGGGGTGCTCGTAGTAGGGGTTACAAGCTAGTCGAGAGAGGGAAGTGCTCCCAGGTCTCTTGTGAGTGTCTAAATGTTTACAAGTCGTTTGCTGTGGGTGAGAACTTGGAACTTCTCCGTCCGTTCTTCCTTCGTCTCTCTCTCTAAAGATGGCCTCTGCTCTCCCTTTTATAGTCGCAAGGGAGAGGCAGGGGCAGCTACGTATTTTACAGTGAGGAGTTGCTGTTCCCCGTTTGACTATGCAGCTACTGCCTTTTCTCCGCGTCTCCGGGCATGGCTGTCGTGGTTCGCACGATCTCGGTGGGTTCCAAGGTGGGAACAGTCGTCTGACTATGTCACGTCGGCCCGGATGGAAGGCGTGCTCGTCCTTTCGAGTGGACAGCGCAGTAGGCGCTTTTCCTGTTCTTGCGTAGCCCGTCGTCAGGGTGAGGCGCTGTCACAGTCGGAGTTGATAGATCCCGGCGGAGAACGGGGCGGCGCACCGTGGACCATACCATGGAGGACAGGTGGTATGGCCGTCAGGGGCGTGCGAAGCACAGTCGCGTCGAGAGTCTCGTCTGACGGGACAGTGCTTGTAAAGTGGTCAGAGACATCTCTTGTCGTCCAAGATTGCTCCGCTGACATCTCCTGCGCCTTGGATGCCTTTGCGAGTTTGCGCTCGAGGGGAAAAGGGAAGCTCGGGCGAATCGGAGATTTGGGGCGCCGAGGGTGCCGCTCGCCCGAGCTCTCCCGGGGAGGCTCGGGCGAATCGGAGATTTGGGCGCCGAGTGATTTGGACGCCGAGGGTGAGGCTCGGGCGAATCGGTGATTTGGGCGCCGAGGGTGCCGCTCTCCCGAGCTCTCCCGGGGAGACATGGGCGCCGAGGGGGCCGCTGTCCCGAGCTCTCCCGGGGAGGCTCGGGCGAATCGGAGAGTTGGGCGCCGAGGGTGCCGCTCTCCCGAGCTCTCCCGGGGAGACATGGGCGCCGAGGGGGCCGCTGTCCCGAGCTCTCCCGGGGAGGCTCGGGCGAATCGGAGAATTGGGCGCCGAGGGTGCCACTCTCCCGAGCTCTCCCGAGGAGGCTCGGGCGAATCGGAGACTTGGGCGCCGGGGATGCCGCTCGCCCGAGGAGGCTCGGGCGAGTCGGAGACTTGGGCGCCGAAGAGGCCGCTGTCCCGAGCTCTCCCGGGGAGGCTCGGGCTCTCGGGCGAATCGGAGACTTGGGCGCCGGAGATGCCGCTCTCCCGAGCGCTCGCCCGAGCTCTCCCGGGGAGGCTCGGGCGAATCGGAGATTTGGGCACCGAGTGATTTGGACGCCGAGGGTGAGGCTCGCCCGAGCTCTCCCGGGGAGGCTCGGGCGAATCGGAGATTTGGGCACCGAGTGATTTGGATTTTGGACGCCGAGGGTGAGGCTCGCCCGAGCTCTCCCGGGGAGGCTCGGGCGAATCGGAGATTTGGGCGCCGGGGATGCCGCTCTCCCGAGCGCTCGCCCGAGCTCTCCCGGGGAGGCTCGGGCGAATCGGAGATTTGGGCACCGAGTGATTTGGACTTTGGACGCCGAGGGTGAGGCTCGCCCGAGCTCTCCCGGGGAGGCTCGGGCGAATCGGAGATTTGGGGCGCCGAGGGTGCCGCTCGCCCGAGCTCTCCCGGGGAGGCTCGGGCGAATCGGAGACTTGGGCCTCTGTAGACGCGGCCTTCGTGGGCTTCGACTGGCCTTACTTGGGCCAGGCCAAGTTGGGAATGAGCGTTTTTGCATGGAAGTTGGGTACCCCTAACTTTGGTAACCGACAGTAGCCCCCGAGCCTGTGGCGGAGTGAAGGCACTCCTCCACAGGTTCACGCCGGTTCTTCCTGTCAAAAAAGATAAAGTGTGGGTTGTTTTTCCGGGGGGTGCGCGCGAGCGCACCCGCCGGGTGTAGCCCCCGAGGCTTTGGAGGGATGATATATCCCTTCAAAGGCTTAGAATCGTGCTTGTTAGTCCTCGGGTGTTTTTCGATTTATTTAGGTGGGTTGTTTCCTTGGAAGCGGAGCCCCCGAGCCTCCCACCGTGTTGGGAGATCGTTCGGTGGTCTTTCCAAGGTGCAGGGCAAGTTTCCGAGCCTCCGTTTTCGTATCGGAGATCGATCGGGTCCTTCCCTGTCTTTTTTAATTCGACCTTCACGCTCTTTTTTCGGGAAGAGGAAGGTTTGGTCCTGCTCGACTTCCCCGCTGGGGCACGAGTCGGCATTTCCGGTGAGCTACAAACGGGTTGGTCCAAGTGGAGGTCCGTGCCCTATTCGTTAAGGGTCGGCTAGTGGCCTGAGCACACTCCAATTATTTCCCGAGGGTCAGTTAGTGGATGTCGGGTCCCTTCGATGGGTCCTGAGGGCATGATGCCTCCCACGGAGGGATTCCACGTAACCGACTCGCTACTGGGACTTGGACACAGCATGGGATGTCCCTTGTGACGTTCCGGGCGTCGGGATACTGGCCGTTTTCGTGACCCATCCACTAGCTGTCCCTAACTCGATTTCCCTGGGGCGACTGTTCGAGCCTCGGAGGGCCAGTCTTCGATCACCTGGGAACGTAACGGGCGCCCGAGCCCGGGGTTTCTTCGTTGAGAAAATGAAGGGGGAATAGAGGCGCGCGGTTGTAATGATTCGGCTTACTTTTTGAGGCGCGAAGCCTGACGGATGCGACGGTTCGGCTCAGTCGAGGCGGTTTGCGTGCGTGGTGATGGCCGGTCTCTTCCAAGCCGAGGTCGAGCTCCCTCCTCTGAACCTGCCGTGAAGAAGAAGCGGGCCATAGTGCCCTTGTAAAAAGTAACCTTTGTGATGAAAGTTGAGGACCTAGCATTTTTTAGGGATGCCGTAGCCTCGGTGGTGCAGACAGAGCCTAGAGCTGTGTCAGTCCGACCCGAGGGGTTCACACTTTGTCGCGCACACAGCTAGGTATCTCACAGAAGGCTCGAGTGAGATCGTTTTTTACTAAATTTCCCAAACGCCCGTCTCTCTTCTCGCACTCAGGCAAAATTCGCGAAATCTTTCTGGAGCGCAAGTTGACCCTCGGGCGGAGGGTGGTGAGTGGAGGTGCCGTAGCCCGGAGGCGTAGGCGATCTCATGGCTCGGCCAGCCCTGCCCTAAGAGTGTCCTTTTACTTCTTTGGATCTCGCAAGTTTTGCTAGAGTGCAGAAAGGAGTTCGGCGCGGAATTTTCGAAAAAGCGATCGAAAAGGCGCAGAGAAAATTAGATCGTCGGTCCCCAAGCGTCCACCCCTCGTCCCGTACTTGAAAAACTCCATGAAATTGCCTCGAAGCGTAAGTCACCCGTCGGACGGTGGGTGGTGAGTGGAGGTGCCGTAGCCCGGAGGCGTAGGCGGTCTCGCGGCTCGGCCGGCCATGCCCTAAGGGTGTTCTCTCGCCTGTTCGGGTTTCACGGATTTTTTCAAGAGTGCTGGAGAGGTTCGGACGTAAGGGAGGTTTCAGTTTAAATCTCAAAATTCGTGATAATTAAAGAACGCTTATTTATCGATTCCGAGACCACAAATATGAACAAAGCTTGGAAGCTTAAGGGTAACTGTGACTTAGCTGCTCGAGCTACCAGCGTTGCGCTGGTGATGATCGTAGAGGCGGTGTCTCGCGCGGGGGGGCACCGGATTGGTCGGGTTGACGCGGATGCGCTTCCCCCGCCTAGTTCGGCGGGAGCGGCGCGTGGCGTTCCCTCTGTTTCCCTGAAACGGGTGGAGGTGTCGCCGGGGTCCCTTTCCCAGCCACCTGCTGGGCCGGGGTCCGGATGATCATGGCTCGGGGCTCAGGTTGGGCGGAGGTTCATCTCGAGGCCGAGGACAGTGGCCGTGAACTCGAGGCTCCCGAACAGGAGCACCGCGCCAGCAGGAAGTGCAGGGACGTTGGCTGCCATCCGCAACCGGGATCAACACGCAAAAGGCCCCTACCTGGCGCGCCAACTGTCGGTGCTAATTTTGGCGAGGCTAACACCGGCTAGTAAATATGTGTTTTGCGGTTGAGGCTACGGATGGTGTGCAAGGGGAACACAGGGATTATACTGGTTCAGGCCGAGCAAGCCCTACGTCCAGTGGAGAGGAGAGTCGTGTTGCCTTGCACCGGGGTGCTCGTAGTAGGGGTTACAAGCTAGTCGAGAGAGGGAAGTGCTCCCAGGTCTCTTGTGAGTGTCTAAATGTTTACAAGTCGTTTGCTGTGGGTGAGAACTTGGAACTTCTCCGTCCGTTCTTCCTTCGTCTCTCTCTCTAAAGATGGCCTCTGCTCTCCCTTTTATAGTCGCAAGGGAGAGGCAGGGGCAGCTACGTATTTTACAGTGAGGAGTTGCTGTTCCCCGTTTGACTATGCAGCTACTGCCTTTTCTCCGCGTCTCCGGGCATTGCTGTCGTGGTTCGCACGATCTCGGTGGGTTCCAAGGTGGGAACAGTCGTCTGACTATGTCACGTCGGCCCGGATGGAAGGCGTGCTCGTCCTTTCGAGTGGACAGCGCAGTAGGCGCTTTTCCTGTTCTTGCGTAGCCCGTCGTCAGGGTGAGGCGCTGTCACAGTCGGAGTTGATAGATCCCGGCGGAGAACGGGGCGGCGCACCGTGGACCATACCATGGAGGACAGGTGGTATGGCCGTCAGGGGCGTGCGAAGCACAGTCGCGTCGAGAGTCTCGTCTGACGGGACAGTGCTTGTAAAGTGGTCAGAGACATCTCTTGTCGTCCAAGATTGCTCCGCTGACATCTCCTGCGCCTTGGATGCCTTTGCGAGTTTGCGCTCGAGGGGAAAAGGGAAGCTCGGGCGAATCGAAGATTTGGGGCGCCGAGGGTGCCGCTCGCCCGAGCTCTCCCGGGGAGGCTCGGGCGAATCGGAGATTTGGGCGCCGAGTGATTTGGACGCCGAGGGTGAGGCTCGGGCGAATCGGTGATTTGGGCGCCGAGGGTGCCGCTCTCCCGAGCTCTCCCGGGGAGACATGGGCGCCGAGGGGGCCGCTGTCCCGAGCTCTCCCGGGGAGGCTCGGGCGAATCGGAGAGTTGGGCGCCGAGGGTGCCGCTCTCCCGAGCTCTCCCGGGGAGACATGGGCGCCGAGGGGGCCGCTGTCCCGAGCTCTCCCGGGGAGGCTCGGGCGAATCGGAGAGTTGGGCGCCGAGGGTGCCGCTCTCCCGAGCTCTCCCGAGGAGGCTCGGGCGAATCGGAGACTTGGGCGCCGGGGATGCCGCTCGCCCGAGGAGGCTCGGGCGAGTCGGAGACTTGGGCGCCGAGGAGGCCGCTGTCCCGAGCTCTCCCGGGGAGGCTCGGGCTCTCGGGCGAATCGGAGACTTGGGCGCCGGAGATGCCGCTCTCCCGAGCGCTCGCCCGAGCTCTCCCGGGGAGGCTCGGGCGAATCGGAGATTTGGGCACCGAATGATTTGGACGCCGAGGGTGAGGCTCGCCCGAGCTCTCCCGGGGAGGCTCGGGCGAATCGGAGATTTGGGCACCGAGTGATTTGGATTTTGGACGCCGAGGGTGAGGCTCGCCCGAGCTCTCCCGGGGAGGCTCGGGCGAATCGGAGATTTGGGCGCCGGGGATGCCGCTCTCCCGAGCGCTCGCCCGAGCTCTCCCGGGGAGGCTCGGGCGAATCGGAGATTTGGGCACCGAGTGATTTGGATTTTGGACGCCGAGGGTGAGGCTCGCCCGAGCTCTCCCGGGGAGGCTCGGGCGAATCGGAGATTTGGGGCGCCGAGGGTGCCGCTCGCCCGAGCTCTCCCGGGGAGGCTCGGGCGAATCGGAGACTTGGGCCTCTGTAGACGCGGCCTTCGTGGGCTTCGACTGGCCTTACTTGGGCTAGGCCAAGTTGGGAATGAGCGTTTTTGCATGGAAGTTGGGTACCCCTAACTTTGGTAACCGACACATATGCAGATGATTAATATTAAACATGATAACATAGCAGTTCATTAAGCAGTAATACCAGAGGTATTACAACACATTTCCCTCTCCATATTAGTTATTTATTCCTTTTAGCAACTTGTAACACCGACGGGAGGAGATTTTTCTGTTCGGTGGTTGTATCACTTGGGTTAGAGTCCCGAGGTTTGACCACTGGCAGAAACGGGAAATGTTTCGCTCGGGTGCTGTGTATATGGGGCGGCATTCCCCATGTCTTATCATCCGGCAGTCATGAATTTAGAAATCGTTGGGTAACTTTGTACTTGGGTTAGAGTCCCAATGCATGGTTGCTGACGGAAAAGAATTAGGGACCGTTCGTTGTAGGCTTGCTGGATTGAGACTTTGCAACTAGCCACATACTACGGAAAGCCTCTGGTTCCGGTGGCTCTACTGCTGGAACCGACAACCACGCACTGGAAGTGGAGAGATGGCGAGAGTAGCGTGTACCCTCGTGACCGTCGTGCCTGGAGACGAGAGGAGTACTGTGCTCTCGGGTGGCGCAGGATCGGTTCCGGGGTATGAAAAGCCGTGGTAGGCGGGGTTGGCATATGCAAACTTAAGTGCTACATATGCTGTGTGGGTAGGGATCCCCAGCTGGGTACTTTCTGGATTCGAATCGACGTTGCTCCTCGGTTAATGGAGACTTGATCAACTGCCCTACCCCGAAAAGTGGTTCGGAACTAGGATGTTTTCTGAATGAATAAGAAATTGTAATCTTAAAGTATACAATGGGAAAGAATTGAGAACTATGGATATCGATTAAAATAATCTTGAGTAAAATACTGGAAGCAGGACTAGTAATGCTTTTCTGCAAAATACTTGACTCTTGCTAAAGCCTTACCTTACTCCCCTCAGCCTGCATTTCTGAGTGTAATTTTACACCTTTAGTCGGGTAAGTCTTGCGGAGTACCCCATGTACTCAGAGTTTGTTAACCCCTGTTGCAGGTAAACTGAGTGTGCAGTTCTGCGTGGGACCGTGCCGGTCAGCGGATCGTGCATGGATGAAAAGTATATGATTTAATCCCTTGGGCAGGGTGTAAAGTTGTATACTGCTACTCCACTACGAAACTCTGATTTGGGATAATGTAAGCTAAATTTGTAAACCTATATTAATATAACTCTTCCGCACTCTTTACTTTAATTTATCTCATTTGTGTAAACTGTTGTAATATTTGTAAGGTCCTTACAATGAGATCCTCGGAGAAAGTAGGGTTTCCTATGAGACCCGACGGGCCATCTAAGTCAAAAGGAACTCGTGCAGACTAGTCAAAGGTCCTTAGAGACGATGACGGGGCACGTGGGCCCTATGATTAAGGCGATTCTGCCACACAACTGTAAAAGCTTTTTAATACACTTTCACTTTGTCTTTGTGTAAAAATTGAATTGCTCCTCCTCGATTCTCTCTCTCTCCGCCACTGGCCTTCGGCAGTCAGCAGCACAACCATCACCACCGCTATGGTGTGAAACGTAGTACTACTAGCATCTAAAAACAGAGGAGTCTCAAAACAGAGTGCCTCGCGGTACCATTTTTTGCTCTAGTACAAGGAATGGAATGAGAGAACGAACACACGTCAGCCTAGCCGAATCGCAGGACGGGAAAGCAAAACCAAGGCGCTCGGACACGCCCTGGTCAGCTCCAATACTGTTTTACCCTTTCCAGCTCCGCAGCTGCCGTCGGATCTCGCGTCGCCCAACAAACTCTCGTCGAGCCCATCCATCCATCCATCTATGATGACGCGGATGCCGGAGTCCCTGCTTCCTCACACCTCCCTATAAACCGCCACCCTTCTCCCCCCCGCAGCTCCCCCTCCTCCCTCCCCCGTCGTCTCGCCCCTCGCTACACCCCAAAAACCTCACGCGCTCTCGACGACCCCTCCTCGCGCTCGCCTCGTCGCCACGCCGGCGACAGGGGGCGCGCCTACCCCGGCCCGTGCCTATATAACGACGACGCCGGAGCGGAGGTAGCACCGTACCCGCCCCTTATCATCCGCTCGCCCAGATCTGCCTCTGTTCCCACGCCTCCGTCTCCGCCGCGTCGGGGCTGCCTGCGATCCCGCCGAGGCACCGAGGTTAGCACCTGCCCCTTGATCCGATGCGCACGTCTGGTCGCGTTACCTCCCAGATCTGGGCGTTTAGGATCGCTTCTCAACCCCGATCTATGCGCCGTGGCGCGCGGTTGATTCCACGCCGTGCAGCCCTGCTCTCGTCGGGGTTCCCGCTCGCCGAGGCCAGAATTCTCCGAGATCGCGCGTGTTCATGTCGTGCCACTGCCAGATCTGCGCGTGCGTGTACGGTCGCAGCTCCTGCATGGCTGGCTGTCCCTGTTGCTCGGCGCGGAGGGTGGACACTTTTGGATTTGGATTTACGCCGGCTGCGCGCATTGCTGACCTGCTCTGCCCGCGCAAAAGCGCTGTCGTAGAAAGGCGTCTGGGTTTGCGTGACCCCCCTGGGCCGGGTGGTTGGACTCTCGCGCCTATTCGGGGCTAGGTGTGGGCCAAATCTTTCGTGTGCAATTCTTTCCGTGTTTCCCTTTGAGAAACATGCTCGTGCTGAGTAATTCTCGTGTAGGATAAAAGCATGATGGCATGGACTGTCTACCTGTGCACTTCACATTCCTACCCGCGACCTTACTGATGATATTTCCGTTACCACTTCGATGTGTCAAACAGCTCCTGCGGTGTTGGTTTTAATTTGTTTGACAAGTGGACTGACTGGTATTGTCTGGCCATAAATATGATTAGCGGATTTGTTTTTTTTGTTTATGTTCAACAAAGGGAAACAATTCATGTGAAAACTGAGATTGCTCCCCTTAGGTCTAATATTCTGTTTTCCGTTTTCGTCATTTTAGCTACTTATGGAAGGTAAAAATCGCACATATCGGAAAATGTGAGTTGCCGAATATGATAGGAAACAAGAGTTAGGCTAGGTTACACTATCTAATCTAATAATAAATGACCCATCTTTCCTTTTGATTGCAGGGTATAAGCTGGTATCATGGCGGCCAACACAGCAGCGTCAGGATGGTTCAGGGGTAAGGTGAAGGCTGTGACATCTGGGGATTGTCTACTTATTATGGGGAGCTCAAAGGCTGAGATCCCACCTGAGAAGTCCGTCACCCTGTCTTACCTTATGGCCCCAAGGATGGTAAGATCAATCTGCACTTGATGAATTCCCTTGTTGGTAATGTGCAATCTTCGTTGCCTCTTCACTTACTCTCAGTGTTCGTTTGTTCCATGAATCTGGTCGAAGTCATTGGTTTGTAGACAAACTAGGTTTTGAGGTTATGCTTGAGGACTAATGAATGTGTGCAGTTCTAAAATTGTTTTCTGGTTGTATCTTGTTGCTAAATTTTGCACTTAGAACTATTTACGTAGTATCATTTGTAGCTTCTTGATTTTCTACTCATTTCCCTAGTGTTCATTTTTACAC
Source organism: Eremochloa ophiuroides (assembly GCA_038502445.1). Taxonomy (NCBI): domain Eukaryota; kingdom Viridiplantae; phylum Streptophyta; class Magnoliopsida; order Poales; family Poaceae; genus Eremochloa; species Eremochloa ophiuroides. The sequence goes on along the minus strand of JAHLJS010000005.1, from coordinate 49,448,873 downwards.
TTCCTTATTCATGGTGTTCGTTCTAGGCTCGCCGTGGTGGAGTTGATGAGCCCTTTGCATGGGAAAGCAGGGAGTTTCTGAGGAAGCTCTGTATAGGGAAGGTGCTACATTTGAACTTAACTCTCATATTATTCATTGTATTCTTTTTTTACAATGTAAAATAATAATCCGCTGTTACAGGAGGTCACATTCAGAGTGGATTATACAGCTCCTAATATCGGACGAGAATTTGGTACCTGTTTATCTTGGTGACAAGAATGTCTCATACTCAGTAGTTTCTGCTGGATGGGCAAGGGTATGAACCATTCTACTTCCATCTTTGGGTTTCTTTATCATATTTATTGTACTAAGCTAGATGTGGTACTGATTTATTCTATATTTTTTTAATCAGGTAAAGGAGCAAGGCCCCAAGGGGGGCGAACAAAGCCCGTACCTTGCTGAGCTGTTGAGGTTGGAGGAAGTTGCCAAGCAACAAGGTGTTGGTCGTTGGAGCAAGGTTAGCATTTTTTTTATCTCTTGTGATCAATTCGTTTTGTGTTGCGTGAAATCTGCGTTTCTTGATTTTGCTTCCGCTCACATCTTATCTACATTCAGGAACCAGGTGCTTCTGAAGAGTCAATAAGAGATCTTCCACCATCTGCAATTGGTGAAGCAAGTGGTTTTGATGCAAAGGGTTTTGCGGTTGCAAATAAAGGCAAGAGTTTGGAGGCCATTGTTGAACAAGTTCGCGATGGCAGTACTGTTCGCGTGTATTTACTCCCTAGTTTCCAGTTTGTGCAGATATATGTTGCTGGAGTACAGGTATGCTACTCATATTTGGTGTTGTTTTCTTTTATGTTTATATAAAGTAAATATTAATTATAAATAAATACAGGCTCCATCAATGGGGAGACGCCCGTCGGTACCTACTGTAATTGCTGAAACTGATGATGCTGCTAATGGTGCGAACGGTGAAGATTCTGAGGGAACACCTGCGCAACTGACTACAGCACAAAGACTTGTTGCATCTGCATCTTCTGCTGAAATTCCACCAGATAGGTATGGAAGAGAAGCCAAGCACTTCACAGAGACTAGAGTTCTCAACAGAGATGTAAGCTATATCTTATTTGTATCTTCCTCTATTCCCTTGGCATGAATAATTTGTTTTGTTACTTGGCCTAACAATTCCTTATAAAAAAAATCCTAGGTACGTATTGTGGTGGAAGGCACAGACAGCTTTAGTAATATAATTGGTTCTGTGTATTACCCTGATGGAGAGACTGCAAAGGACTTGGCCCTTGAGCTTGTCGAAAATGTATGACCAATATCTATCCATATAGTTTCTTTTGAGTATGCATGCTACCAGGCATCATCATGTAACTAAGTTAAACTGTTAAATATGATTGCTTTCACATTCTTCAATGGTTAAATCTAATTGCATTAAAAATTTACATGCCATCCTTTGTGTTTCAGGGTCTTGCAAAGTATGTTGAGTGGAGTGCTAATATGCTTGATGTTGAAGTCAAAATAAAGCTGAAGAATGCAGAACTTCAGGCTAAAAAGGATCAATTGAGAATTTGGACAGGGTTTAAGCCACCAGTGACAAACTCGAAGCCCATTCATGACCAGAAATTTACTGGAAAAGTGTGTCTTGTGTTCTCTGATGATAGTGTGTTTTCATCATGATTCACATAATTGTATGGTAGTAACTAATTTTTCTTCATGTTGATCTCTTCACAGGTGGTAGAGGTTGTAAGCGGGGATTGCATTATTGTGGCTGATGATGCTGCCCCATATGGCAGTCCTTCAGCTGAACGTCGGGTTAATCTATCAAGTATTAGGGCTCCTAAGTTGGGCAATGCTCGTACAGATGCGAAGCCTGAACCTTTTGCTCGTGAAGCTAAGGAGTTCTTGCGCACAAGGTTGATTGGCAAGCAAGTATGTAGATGGGGCTTGTGGCAGTCTGGCTTAAGTTTTTAATTCATCTTAAACAGTTGTTCCTAGTAGAAAACTGATTGAGTTTCTCCCCACTTTTTCATTTTCAGGTGGCTGTTGAAATGGAATACTCTCGAAGGATCAGCACTGTGGATGGACAGAATGCTGCTCCAACAGCAAACACGGCTGATACAAGAGTTTTAGATTATGGTTCAGTTTTTCTGGGTTCACCATCACAGACTGATGGAGATGACATATCTTCTGCTCCGAGCTCTACCAGCCAGCCTGGAGTTAATGTTGCTGAGCTTTTGCTCTCACGGGGCTTTGCTAAAATATCTAAGCACAGGGATTATGAGGAAAGGTCGCACTACTATGATGCTTTATTAGCAGCTGAATCACGGGCTGAGAAAGCAAAGAAAGGAGTGCATTCTAATAAAGAATCTCCTGTGATGCATATAACAGATTTGACAACTGTAAGTCATGTTCTTTTATTCCATCAGCTTGAGTTTTATATTTCTGCATCGTCATTAACCTATCAGTGTGGTCCTTGTCTGGATAGGTAAATGCAAAGAAGGCAAAAGATTTCCTTCCCTTCTTGCAGCGGAACAGAAGGCATTCAGCCATTGTTGAATATGTTTTTAGTGGCCATCGGTTCAAACTAACAATTCCTAAGGAGACTTGCAGTATTGCTTTCTCATTATCTGGTGTTCGGTGTCCTGGTAAAGGCGAGCCATACTCAAATGAAGCTATTGCTTTGATGAGGAGAAGGATACTACAACGTGATGTGGAGGTACAGCTTTAGCTCTCTTTTGGTTCTTCCATTTCCCCATTTTCAGTTTCTGAAGGCTGCAAGTGATACACACAGATAGAGGTTGAAGCAGTTGATAGGACAGGAACATTCATAGGTTCGCTGTGGGAGTCCAAGACCAACATGGGCTCTGTACTTCTGGAAGCTGGGCTTGCCAAGCTGAGTTCATTTGGTTTGGATAGGATCCCAGATGCTTATGTCCTAACAAGAGCTGAACAGTCTGCAAAGCAACAAAAGATTAAGGTAACCTTTTATTTTTCTCCATGACTGTACAAAAACGGAAAAACCATTACTGACACTTAATTTTTCTAGATATGGGAGAACTATGTCGAGGGTGAAAATGCTTCCAATGGATCCACACATGAATCTAAACAAAAGGAAATTCTCAAGGTTTGTTCGTAAAAGATATTTTTGAAGCACACTATTTATTTGGGTGGAATTAACTTCTTGACTTGACTCTATTTAGGTTGTTGTCACGGAAGTTCTTGGTGGTGGAAAGTTTTATGTTCAGACAGTGGGTGACCAAAGGGTGGCTTCTATTCAACAGCAGCTTGCATCTTTGAAACTTAAAGATGCACCGGTCATTGGTGCTTTTAATCCTGTGAAGGGAGAGATAGTACTCGCACAATTTAGCCTTGACAACTCCTGGAACAGAGCTATGGTACGTGTACAGTTACTAAATGTGTATGATGAAATCAACAAATCTTTATGGGCCTCAAGTTCCATCCATTCCAAATTATGAGACGTTTTGGCTTTTCTAGATACATAACTTTTTGATATTATGTGTAGATACATAGTAAAAGTATCTAGAAAAGCCAAAACATCTTATAATTTGGTAAGGAGAGGGTATGGCTCTACTGAATTTTTTTCTCCTATGGTCACTGTAAGCTTGATGATTCTAAAATTATTACACATACTAGTTATTTTGGTTGTAAGCAACTTGATGAGGGCATTGTCTCACCTTTTTGCATTTTTTTGGGAAATGTGACACCAGAACTTTACTTATAGGAACTAGGCAGGCCTTCTCATGGTATCTAATAATGTCCTGTTTCATAAATATTTTCCTTGTGGCACTGCACAAGCAATCCGTCTAACAATAGGTGTTTGCCTATGTGGTTGTTGATGAGCTAGAAGTAATTTGTTTTTATCAACAGACGGGATAGAGAAAGCTGTTTCAGTATTTATTTGGTTTAAGTGTGCCATGTAAATTAGTTAATTTATCATCATAAAAACTTCTGTAATTGATTCGATTGGGTGAAAATTTGGTTTTATGACTTAACATGCTCCCACTATCGATCACGGAATGGAACAGATACTTATGTACTTCCTCCTTTCTAAATCATATGGTATTTTGTTTTTTTTTTTTCTAGACACAATACTTTTATTATGTATCTAGACATAACGTCTGTCTAATTACATAGCAAAAGCTATGTATCTAAAAAAAGCCAAAACGTCTTATAAATTGAAATGGAGGGAGTATTTTTTTTTTATTAAGGATCGCTTATATCTAAGATAAGCCCCCATTTACATCATATGCTTCTATCATGCAAGCTCAGAGCTTGGGCCATTCGATTCATGTTTATGTCTGAACTTTCTTATTGCAACTTAGTTTATATTATACTATATGCTTGAATTACCATTGCTAATGATTGTTCAAGAAATTTGTTATTGAGTTTTCATGTGGTTTGCGCAGATTGTTAATGGACCTCGTTCAGTAGAATCTCCGAATGACAAGTTTGAAGTATTCTATATTGACTATGGCAACCAAGAAGTGGTCCCCTACAGTCATCTACGACCTGTGGACCCATCTGTTTCCTCATCTCCTGCTCTTGCTCAGCTATGCAGCCTTGCTTTCATAAAAGTGCCCAGTCTTGAGGATGACTTTGGTCAGGAAGCAGCAGAGTATCTAAGCGAATGTTTGCTCAGTAGCTCAAAGCAATACCGGGCAATGATCGAAGAGCGTGATGCATCTGGGGGAAAATCAAAAGGACAAGGAACCGGAAATCTTCTCATTGTTACTCTTGTTGATGCAGAGACAGAAACTAGCATAAATGCTACCATGCTTGAGGTTTGTGCTACTGACTACTTCTATGCTGACATATACAGCTGCTTGCTAGTACATAATTTCTGCTCATGTTCTGTTCTAGAATACAACTGCTTGCTAGCACATGACCTTGCTCGTGTTTTGTAGAACATTCCTACTGCTCATGTTTGAAGACAAATAGCTGCTTACTAACTATAGCCATCAAAGACATGCCACAAAATGTCCATAAAAATATAATACACATTACTTCATTTGTTGACAGACATGTGATCAATTTGTTGGAAAATCTATGTGGAAAGCTGTATTATGGCTATTTGGCAGGGCGTTAACATTATCTACCTGCATTTACAGGAAGGGCTTGCTCGGCTTGAAAGAAGCAAGAGATGGGATACTAGGGAGAGGAAGACGGCTCTCCAGAACCTGGAACAGTTCCAGGAGAAGGCAAAGAAGGAAAGGCTGCGGATCTGGCAGTACGGCGATGTTGAATCCGACGAGGATGAGCAGGCCCCAGCTGCAAGGAAGCCTGGAGGTCGTCGGTAGGGACGGGGGCCTAAGGCTGCAGTCTGGTATGTTATGAAGTTTTGGACACCCCAAATGTGGGACTCTGCCGGGAGCTATAGATGAAGACTTAGAGTGAGGGGTTACCTTATTTATTCGGTTAGAAAAGAGAACTTAGCGAGGCGAAACTTTCTCGGTTTGAGCACTTTTGATATTCCGTTTTTACATCGTAAGCTTATAAGGTTAAAGATACATTGTTTTTTTCTCAGAACTTAATAAGGTCGTGTCTTTGCGCTGCGGTTCTTTGTAGTCAGAATATAATATAGAGAAGTGCAGGGAATTAAAGTTAAAGGATTGCATTTAACTATTCTATTGTCCGTGCAATGACTATTTCTCTCGTATGCATTTACTGATTGTTTTGTTGCTTGATACTAGCATTCTTTGGGCGAAATGACTAGTATTTGCATTACATACTTCACCTCTGCTAGCGCTTTTTCTTGCGGGTTTAGCGTCAGCAAACACGCTACATATTGGTAATGTTCTGGTATTTTGCCCGCCATTTGGTTGAAAGCTGAATTTTGGTTGCTTAGAAAATTTTGCCCTTCCAAGTACACAGGGCCAGGCTATGTCTGCTCAGCTATGCTCACCTCGCCAGGCCAGGCAAGAGATTTTGGCTCTCCTGTCTTGGCAAGGAAAATCTTGCTCGTGCAGAATCGAGACAAAAGGGTAAGGAATCCAATCAGCAGGTGCACTGTGCAACCTCGCATGGCATGGTTACATTTACATTGTCAAGTTGAGGAAACCAAGCAGGCCAGGTTTCTCAAGCTTGCTCAGCTAGCCTAGCCTGGCTTGGCTAGCCAATTTGTCTATCATGCTGGCAAGAAAAATCTCGCCTACACGAGCCTAGAGGACGAATGGTTTCTTTGCTCAGCAGACCCGCCTCGCCTCCCCAACGCCGGAGAGCAGTTTTGGCTCATGTCGGCTTAGTCAGCACAGAAACCAAGCTACTCGCTCGCCAACCAATCACGCACTCATTCGCTGGGCTAGGCGAGACCCACGCTAGCCAAGGAACCAAACACCCCTCAAACAAAACTAAGGTTGCTTTATATTCTCACATGTAAGGTTATACAGTGATAGGTAAAGAAAGCAAACAAGCTGCCCAGACTTGGGGTGGCGGCTCTTGATTGGATGACATAGGGCCAGTTTAGGGCCGGCAGACTTGGGGTGGCGGCTCTTGATTGGATGACATAGGGCCAGTTTAGGGCCGGCTCTTCGTAACGCAGGAACGTATCGTTCTTGATTCTTGAGGCCCCGTTTGACAGAGCTCCAGCTCTAGATTCTCCGAGAAGAATCACTCCCAAGCAGCCAAACGCTAACGCCAACTGATTCAGGTGGGGATCAGCAGAGAAGTACTTCTCCATTTACACTAGGAGGTGGGAGCCGAAAAAACCTACTTCGCCGGATTCTCTCCCGCTCCCTGTTATATTTTGGTGGGGAAACCCTGCTCCTTCCTAAGAATCTAATGGAATCACTCCACCGGAGAATCGAGGAGCAGAGCTGAAGAATCCGGAAACAGAGCTCTACCAAACGGGCTCTGAGTTTTAGTTCCGACAGAGTGATTATGGTAGGAGAGGAGGGTGGAGAACTGATTTGAGTCAATTTAGCAGTGATTCTAGTGGCAATTGAAGGGGAGCATTGAAGAGCGGATGTTTTAGCTTTCAATTATAAATAGAGAATTTATTCTCGTTACCTCACTATTAAGTGTTCGGTATGGATCTATAGGATATGGTATGGATCCACAGAATACGCACCAAAAAAGCTGGAGATGGAGCTCTCCGGAAGTGAAAACAAAACCGTTACTCTGATTTTTTTATCTATCTATGCCACTAGATTTATCAATCAAATCAACGATTCCCGATCTCATTTAACTCTTTGAAATTGCAAATACTTATGTTAGGTCAACCTCATTTTAGCAAATTCGGCTGTGAGTTTGTCACTGCCCTAACTATATGTGGAAATAAAACAAATACAGATTAAATGGGTACATATGTATTAGCCTTAAATCCTTTAAATTACCGGTAGTAAATGGATTAACAAAATTAGGATTCCTTCATGAAGATTAACCAAAATGGACAAAGAAGAAGCATGAGAACGAAAAAAAATATAACCAGCAAAACAAGCTACAAATGGAGAGAAACACTGATTTTATCTTATGTTGATTTGTTCTGAGAGAAAAATATCATTCCCATGTCTAAAAAATAATAGTGCTGATTTTGGTTCATAAGCTCAAGCGAATAGGAGTCACCCACCATATTATAGCATGAAGATCATATCAATCTTTCGAAAACCAAACCCCTCCATGAACAATTTGGTGAAAATGACCGCAATTTTGTGATATTATCAATCATTGTATTTTTTTTATCTCAACAGTTATATCATTGGCAATGCATGGTTCGAGCGGGTAGTGGAAGTTGTCTTTATTGCTCGAGCTAGTAGTGAAAGATGTCTTTATTGCTCCAAATTATTGTGGATCCTTGGATCCTAGGCCTACAACCTGATAGTGGAGCATAATCCCTACCAGCTCCAGGGTACTCGACGGTGATGATCTGGCAATGATTCACTATCATGGCATAGTGTTTGGTCATGTATTTGACCTATATCGAATAATTGTGTTGCTTTTAGGACAAAGATGATATATTCGTAGTATTGATATAGTTTTATAAAGTTACTGCTTGTTTGGCTTGTAGTCTGAAATCAGTTGGTCCGTCATAAGTCCATGCTACAGAGAACGGCGTCGTCCGACGATTTTTCATAAAACCAACGTGTCAAGTGTCATGTGAAGTGCGCTCATGGAGAAGGCTAAGGTCGGATTGCAACAAAACGATTCTATCCATGACGCAAACCAAACAAACCTTTTAGGTTTAGACTTAGGTTCGGATTATTCTACATTGATCCGTCTATCAATCAAAACACATCCTTAGGCAAACTTTTAGGTATTTGATTGATGATAGAAGCAGAACTCTTAACATTTTCAAATCTCTATGATGATAGAGGTAGTACTCTATTCGTCCCAAATTATAATATAGTTTGACATATATGAATTTATAGCTTTTAGGTCCTGTTTGGTTCAGCTTTTGGCTGTAGGTTTTTCGTCCAAAAGCTTAAAAGCCAACCAAAGGGCTTCAAAGGGACTGGCAACTTTCACCAAAAACAACTTTTGCGTAGTACAAACTTCACAGTAGCTAGTGACCTGCTTCCACCGGCTCTAGGGGTGAAAAATTACTCGCCTGCCAGTACCGCTTCGATTTTCCCCCGACTTATGAAAAGAAAGCGTATCTTCTTCCTCCGTCACCACTGCTTGCCTCCCACGCCGCCATCGCGGAGGACACCAAGCCGCCGCGGGAGCACCGCCATGGGAGGACACCACACCGCCACGGGAGGGCACGGAGCTACGGGAGCCCCGCCACAGGAGGGCACGCCGCTGCCGTGGGAGGGCTTCTCCTCACCGGATCTGGGGAAGGAGGCGCAACAATCGTCCTCTCCCCTCCCCCCATAGCTGACGCGACCTTCCTGTCCCCTCCCATTTTCCTTGGCCACCTCCCGGAGCGCCGCCGCGTGTGCAAGCTCGACGAGGGCGGGTCCATCAGGCGAGCGCCAGGGCACCGCCCCTTTGCCGGAGCTGTGGCCCCGTCCGCGGATTTGTGGGCTTGCTGGAGCAGCGCCCCTGGTCGGCCTCCTCACCGTGCTCGCCAAAGCAGCACCCCTCGTTGGCATCCTCACCATGCTTGCCGGAGCAGTGCCCCTCAGTTGGCCCCTCCTCACCGTGATCGCTACCCTCCTCACCGCGCACCTCGTCGGACCCTGCTTCACGAGGAAGAAGATACACCTGAAATATATATGGGATCATACTGATAGCTGATCTTTAGAAAAGCTATAGCAGTTCAACCAAAGGGCTTTTGGCTTGACTCATAACCCACATCTTACAGCTACTTTTCCAAAACAACTTTTGTAAAAGTCAGAGCTCAACCAAACAGGGCCTTACTATACCCTTTAGACATATGCTACATCGAGGTGCAAAGAAAAAGTAATGAATTTAAAAGGGACGCGACTCATATCGGACGTCCGGACAGAAGCGCTCGTCCGGACGCGCATCAGCTGGGCTGACCGGCCCAATACAATAGGCGCGCGTGGCTCCGCTCCAGTTGTCCCCCGCGCGCCCGCGCTCCCGTCCCGCGCGCCACGCGGCGCCGCGCTCCATCCCCGGCGCTCCTTCCCTGGCGACCTCCCTCTCCGGCGCGATCCCTCCTAGGTCCCGGGCACGCTCCTCTCTTCTCCGTCCTCGCTCCCCTCCCTATCGGCCGTCCCGGTGCTCCCGGACGTTTCAATAGGCTGCACTCCCCTTCTTCCCCCACCCAACGGCCGCTCCCCTTCCCCCTACTCTCGATGTCTCATCTGCTCAACACCGTGGAATTCCCCCCATCTCGTCCTCCACCCCCAATTTCTCAGGGCCGCGAGGAAGATCTGTGGCTAGAGGGTCGCAATGAGGGCTACAGTTGTGTCTATGGAGGATTGGACTCTCTGGGCAGGGGCAAGGGACCAGCTATGGTGGATTTCCATGAAGTAAGATGTATTATGTTGATTCATATTGAATATTCTTGAACATTGGTGAAACATATTAATCATGACTTATGAAACACTAATCAGACTTTAAGTGCAACAAGAATTCTAGGGGCCTCTGTATGTACCATGATTAGATGCACTGTTTTAGTTTGAAAACAAGTGTTTCAGTACTTCTGAAACACTTACCACATTGAATTGCAACATGAATTCTGGATACATTGTGCCTAGTAAACCTAAATTGCAATACTCTGAAATGTGCAGGAGGTCTCATTTGATGGCAGAAATGTTGCCAGTGCCAATGGACATGAAATTGCTGCAACAACAGGCGCTAATGTTTCGAAAGTACGTTTGTTGACACACATTTCGAATCAATTTGTTATGTTTCGTTCGAAACAAATATGTCCTGTTGACTGCATTTTAAGTCTGATTATACCTTTTTGCAACACATGGTTCCATTGGCCTTAATGTTGACCAGAGGTTGTATCATGAGAATGAAGGTGAAAACATTTGAGGATATTGAGGTTGATATAGTTGATGATGAAGTGGTCTACCAAGAATGAATTGGATGTTGTCAGCTCGCAGCCACTTGTTCCTTATGTAGGATTGGAGTTTGATACAATAGAAGAAGCGAGAAAAGTGTACAATGACTATGCCTTCAAGCTTGGCTTTAGCATTAGGGTTACTTCTTCAAGGAATAGCCGTGTGAGTAAGCAGCTAATAAGGAAAGAGTTTGAGTGCTCACATGCAAGGATCCATTCTGACCAAAATGATGAAAGTGCTTCAAGTGCAACAAGTAATGCATCTGCATCCACAGCTGCAGCTACAACATCGAAGAGAAGTGCAATGCCTGTGATGACTACTGCAACAATGAAGAGGAGCAAACTGAAGAAAGCTGACTGTGAGGCACACATGGTTGTTGGTCTGTGTGATGGAAAATAGAGAGTTGAGAACTTTAATGTGGACCACACACACCCTTTGGTGAAGATAAAGGGCAGGGTCAAACAGCTGAGGTCCCACAGAAGCATAGCATGGGCAAATTATGAACTATTGAAGAGTCTTCACCATCGAAACATCTCTACCATGCAGATCATGGCGTTGCTTGCAGATTATCATGGGGGCTTGGCGAACTTGACCTTCAACACTAGGGATGTCTCGAACATGGGGACCCAACTCAGGGCTGGAATGCGATACAGAGATATGGATGCGGTATTAGATCACTTTCAAAGACTCCAAGCTGAGAACCCAACCTTTTTCTATGTCGTGAAGCTAGATGGGGACAATGCTGTGAGGGGGTTGTTTTGGGTGGACGGTAGATCAAGGGAGCTTTACAAGAGTTTCAGAGATTGCATCTTCTTCGACACGACGTTTTGTACCAATAGGTACAAGATGCCATTTGCTCCAATAGTCGGGATCAACAATCACATGCAGAGTATTCTACTAGGTTGTGCTTTGCTTCCTAATGAAACAACCGAATCGTTTGTCTGGGTGTTGTAGACATTAAAGGATGCAATGGGAGGTCTGGCACCAACTAATATAATGACTAATCAGGACTTGGCTATGAAAGCAGCAATAGCAATTGTCTTCCCAGAAGCAACACATAGGTGTTGTAAGTTCCATGTTGTGAGCAAAGCATGTGACAAATTTGCTTGGTTGATAAGAAACGACAACGATTTCGCAAATGAGTTCGACTATTGTATCAACTTCACCGAAACACCTGAGGAGTTTGAGACCCTGTGGCACAAGTTAGAGGTGAAACATAAAATGCAAGGCAATGCTCACTTCCAGACTATGTCTGAAACAAAGACCATTTGGGCTCCTGCCTACTTCAAGAACTATTTTTTCCCATTCACCAGCACTACAGGGAGATCAGAGAGCATGAATGCATTGTTCAAGAAGATGGTGCATCCACAAGACTCTGTATTGCAATTCGTCACGCAGTATGAGTACATCATGGACACTAGGATTGAGCAGGAGAATCGGGAAGCAGCCAAAGGCGAGACCACAGTTCCACCACTGTGGGGGAGGCTTCATATTGAGAAGCAAGCTTCTAAGTTTTACACTAGAAGTGTCTTCTTCAAGTTCCAGGAATTGCTTCGTGATTCGATGGGACTCACTATAGGTGACATTTCTACAGAGGGTGATCAGATGATGGTGCAGGTAAGACGTACATTGATGTCTCTCTTGTTTCATAAGTATTTCATACTGCAAACCTCTGCTTTGGAATGAAATATTGCTGAAATACTTGTGAAACATTAACCATAATGAATTGAAACAAGAAATCTTGGTGCATGTGTATACCAAACATTTATGATATGGACTAGCATGCATGAAACATTTCTGCATTACTTGTGAAACAAATATTCACAGTGAACTTGAAACAAGAATTTTGGGTGCCTGGAACCACTATTTTCAAGTATCTGAAAAATGCGTGCTTATGTATTGCAGGTGCTCAGACTGATTCTACAAGGAAGGCGAGGAGATAGTTAAAACATATAATGTTGCTTGCCAAGTCGTGGGTCTGAAACATACCAATGCTCATGCAAGATGTTTGATCAAGATGGTTTGTTATGCCCCCACATCCTCAAACTATTTACAACTCTTGACGTGCAAAAGATACCATCAAAAGTACTTGCTCCATCGGTGGTCAGAAGAAGCTACACTCAAAGTGCCTGAACATCTAGCCGGCCCTGAACCAGTATCTGGTGTTCCAATGACAAGCCAACTGAGGATACAATGCAATCTGCAGGAAGATGACACGGCTTGCTGCTGATGCTTCTGTTGGTCCAGAACAATACAAGATTGGTTCAGAAGGTATTGATCAGTTGTCAGAGAAGATTAGGGCAACCACCAAAGCATTGATGTCACATCAAAAACAGGCAACAAATGAAGTCGAAAGTGGAGAAGGAGGAGGTTCGAGGAGGGGTGAAGAGAACTATGAAGAAGAAAACTACACTCAAGGGAGTGGTTCAGACAACTAAGTTCAAGAACCCACTGACTGCTGATTCAAAGGGAAGACCAAGGGGCAAGGTCGAGCGAATGAAGAAAATTGTTCAACGGGAGAAGGAAAAGGCAAGCAAGAAGAAAAGGAAGACCAAGACAAGGAAGACCCAAGATGGGATCGTGTTTCATCTGCCAATCAGAAGACCATACAGTGTAGGAGTGCAAATTCCTAGAGACTGTAAAGTTAATCATGAATGACACTGAACTTAAAGCTGTAGATCCACCTTTCTACATCAGAAAATAAATGTACATATGAGGCACATTAATTTAGAACGCTCAGATTACCATTAAGTTATTACACACTGATAGACATTAAAAAAGCACTCTGTCAGAAATTCTGGTTTATTATTATATATGAGTAATAAAGCAATGGACCTTAGTTTCCATGGGCAAAACCTAGTGTTAAACCTAGAACCTCCCTATGCAACATCAGTGTTTGACTACTGTTACATATAGGTTATGATTACGCAACAGCTGAGTATCACTATCAGTTACATCCTAATTGTGGTATTGCAACAGCAGGGTCAAAACTGCTGTTACATCTGAATTCTTCTTATGCAACATCTGAATTCAAGTATTGCGACACGACAGTATAGTATATCAAGTTGCAACAGCATTGCTCAGATGACATATAGTTGATAAACATAGGAAGCATGTAAAAACAGAACATTCCCATATTAACAGCGCGTACTTGCCCCCAAAAAAACCTCCACCACATAGTTACATGGATGGGCCAAAACATTTGAAACGTGAGTACCATGTTAAACGGTATGTAGCCTCACAGTTACATGGCAGTCAAAACTGATGTTTAAATGCATCTCTCCCCTAACAACTACAATAGCATAGCTGATTGTGACTCCTAGGGACAACACATCTTGATAAACTCTTCTTGATCAATCTTGTTCCTTTGTGAAAGAAGGAGGAGTGCAGCACAATGCTTCCTATACTAGAGAACAGTCCACTAGGGAGAGAGGGAAAAAATAAAATCAGAAATGAGAAAGCTAATTTAGAAACGGGGTATGAGTTGCAATAAGATAGTTTATGAAAGGAAACACATACTGTCCGAAGCACAGAATACATCTTCTTCCCATCCCATGAATCCATATAGTTCATTGTGTAGATGCCACAATCAACCCTATTTGTTTGAAAAAAGTACAACGTATTAGGTGAACATAGAATCGGTATGTGATAATGATAATGATAATAAGGGAACACATACATATTTTGTTGCTTGTGGATAGCCTGTCGGTAGGACCATTTCGAAACGCGAGATATCCATTTTGAAAAGACCCATTCTCATTGCAGTTGCAGAGAAATTTGTAACCTGAAACCATCAAACAAAAAAAAATTACACATGAAACAGATAACAAGAACTAGTTGAACAAAACAATTAATGATAGTGCAACATATTAAAGTTAGTACTACAAATATATACTAAAAATCTGATCGAGATGTTTAGAACCCCTGAAAATCTGATATTGAATGAATCTGGAAAACTTCCATGCTGGTAGCTAGGTGATGTTACATTAATTGTTCAGGTAGAACAGCAAAGCTACTTACCAAGTTTTCTGCACGCTTGAAACGTGGCGTGTCCTTGGAGCCATTCAAAGAGTTGAGGAACTGGATTTGTTTCATGTAGAGATTAATGCATAGGAGCACCCAATGGTTTTCATGTACTATCGGGAAGAACATCTGCATAGCATGGTGGTATAGTTAATGCGAGACACTTGAAAACATGGAGACAAAGACTAATTTGCTTCATTACTCGTATTTTTCATTGAAACACCACAATCTAGATACTGGTCACGTACCAAATCCGACTTAGCTAGAGAAAACGTTCTGTTGAATTTAGTCAGAAATTTCATGCAGGTGCTCTGAGAGTTGAAATCAGCTGGTTTGACAGTAAGGTAGTCCTGTCAAAAACACACATGGAAAGGAAAAGAGCCCGGTAAATGAAGAAAGAGATCTACAATGCCAGATTTTAAAATTGGAAGATCAAAGATATTGTTACATTATCGTGGCCACAGGAGAGAAGGGCAAACTTCCTAATTTTTTCTTTTTTCTTTTCAAACAATTCAAGTTGGTCAAGATTGAATTGAAGACACCACAAGGACAACACATTGTTGCAAACCGGCCCCCTTGGCATTGAGTGACTCGTAGAACTCATCATATGTAACATGGAAGCCCTCAATTTGAATGAAAGGTGGTCTTGTAGAAAAGAGGAAAAAACTGACATAAGCTTGTTTCAATAGTTGAAAAATAGATGTGCAACAAGATGTCAACTTCTAATGCAACATAAGTAGTAAAACTAAAAAAAAGCAAAGCTAGTTGCAACAGTTGAAGAATATAAATTGCAACAACCAATCAGACCTATTGCAACAGAAAAGAACAATGAAAACAACACTGGATGTAAAAAAGTGAGTAATTGGGTACGGGGAAGGGGGGCTGGTGGTAAACTCACAGTTCAGAACTACCCTCCAAAATGAAGTTTTTCTTGAGTAGTCTTTTAGCCAAGAACTTGGTCCACATTTCCTTGGAATCATCATCAAGCTTTGGCTTTTTTTTGTCCTACACCAGGGCTAACAGGTTTTGCTGCCCTCTTCCTCCTGTTCTTTTTTTCAAATGTGCTAGAGCCGGTCTGCTTGTCCATGGAAGCCTCCATAGTGTTGTCCCCTGAATAAAAAAAGATGGGAAAAATAATCGATTCAGGAAAAAGCAAAGGCACATGTCAAATACAAATAGACCGAGACGGATGAAAATAAAATGAGTATTTACCAGCAGGCTTGGTAGTAGGAGTAGAGCTTATGGATCGGCCATCACAAACATATTCATACTCTGGGTCCTCAGGATTGAATAAGTCAAATTTAGGAGACATCATGATCTGAATAATGCGGGATTGGTGGCTTGGAAGGTGTATTGGAAGTAGTTGCTTGTTTCGAAAGCTCTTTCACTTGAGAACTGGAAGGTTTGTGTGGAGGGTTGGAAGGTTCTGGGCTAGGCATGAATGGTTCTGGGTGAGTGCTTGCTGCTTTTGGTGCAGGCCTGGATTCTTCTGGGGGAGGGCTAGCTGCTTTTGATTTGTCAGATTGGGAGGTAGAAGGTTTATTGAGCTGGCTCATCTTAGATGCCAAATAATTGACATCTTCCATTTGCTTATGCATATCCTTGATCTTGATGGCCAACTTAGCTCCACGTCTGGCCAAGATGGCCTTGGTTTTTTCTTTCATTGTGGCTGCCATCGACTGTGCAAACTCATCGACATCCTTCTCCACCAAGGAGTTGTGCTGAGCAAGTAGGATTTGGTACTCTTCAGGCTAGGGACTGTAGAAGGAAGAATATATGCAATGTCAAACTGGAACATGTAGTAAATGAGAACAGAATGAAATAGCAGGGGGGAATTGAAACATGTAGAAAATGAATATGCAACATATAAAAACATATTCTGCAACATTGTGAACAGGTTTCAACGGAAAAAATCACCTCAGCAGCAGCCACATTGGTAGTATGAACTGGAGGTCGGTTCGAAGTGCCTGCTTGGCTGGCAATGCCTGTAGGATCAAGCCACTCGTCAAGGCTTGGAAGATTAGGCTGCACCCTCTCTGCTTCATGCATTGGTGGTGGCTGTGCGGTATAGCCAGTCGTGTGCGCCGGAGTAAGGTAGGGGCTGCTCCTCCGAAACTATCAATAAAAATGAACAAATTATGGTACAAATAACTAAAATGAATGACAAAGGAAAAAAGATAAACAAAGAATCAAACTCACAGGTAAACGCCCGAAAGCATTAAGCTGAACCCTACTCAAGTCAACCTTTGAAACGAAATCAAAGTCCTTATTTGTTACGTGGCAAATGCGCGGGATAGAATAATTGATCGTGTGAACACCCCGGTCAGTAGGTATTTCTAGATGATCCATGTAGGCAATCTGCATGAAGGGCGAACATTACAAAAAATTGGGGATGCGCCACATGGGACATATCGAATGAAAACATGAACATATGTACATTTGCAACAGATCTGATAGTGGTAGTAAAACAGATCTGATAGTGCTAGTGAAACAGAGCAGATAATGCTAGTGGAACAGATCAGTTAGTGCTAGTGAAACATAATAGATTGTGCTAGTGAAACATATCAAATAGTGCTAGTGAAGCAGATCAGCAAAAACGTAACGGGCATACCGCCAAGATAGCAAGGCATGAGCCGAGCAATGGGGCATGGTCAAGATCTTGATCATCACGAGTAAGATCCTGGAACCTGCGTACTTTCTTCATCAACTCATCAATTACGAGACCAGCCCAATCAAATGTATGAATTCTTGAGATGTCCTTCATGCTGTGCAAGTAACGGGTTGTGACCGCATTGTCTGTCCCTGGGCAGAGCACAGTCCCCAAGGCCAGAAGCATGAAAGCCCTAACAAAGGTCTCCTTGTCCTTGGTTTTAGTCAACACATTGATACACTGAGGAATTGTTCCTCGAACACCATCCATAAAAGGCTCCCGAATCTTTTGAAATTCCTCATACTCATCAGCGGTGCAAGTAAGCTTCACAGGATCTTGTCCACCACTTGGAACCCCGAGAATGTTGCATATAAGGGGCTTGTCAAACACAATAACTTTGCTCTTCAATCTAAACTCTCTCATATCTACGCTGATGTGTTTCATGATCCATCCAACAAGCTTTACAAGTATGGAAAACTCTGACATGCCAAGCAGAGAACCAAAACCAGTCTCTTTTATACAGGTCTTTCTGCTCGTCACTGAATTTTGCTACCAGCTCACGGATTCTGTGGACTGAAAATCTCACTTTGAACGGATACTCATCTAAATTGACTTTGGTTTTCGGCAAAGTAACTCCTGCGTAAAAAAGGAAAAGAGAAACACCATATTCAAGAAAAAAAGCAAACCTAGAAAACACCGTATTCTACTTATGACACAGTACATTATTGAAATATGAAACATGGAGAATAGCAGCTAGCTGATCTTATGACACGATACACTAATGAAAAAATTGTAACATGGATACTAGTTGCTAGCTGATCAGAGGAACTAAAAAAAATGATAATGAAACATGGAAAATAGTTGCTAGGTGATCAAATGTAGCTACATGAATGATGATTTAAGCCATGAAACAATTTGTATATTAAAAAGTGGCACATGGCAGAACAACATAAGGAAACAACATAATGAAACATTACGCACCTAGGTATCTGCATAGATCAACTAATAGTATACTTAAATAGTGATAACCCACTACACAGATGCAACATAATCAACATCAGATGTACTGGTAATAGAACAGGCTAAACCCTAAAACCCAAAATCACATCTCCAAAACTGGAAAACAAATACTCATACCTTGTTCCTTTGGGACCTTCTTCAATGGAGATCTCCGCGCAGCAATGTTGACACGCCCTCTGCTTGCAGATGGTACGTCTGGCTGCTTCATGGTGCTCTTCTCTGTGTTGTTCTTCTTCACTGACACACGCCCACGGGCCTCGCTCTTGCCAACAGTCGGAAGATGACTACGAGCCGCAGTGCAGATAGCAACCTTCCTCACGGCCCGTCGATTGCGATAACGAAGCCGCCCAGACACTCCATCATCGCCGGAGCTGATGGGCGAGACGCCCATGAATGGCGATGGATTCCTCGCAGAAATCGTCATCCAGCACAACAAAAGGAGTTGTCCCTGGGGAATGGGGACAGGCGCAACCACTGGCACCCGTCTGGCGTGCGGGGGATGGGGAGCGGCGACCACCAAAGAGCCCCACCGCGTCGGCGACAACGGCGCGGCCGCGGCTCCTTCTCTAAGCGCGAGCCACCGCCAATATCGAAGGGGAGAGGAGCGTGACGCGCGACACGAGCGGCGGGGAAGAGAATTGACACCCCAATCAGTGCGGTTGAGCAGGGCGCGGCTGCATGTCGGGCGCGGCAGTGGGAATCGGCGCTGCGGCGGCGGTATCGGCGGCGCAACGGCCGATTCGAAAATGAAAGGCGTGTGGGGAAAGGGGGGGCGAAAATGGGAAGGCGTGGGGAGGGGAGACGCGGTGCTGCGGGCAGCCGATGGGGATGGATGCTTCTGGGCCGGCCCAATCTGAGCGCGTGCGTTCGGCCGGCGTGCGGGCGTCCGGACGCCCATGCGGGATCATTACCGAATTTAAAAATATAAGAGCGCTGCTTAAGTGCACACACGCATGATTTGGATATTCCCCGCACGTCTAAAAAAATCGGATGTTCTTCATCTTTTCCAACTCTGGCATGGTCCTAGCTGGAGCTTTGACGAACCCTAGCACCCATGGCGCCCCTATTTCCCTTCCCTCAGCTTCTGCTACGCCTGCCCCGCCGTCTTCTACATCTCCGGAATGGTGGTGACCTAGGGTTCCGGCGAGCCTTCCCCGCCCTAAACTTGGCCCGGCTGCCGCCCCCGTCGCCAGGACCCTAAGTCGCCCACCAACCATCCCCATCGCCTGTTTTCCCTTCCTACCCCCTAGCTGGCGCCTTCTATAGCCTACCAGAGTTAGGGAAGAAGGGGTGGGGGCTTGCCGGTGCGTGTGTGTGTGAGAGAGAGAGGGAGAGAGAGAGAGAGAGAGAGAGAGAGAGAGAGAGAGAGAGAGAGAGAGAGTGACCTACCTGGCGTGCCACCACTGGATCTGGCGGATTTGCTGCTGCTAGATCCGGTGCATCTGCCATTGCCGGACGTAGGGAGCACGGTGGGGGCACGAGGGAGGTGTGGAGCGTGGGCGTGGGCGTAAGCATGGGGAGGCAGTGGCGCGCGAACGTGGGGAGGAGGCGGCCACTGAGGTTTTCGCCGGAGAGGGAAAGAGAGAGTTAGGGAGAGGAAGGTTGAAGATGATGAGACGTCAGGTGAAGCCACGCGGTGGAAGGCGACAGGGGGAGAGAGGGGGAAGCCATTGGGGTTGAAGAAATAGAGCGTGCACGTTTATATTTTAGTATTTGGAAAAATATAAACGTCTTGTAATTTAAAACAAAGGAGCACCTATTAAAAACCGGCGGAGCAAGTACGGTAAATGTTGCACGAGCCTGAACTTCGAATCGTAGCTTACATAGCTGATACAGAGGGCGCCAAGCGAGAGTTGGGCCTTGCCTCCTGCTCAAACTCTGCTTGCGTCCTCAGCTGATCGTGGAACCTCTGGATGAACTCCTCGGCCAGACCGTCAATGTCTGCCGCCATGGCCTGATTGTGAGCCGTCCGGCTCCGGCGACAGCGACCACCCTCCGCCCCTCCGCGTGACGATGGTCCTCTCTAGCATCCGCATCTCCGTTGCTTGCTTGGCGCCGACGCACGGGGGCAGGCGCCGTTGGCGGCGTCGACGGCCATTCACGGCCAGAACATCGACAGGGGTGGCCGTGCACGAGAACTCGTAGCTGCCCCTGAAGTAGTCGTCGTCGTCTGCGGCGGGTCGATGCGTGGCGACGGTAAGACCTTCCCAGAGCTCCCTGCACTTTGCCACGACGATAACGGAGCCGGCAAGGAGGCCCCTCACGGCGCTCGATAGCTTCATTGTCTGAAGAACAGGTGAACAGATGCAGTGGCAAACAAAGCAAGAAGAACAAAGACACTGCTAGCTAGAGCATGCAATGGCTTGCGAACAGCATAGGCAGTGGAGTATTTGTAGGGTCTACGAGTCGAAAGCTTCAAGCGGAAGGGCGGCGGAGCGGAAAAGTGTCGGAACATTAGCGTGACAGGAACATTGCTTGCAGAATATGTTTACCGTGCCATTTCATTGTTAATTTCGTGGCAGCACAGGAAGTTACTTGTAGAAGATTAACGTGACCGATAGTAACGAGATTCTGGTGTGTTTTTGCACTGAAGGACTTAATGTTAAAAAAAATCCAATATATCAGAATTGAAACGTTCCATGACACAACAGATACAAGTCTGAAGGGGATTATACATATTCGAGGTGAAAACTTAAATCACATTCCTCAACAAATTACGAACATTATTATTATTTTTTGTCTTGAGCTCCATGTGGGCTCAATCAAATCGACACAATATGAAAATGGTACATATAAAAGCACATGCTATAAGAGTAGAATTTTGAGATGTAAATATTAAAGCCATTGTATATAACTAATCACAATTCTGTATGATGTTTATGAAAATTGGCTGAAGCCCTGTAGCAGTTTTTGTTATCTACTTAGTAGACGTGCTCATATGTTGCACCGGAACCTAGTACATTTTAATCAGACTACGTACGTATCATCTCTGGATGCAAGTTGTTCTCACTCGTATGAATATGATTCATGAGCCAAAGTCAGAAACAAGATACAGAGAGGGTGTAACCCAATACGTCTTGAATCGGATTTGGTATCCATAACTTTTAGACTCAAGTTGCTCTAACTCATCTGAGCAGGGGTCATAGTAGTCTGGTTCACATACTAGACATGGAGGGTTTTGTAAGAGGGACGTCCGGTAGTTAGCTAAGGTGGATGAAAAAATTGGTTGTAGACAGAAATTTTGCCTCATTAATATTAGGTATAGATTGCAACACAAAAATTCGTCATTTCCATTTTGTGTTTTTTACTATATATTTCTTGTATCATTTAAGATAATATACGAATTTGATTTTACTTGTTTATGCAATCTTTCTCTTTAATTTGTTACAATAGTTACTTAACCGGCTCCTTTGTACAACGCTTTGAGATGGTGATGTAATGGGAGGAGGAGACTTGCTTGGTACATGTACACTTCAGCCAGTCAGCAATATCAGTACTCAGAACACACGACGATATTACGGTTTTTTCTACCAATATATACAAGTCTACTTCTCCACGTATACAGATATTTTTTTCCTTCAAACAACAGATTCTATCACCATCGAGCTGAACAATGTCGGACTACGTTTTCTCCAGTAGCACACAATAGCTTCAGTGCGTTCACAGTGTTCATTGGCCGACTAAGTTATTAGCTATGCGCATAGAAATTTCCTAGCACTTTCTGCTGATATGTGCATGTGTCTGTGGGTCGCACGGTGATCCTGAAAGGGACGACCGGTGTGAAAAAATAGTAACTTGCACGATGCAGTGTATAGTTTAGTTATTTAGGTGCTGTCGCCACTGTAAATTGCTACGGTTCTTCTTTCTCTACCTATAGAAAATTGCAATGCAAAAAAATGCATGGAGTCAACTAAGTGCTGCTATGTCTACACGCTTCAAGAAAAGAGATGGTGCTAGCATTTCATGAGGTGCGCTGTTTGCACTGAGAGCCGTTTACAGAAGCACTTCTACATGATGCTGACTTGTCTGTGTAAAATGGTTCGAATCCCGTGGCAATTGTAGGGTAAATATGCAAGAGTACTTTATTAAAAATTAAATAACATCTTTACAAGCGAGGGACACATCCCACTCTAGAAAACAAGCAAGAAAAAAAAAACATTGACTCTCCCTAGACCTAGCAGCAAAGCATGCCAACTCATGCGCCACAAAGTTCCAGACCCTACTAATCTTCACCAACTTCAAATTGCATAACTGGCTACTCGCTTCGTGCATTCTTGACAAAACTTGCCACAACGCCGAATGATCATGGCCCTTTGTGTGGAACTTGGAGACAACCGATTGGCAATCAGATTCTAGAACCATCGGCGTTTCCAACCATCTCATCGCCAAATGGATGCCCTCGAGACAAGCAACTGCTTTGGCTTCTTCTTCATCCCTGCAATGAGATAAGATGCGCCAAGCCATTAGTTTCAAAGATCCCTGCCAGTCACGAATCACAACTCCAACCACAGCATTGCCAGATTGCTGGTTAAAAGCCAGCATCAACATTAATCTTGAAGGAGCCCTGCATTGGCGGCGTCCAGGCCAACCTCTCATGGGCTACTGATGGCCTGTCAATTTTACTGATAGCAGTCACAGCACAGCTTACCTTTTGAATCCCTGAGCTCACCCTATTGACGAATAATAATCATAGAAGCCATATATTTGAAGAAGGTGACCGAGCTTGTTATAAAAGGACAAATATTCTCATGGATGATCTTATTTCGTATACTCTAGGTATGCCAAAAGAACAAGTAAACATTTGATCAAAACCTCCAAGGAATTCTTGTCAATCAACATCATCATCCAATCAGGATCAGCCTTGGCCAAACCTTGCTCTGGCGGCAGTACCCAATGCTCCCTCATAACTTGCCTCAGGGCTGTAACATGAGGTCAGGCCACCGTTGATGGCATCTGTTTTCGTGAACTGTAAGGGATTGTTGTATTACTATCACAAACTGCTTGCGAGTTGATACCCTACTGTGATAGAGAATTCAGATGGTCCCATACAAGAGATGTCTCCAGTAAATGAGATAATGTCTTCAACCAAGCATAGCAAGTCTGAATACGTTCAACCACTCGCACTGCTCCACTAAGCTCATGTTCTCCCCTTTGTCCTCGTTCTTACACAAGCGGGGACAAGGAAATCTGAGTCTTCATTGAAGGGTTAGCAATGCAAGTATGTACTTGGAGTTCTCGACTTATCATCACTACTAGAGCAAGACGGCTTTTGTTTTTCTAGCCGGTTTGTTTAAACCAGTCAGGAATCCAATAGACTATTGTGGGTTGCTGAAAACTGACAGGACTGAGTCAAAACATTCTTGTCAACTCTTAAAAACCCCAAATGAAAATATAGAAATGGTCAGGAACACATCCATGTGGCTCATGCGAAAAAATGATGGACAATACTGTCGCTAAGGAGAAATAATTGACGACATGCTTTACTTGCCACGCTTCAGTACTGTCACCACATTTCGGACATAAACCTCATCATCGCCAAACCCGCCCAATCTCGCCTTTGCTCGTCGCAACCAAGCTCCTGTCATCGCGAAACTCTATCTCGAGGGTCTCCCCACCACGCCTAGGGACTCCCTGTTGCCAGACACCATCATGCAATGGCTGGATCAACCTATGGAAGAAGGCCATTGGATGATAAGGCCCACCAACCGGTGGTACCCAGCAAATCATCAACTAGTTGGTTTGCCTCATGGAGCTTTGAGTTGGCCCATGTCCTCCTTCTCCATCACCAGAAGCGACGATGTAAACTTGTGGGAGAACTTTGGAACATGACAATCATACACGTAAAACCACTTCTTCGCCTAATTAACCACATCAGAGGGGAGATCAACATGGAAGAAGGCGGATTTGTCCGCCGCTTCGACTGGAGGCAAGCAACCTTCCTGCCCGATAGAAGGAGAACCTCGAAGTAACGACAAAAGAGTCCCGATGCAGTTGGATCCCATTAGATCCTTCGCACAATGAAATAAATATTGCTAGGAGCACAATGCCATTATCAATTTGGCTCTAGAACCTCTGACACCCGAAAGTCATATAAATCTCTGGAATAAACCAAACAAGTTCAAAGTACATAAACTCAGAGGACATATGCCCTATGAGAAAATCAAAAAAATGGTTTGGTTTGACCAAAGTGTGAGCTTTCAAATATGAAAAAGTATCTTATGACGTGCCCCGCGATGGTTCTGCCAAGCAATGCTTTATAATAAGACATGGACGTCACTCGTTCTACTCGAATGTAACTTGAAAAGTGGCATATGCTACAATTTTTTTTTTTTTTTGCTAAATGCACTGATCATTAGACCTGGTGAGGCCTATACTAGGGTCACCCGATTAAAGAAAACACTGAACCACAAAAGGACTACTAAGTCCAAACTCTTCAATCCAACCTATTAGTTCGTGGCCACCTCTCAGGACTAGATAGACATACAACTACCACACGACATAAGAACCATCGAATACAAGACTCAGAATGGACATGGCCAGTGTGATCGAGCTGCAGCTGTTTTTTTGAAGAAAAATATGTAAAGGATTTAAATCCACTATGATAGACCTAAAACTTTGTAGGAGTGGATATCCTTAGAGCATTAAGACCAAGAACTCACCCAAACTCCCACGATCTCAAGATCCATCAAAGCAGGTTGGAGTTTTCTCAAATTTCCTCCAAAGGGTGGATCTTCGTGCTCCTGATGAATCCGCCCAAATCACTTGGTGGTTATATTCATCAGAGGCCCTAGCATGTATTCAACCTTAATCAACCCCAAAATCTCTAGAACACAAAATCCACCTAAACCCATAAGAGAAGGGATAGAGAAGAGGAAAAACCATATCGAATCCAACACAAGATCTTGACCACAATTTTTTTTGTTTCCTTATTAAAGAAGGTGAGGTGCTTTGCCAAGTTACACATAAGAAGGATTACACAGGCAGAGGGACTCAAATTCTCATACGATGATCTATCTCAAAACTTTGGACTGGACATTGAAAACTAGAGTCTTGAAAACATAAAACTGGAGAGGTAGGCTAGTTAGGAGCAGGCCACCTTCTGATTTATAGAGCTATTACACATCCTGTAATTTTTTCTTAGATCCTTGGCTGAACCACTTAACCCTAAAGGAAAATATAACACCCCAACCCATTACTAGTTGTGAAGTTGGCCCATGTGGCCCAAGTGGTACATGTAGCAGTTGTGTTGGTGGGTTTGGTACCACCTTAGTAGTCTAGGAGGGTGAGGGCGTATTCCAAACGTAGCATCTCTGGATTAACCCTTCTATATGAAGCGAGGACGAAAGTGTAAGTAAGGTGCTACGCGTATGCATGTCTGTTCCACATGAGGAGTGGGCCATATAAGCAGGTTTTGGACTGCGGGCTGTTACAAAAAATGGTCCAACTTGGTGCATCTAACGAGCATGAGCTCTTTTATGACTTTTCTTCACCTTGATGTAAGCTTCGCGATGACAGCACGTGCCGCCCAAATCTCCATCTCGAAGTCCAACCATGTTTTGAGGCCTGAACTCGAAAACTGTCCGTCGGTGGTTTTGAGGCACAAACCACCTAACCTCTCTGGAGAAGCGTATCCGCTATGCCTCCTCCGTGATCTTGATGCGTGTCACCGTCCGATCCTCAAATCCTCCAACACTCCGCTTGACTTGATCAACCATCGACTTAACTTGGTTGATCTACTTCACATGTATACTTGCTTGTTAATGTCCCTAGGTGTCAGCCACTAATGGTCAGTCTTCTGGCCACCTTCGCTTGGTCCAAGACTCATATCCATCCTTCATCGCTCCCTTGTACACAGATGATTTGTCTTGACGCTGCTAATTTTTTTACAGGCGGTTTCTCTTGTCGTGCGTCAGTAGAAATAAAATGGAATCAATTTCTAGAGGCATTTCCTTAAGAAAATGGCCAGTAAAAATGTCTCATTTCTTCAGCGATTTTCTTATTTTTCTGAGTTTTTCGAATGACCTTGTCTGGAAAACTATCAAAATAAAAGTTGTATATCTTGAAAAGTTATGAAACTTTGTAGTTGACAACTTTTTTATTTGAAATCATCTTCTCAATGAAAATTGTGTTTGAATTTGTTAAATTTGAAATTCAAATTTCGTAAACAATCATCGGATGGAGAAACTACCAAAATAAAAGTTGTAGATCTTAAAAAGTTATGCAACTTTGTAGTTGAAATTTTTTTCATTTGAATTCATGTAGGGCCTCGGTATTGAATAATACGTGGAGAACCCAATTCTTTCTAGACACAAGTGACTGATAGGTGGAGTAGGTTAGTGGAGCTAACGCGCGAAGTTGAGGTCACGGGTTCGAACCCCTGCGGCCGTGAAGCGCGTGATTTTAGCGTGAAAAATACCGTGAATTGCGACTTGGGCAGAGCGGACGGGTGGTTGACTAGTCGGCCTCTCTCAGGATTTAAATACGGTGGAGCTAGGCGGCTCCAGCCCCTCCTACCGCTGCCAGCCACATGGAGCCCCCGAGCCTCCCTAAAATTTGTTTGCATAAATGCATTAATAACTTGGAGGGGCTAACAATGTTTATAGAGATAAAAAGGATCTATAATGTTACTTGGCCAGAAATTGAAATCAAAGCCCTATTCGTGAAAGGCCTCCCCGAACCCTAGACCCTGAGTCGTCGCTCCCTTCCTTTCCGTGAGTCCATGACGCGGTGACGATGCCACTCGCCCACGCCCAGTCACGGAGTCGCCTGCTCAGCAGCGTTGCGCCCGCTTCCGAGGTCGAGGTCTCAACTGCGTCAGGGCTAGGGCGCGACATATGACGGCGCGCAGGTGCTGCCGCGCAAGCTAAGGGCGCCGCCGGCCGCCACCGCACGAGGCAGGCGAGCGGCGGGGGATGAGCGCACGGCGGCACGGCCAGCAGTCCACGTGGTGCACGGTCACTGCAGCCCAGCATGTTGAGATTTTTCTTGTTGCCATTAATGCTATCTTGTTCAATCGTCAATTCAGTGAAAATAGTTCGGAGTTATCAGCATGTACAGCTGCTTTTAACCTAAGGAATTTCTAATTTTGATGTGGACAAACTTACTGAGGCTTATGGAAATTTATGTTAAAGATTTTGATATTGTTGAAATTTTTGTTTTACCAAATCAGCTTAGATAGTTTGTGAACCGAGCTTATTGAAATTATGGTGAAGATTAAAATGTACACATCTTATAAATTAGCTTATCGTCTTATTGAACTAACCTTGATACTACCAGTGACGATGACTTCAGGTGAGAGGATATTTTCAGCCATATCTATTATAAAAACAGATTTGCGTCATAAAATGGGTAATGAGTGGCCCAATAACTTGATGATATGCTATAATGAGAAGAAGATATTTAGAAAGATTGATAATAAAATTAAAAGATCAAAAAGTGGTTTCAAGAGATGAAAAAGCGTCGTGCGTTATTGCCTAAAAAAATAGTGTTATGTTGTATTCTACTTCTAAATTCATACATTGGAGTCGCATATATTTTTGCTTGACTAATCAATTGTGTCTATTTGTGCAGATTTCAGATGAAGAATTTGTGTCAACGTGAAGCACTATCTATTATTTACAGTAATTTGGCCTTTCGGTATAAATAAACTGCATCCGTTTATTTTTCATGATGTATTTTACGAATTTCATCGATAATCAATGGAGAGAGAAGGCACATAAATAAATAAAAGGTTATTTTGAAGAAACTATCCATTACATATATAGTTCCTATTTGTAGTGTCTACAAGTATAATAAACTATCACATACTTCCTCCGTCCCAAAATAGAGGTCGCTATAAGATGCGTGCTGGATCAAATTTTCTCAACTTTGACTAAGTTTATAAAAAATATGTGCAACATTTATATCTCCAAATAAATATATTATGAAAGTATATTCAACGATCTATCTAATAATACTAATTATATATATTATATATATTGATATTTTTTATATATATTTGGTCAAAAAAAGGTCTTTGACTTTTCGAAAAGTGAGATTTACCTCTATTTTGGGACGGGGAGGTAGCTTCTAGGTTGCATTGGTACTGCCCTCAAGTATAGTGCTAGAAAGTTAATATTTACCCACAATATAATGGATATTTAGTTGTTCTAATTAGGATAAACTATCCAAAGTTCATTGGAAAAATAAAAATGATATTAAGCAGGTAAATTTATGAAAATATATTTGTAATGCGTCTAAAGAAGCTCATTGATATCAACGGCAAACTTGATCAAACTTATGATAACTTCACTTAGATAGAACAACTAAGAATTTACTATATTTTAGGAAACAACATTTGAAAACGAGTTCAACTGATTTTTTATTGTACAGGAATATTTATATACACAAATATACGCTTTTTTTTAGAACGGAGAATATATTAATATCCCAGCTTCTGCATCGATTGATGCATATGGCTGAACAATTTTACAACAGTCTCTTTAAGCAACTTAAAACTAAGGGATTACAAAAATAAAGTTTTGTCCCACCAAGAAGAAAAAAACTCTAAACAAAAGCAACATAACCAGCAATCTGATTACTAAAGCGCCAGCCATGTCTTACAAAGACCTCCATTGCGGCTGTCTCAGTAATTCTACAGCCCATAATCATGAATTGACGATCCTCCTCTTTCTGAAGCGCGGACCAAAATCTGATCCAATACGTCCCTCTGAAGATTACCTGTAAATAAGATGGCACTGCGATCTTATCAAACAGAACCTCATTTCTTATTAACCAAAGTGCCCAACATATTGCACTTGCACCCACTAGGATTTGAGCTTTTTGTTTTCCATCGAATCCATCCAACCATCCCGTGAACAGATTGTGCACACTGGTAGGAGGATTTAAATTAAATAAAAATTAGATAATTCTCCAAACAAATTTAGCATAATGACAATCAAAGAACAAGTGTTGAATAGTTTCATTATATGAATAAAATGAACACTTCCTATCTCCTTGTCATTGTCGCCTAGCCAAATTATCTTTGGTCAGAATTACTCCCTTATATAAATACCACATAAATATTTTGAGCTTTAGCGGTATTTTAAGTTTCCAAATCGAAGTATTAAAAAGTAACGCCTGCGCACTCAGTAGAGCTCTGTACATGGACTGAACTAAAAATATTCTATTATTATGTAACCCCCAGACAAAACGATCTCCCTGACCACTCAGCTGCCGACCCGCAACCATCGCTACAATAGTGTACCATGCCTGCAAATTAGTCCCCGTCAGGGATCTTCTGAACGCTACATTTAATGGAGTTGCACTCAGTACCGACTTGACAGAGGCCTTTTTCCTCATGACGATATTATACAAAGATGGAAACATTGCTTTCAAAGGTTGTGGCGTTTCCCATCTATCTTCCCAAAACCGAATCAGAGATACGTCACCCAGATTAAACCTACCCAAAGTGAGGAACTCCTCCTTGTCCTTCATAAGGCCAGCCCAAAACTGTGAGTCTCCAGGCATGTGTTGAACCTGAGTCAGAAATTTATCCCTAAGATATTTATTTTTCAATAATTGTTGCCAGACACCATCCCTATTTATAAGTTTAATTAACCACTTACTGAATAAACATCTATTATGTACCTTTAAATTTAGAATCCCCAGCCCGCCTTGATCTTTTGGTGTGCAAACTACTTCCCATCTCGGCAATCTATATTTCTTTTTATGCTCATCGCACTACCAAAGAAATCGAGATCTAAAATAATCCAGCTTCTTCAAAACACCTTTCGGTATCTCGGTATCTCGAAAAAGGACATCATAAACATTAGAAGACTACTCAAAACTGAGTTAATGAGAACCAGCTTTCCTCCCATAGAGAGTAGCTTACTTCTCCACCCACTCAGCCTCTTTTGAAATCTCTCTCCCACATGGTTCCAATCCTTATTCATTAACTTCCGATGATGCATTGGGATTTCTAGATATCTAAATAGGAAAGACCCCCACGTTACACCCAAAGATTTGCATATACTCCGATTGACATGCCTTTGCCTAACCATAAAAGAACAACTCACTTTTGTGGAAGTTGATTTTGAGTCCTGATAATTGCTCAAAAGCACAAAGCAAAAGCTTCATGTTTTTGGCCCTCTCTAAATCATTATCCATAAATATGATTATTGTTGTCTACCGGGTAATTCATCACATATTATTTTGTTCATATACGCCAACATATAGGAGTATATGTGCGTACGGATACAATACACTCAGTTGGTACTCAATACGACATTATATATATATATATATATATATATATGGAACTTATGTCGTTGTGTCACACCCACGCTCTCCGTACATCAAGATGCACAGATCACACAACCACATCCTCGAGAAGTGAAGGCTCCTCCAAACCACATCACAGCGATCTGGCAAGATCATATCAAGATCACTCTATACGGCTACGCACACACCATAATAAATATAATCATGAGGTGTAATGGAAAACCGCGGCGAAGTTCTGCGCCCTGAGCTGCTCGTAGAACATGTTGATGAACTCCTCCGCCCTGTCGTCCACGTCAACAAGCTCACCGCGCGGTAGCCAACCACCGTCTTCCTCAGCTGCTAGTACCTGATCATCTTCTTCCTCTTCCGTCGTCTCCAGCTGATCCTCCTCTTCCACAACCTCTGTCTCAGATGCCATCGTCTCGTCGCCGTCTGGCGAAGAACCGAACGGAGCTCGGAACGAGCCGAAGCAGGAAGACACAGCCCCGGCGGCTGCGGCCGCGGCGCCACTGCCTCTCTGCCGTGATCGCAGCAGCAGCCTCTTGGCCGCGAGGAACGCGGGGCTGGGGCTGTCGGCGCACGAGAACTCGTGCTCCATCAGCGCGCGAGATGGCCATTGGTGGTGCATCTTGACCTTGTTGCTGCGCTCGCCGTGGCGGTGGACGAGAGCCAGCGTTCTCCGTGCCACCCTGTGCAGGAGCCGGCGCCTCTTCATGAACAGGTACTTGAGGTAGTCGCCGGCCAGGGCGAGGAGGTAGCGCAGCCGCCGCCGGCTCGCCGGAGAGCCGGCGGAATGCCGGCGCCGGTTCTCCATGCGGCCTCCGCCTTGCCGAGACACATGCAACGTGCCGTCAGTGTGACTACTGCTGCTTGGGTTTTTACGAGAGCTAGCGTAGCTACATGTAATGTGTGGTGGTGGTGTGTGATAACTTGAGGAATCTATGTCCTGGGGCTGTACCTGGTCAAGCAGATGTGCTTTTATAGCCAAGCTGCAGTGGTAGCAGCCACAAATGTAGGCAGAGAGTATTGAGACGAAAGTCATAGGTGACACAAGGGAGAGTTGCATGATTTCGGGGCAAGAAAACGTTTTGGTGAATCAAAGAAGCAAGCTGTGCGAGCTAGCTGGCCAGCCGCAAGCTATGGTGTGTGCAACTTGCTTCTTCGTGATGGTGCATGACACTTGACACGCCGCGCTCACATTTGCCTTCGTACATCCAGTTCGTTCCATCTAAAAAATTATACACAGACATTATTGGAACTAGCTAGCTAGATCAAGACTTTGTGCGATGCAAATGC
The DNA here is from genome assembly GCA_038502445.1 of Eremochloa ophiuroides. Taxonomy (NCBI): domain Eukaryota; kingdom Viridiplantae; phylum Streptophyta; class Magnoliopsida; order Poales; family Poaceae; genus Eremochloa; species Eremochloa ophiuroides. The sequence continues at coordinate 49,417,199 of JAHLJS010000005.1, read as the reverse complement.
GTCTTAGCTAATATCCTGTGACTAAGCTTAACTATATAGGAGTACAAAACTACGTCAAATAAAAAATATAAGTGATATGTTTTATTTTGGATCAGTGATACAAGTTTCACTATTAATTTTTATACTATTATATATTCATAAACAAAACATAAAATCAAATACAGTTATTTTCTGTTTGGCTTACAACAAGTACAAAATTAAATAAATCAAATAAGTCGAAGGAGTTATTTTCTGTTTGGCTTACTATAGTTACTGATGTGTACTATGATTGAACAATAATGAACAGAGATATGGATAACAAAGTGAACTGTTGTGATGGTTTTGTACTCTCCTGGAAGTGAAATTAAAACAGGGAAGCAAAAACACAACGTCGACTCAACACGCTTACACGCTTAGTTGATTTCCTTTCGAGAGCAATATCGACAAAAAAATAGCCGATCTTGGCCATCACGATTACGAGTATGTACCACAGCATCAATTTTCATGGCCACGCAAAGCACACACTTGGCAGTATGCATGTATGCTTGGCAAAAGAATATAATTCATCTAGACATTCTAGATGTCCCACAGCTAGCGGCTAGCGCTAGAGCTAGCAATCCAGGCTTTTGCATGACCTCGTAGTTACTTGAGGAGAAGAAGATGGGGAACGGCCCGAAGACCGGGGGCCTCCGAATCGCGTCGCGCTTACCACGGCAGCTGTTCCTCGCGGACCGGCGCTAGCTAAGCACGCAATCACGGCGTTAACCTGACCGATGGCGTCGCTTTAATTTGCCGCTTCATTTCACCGCAACCCCCAACAAAAAAGCTACTCCGCGTTAATTTATCAGTAGTAACCTAAATTATTACTACAGCTAACCGCGTATCTGCCACTTCTAGTAGCTCAGCCTTATTAGTCCGTGTTCATCTCGATCCATCGTCCATCGATCGGCAGCTTGATCATTCCAATTCCCATGCATGCAGTAGCGTGTGAGAGACTGCGAGTCCAGCTTTGCTGTTACTGTTATATTTTAACTTGCGTAACTGTCTTGTAACTCGTAGTAACATATACCTATATGTATGTATGCGCATCTTGGCAATATAGTTTCCGGGTGAAAGGAAGTCAACGGATACAAGGCCGCAACACTCCGCCGCCGTTGAGCCGGTCCACGTCGTCAGCATTCCGCAGCCGTCCGATCCGGCCCGCGGACGGCTCCAATCGGCCAAGTCCCGGTCGTTTTGCAAAAAAATCCCTCGGACTTTAACGAAATCAACCCCTACTCCGGCTTCCTCTCACAGAAATTTTTTTAAAAAAACCCTCGGACTTTACAGAAAACAACCCGCAGTCCAAGCTTCTCAATGGGCCAGCCTGCCTCAATGGGCCAAAAACGGCCCGTGATTCTCTTCTTCCTTTTTTAAGTTTTAATCTTTTCTTTTAAAGCTAGAGACTTCTCAAAATTCATATAAAATCACAGAAAAAATCATAGAAATACCAACCAGTTTTGTTGGGTTTGTTATGACTAGATCTATGCATTAAACTTAAAATATCCTACTTTTAGTGTATTTAATTAGGTACAATGTAGATCTATGCTTTTACGTGATTGATTGATATGTGTTTTGTACCACATATAAACTAAAAATAGCTCCTCTACCTTAACTCTAATATCATATACCTTTTCTTGTAAACTTTGGTGGCCAATTAATTTAACACCAAAACGAAATATAGATACTCGAATATAAATTCTAGCGTACATACCTATGCATATAAAAAAAGTACTTGAACACAGAGTATATGATATTCCGTACATTCGCATACGCGAGTACATCATATCCCATACATAAATACTTCAAATAAATATACACAACCAGAATAATATACTTGGACTATACGTGATGCATATAGCCTGCAGAAAATAACTGAAATATACAGTAGCCAAATACCCAAATTATGTATCCTTGCTTCATAAAAAATAATGCGTGGTGGCAACATAAATATATGGTCAAACTGGCTAAAAATGGTAGGCACTCCACGCAACCGCGCGTCAACGTATTAGTACATATTTAACAACAATCCTACGAGATGCAAACACAAAATCATACACTGGCCAAATCCTGTTGGCACGGCAACGCCACGCCTCTTTTTTCTAGTGGTTATCAAACATAAGAACCTGTCCATAAAAAACTGCAGCTGTGAAATGAAATTATTGACGGTTTTCCACAAAAGGGGTACATGAACTTTCCAACACCTATCTAATTAATAGTTAAAAAACTAATTTAAAGTGTTTTTGCTATTGTTAAAATTGCATACTATTATTTTATTTTTCTTATAGAACTATAGTCAACAGATGCTTTCGGCCTTATCATGTAAGGAAATTCAGACGTGTTTTCACTTCACGTGCGAGGCCGCGTGCCTTCTACTAGTTTAAAACAAGCTTGCTGGCGGCTCTAGCTACGTGTAGTCTTTGGTCTTCAATTTTTCCCAAGCTAATAAGAGCATGCGCAACATGCACGCCTTGGACCTTTGTCATCTTAATTTTTTGCGTAGTTGAAGTGCTAACATGACATCCAAATTTACTAGATATATCGGGCTTAAAGCCGAAACCTTTCTGTATGGATAGTTTGTTGGAAACTTGGAATAGTTTGGCCCAACAAAAAAAATTAAAAGAAATCTCAAAGGCCCATTCATGTTTGCAAATGAGGAGTTGAGAACCTCTAGCTACAATGCCTTTCTTTTTTTTTTTTTGACATGAGCTAACACCTTTCAGTTTAAGTGGAGGGTGTCATATCTCTTCTCTACACTCATTACTAAAAAAAGGATTTGTAGTAAGACTTTCAATTTTTAGGCGACTCTAAAATACTAAAATTTAAAAATTTTTAAACGACCTCGAATGGAGCAATAATCAAAACAAAAGTTGTAGATCTCGAAAAGTTATAAAACTTTGTCGCTTACAACTTTTCCATTCGAAATTATTTACTATTTCAAAATGTTGTTTGAAATTCAATTTGAGAAGGTTTGATTTCACTTTTTAATCTTTGGCTAAAACTTACTCAGCCCCCTCCGTATCGCAAAAGGAAATTGTTTTGAACAAGGTTTTGGTCAAACATTGGGTATATAAAGTCACGAATAACTTTTAAATTATTGAATTTGAAAATATAAAAACTATATAAATGGATTTGTCCTCAAATATACTTTTATAGAAATATGAAGTTAATGTCATACTTTGAAGATCGTGTCGTTGTCCTAAACGACTTCTAAATCCGATACGGAGGGAGTAACTAGTGTTTCTCTCTCATACTACCTTCAAATTTGATAATTTTGTTCCCTAAAAGTTTCTAAAATCATGTCGTACAGTTTATTGTGTTCTTGTATCTATTATTGTGGTTATCTTTTGACGTGACTTTGTTTTATCTATATATTCAAAATCTGAATTTCAAAAATGTCAACTTCGAATAATATTTTGAAATAGTAAATGATTCCAGCTGAAAAAGTCATGGACATAAAAATTTTAGAACTGATCAGGATCTACAACTTTGATTTGAGTCATTTGTTCATTCGACAAAGTGATAGTATACTTTGTTCAAAAATTTACGCATCTCTCTGAAACTATACGAAGGTATGTAAATTTATAAACTATGTATATTCCCACTTTGTTAGATGAAAAAATAACCAAAATAAAAGTTATAGATATTGACACGTTATAGAAATTTGCCGTTGACAACTTTTTCATTTGAAATCATTTTGTCAAGTATGTTTTCATTTCTTAAATTTGAATTTTTGAAGTTTTTTTAAATGATCTCAAATTGAAAAATAAGAAAAAACAGAAGATGTAGATGTAAATTTCCAACATTTGAAGTTCGAAATTTTCAAACGGTCTTGGATGGAGAAATAGGAATAAAAACAAAAGTTGTAGATCTTGAAAAATTGTGCAAATATGTAACTAATAACTTTTTCATCTGAATTCGTTTAGAGTCATAAACACCATTTTTCATGTTTAGTACAGCATAATATAGCCAAATTGGTGGCAGTTTAAGAAATCACAAGGATGGTTGAAAGGTCCCTATAGGCTAGAGGGGGTAGGTGAATAGCCTATAAAAAATTTATAAAAAGTACTAGACCACAAGTTAGTAATTCACAAGGCTTTTGCTAAAGCGTTAGATCTAGGCTACTCTATCTAAGCCACCTAATACAACAGGAGCGCAAGAGACTCTTCACTTCGATCCTATAGTGAGAGCACCTAAACAAATGAATAAGCGCAAGAGTATGAGTGAACTGAGAAATCTATACCACCAAGAGAGTAGAGGTTGATCCAATCACCGGGATAAAGTCAATCAATAAGATAAACAAGTGATCAACCAATGGAAATATTGGAAAGCCAAATCATCCACTCGAAGGTGGAGAAGAGAATGAACACACGATTTTTTACGAGGTTCACGTGATCACCGTCACGCTACTCCTCGTTGTGGCACCGGCCTTCCTTGGTGGATTGCTGTAACATCCCGGACAAGAGGCTTAATAGGATTGATAGGATACTCATACCAACAAGTTGCAACTTATTTTCCGGAAGCCCATCTGCAAAGAACTCCGAGATTAAACGAGCTTGGCCCTGGAGCGATGGGTGACCGACCAGGAAAGTTCTTCCCGGGTGCGCATGAGTGAGGACAAAGTGCGCAGAAAAGACTGGTGTTGGTCTGTGAGGGCAGTCTATATTCTAGTTAAGCTGCCAAATGTAAGCGGGCCCGGCCTCGGGGAGGCGGGACGTTACAGAATGGTATCGGAGCCGACCCTTACGGTTTCACGGGCGCGTGTGTCGCAGTTGCGCAGGCATGGTACGCATGGCTAGTGTGGATCCGGCGTGGTCACATAGCATGGCACATGCGCTTGGCACTGGACACACGGACGTGGCCAAGAGAGGACGTTCCTTGGCTTGGGATTGATCGATGAGGACGTCGATCTCTTAAGGGGGTGAGGATGTAACATCCCGCCCCAGGGCTTAATAACATTAATAGGATACTCGTACCAACAAGTTGTAACTTCTTTTCCAAAAGCCCATCTGCAAAGAACTCCGAGGTTAAGCGAGCTTGGCCCTGGAGCGATGGGTGACCGACCGAAAGTTCTTCCTGGGTGCGCATGAGTGAGGACAAAGTGCGCAGAAAAGACTGGTGTTGGTCTGTGAGGGCAGTCTATATCCTAGTTAAGCTGCCAAATGTAAGCGGGCTCCAGCCTCGGGGAGGCAGGACGCTTACAATTGCGAGCTAGGCTTCACACACCAATCCCTCACCGGGAGCCTCTAACCAACACAAGAGAAGTGGTTTCTCACCACGAGCAATCCACTTAGAGTCGGTTTTGGCACTCCGCTAGGGAATAACCTGCAAGAACCCCTCACAAATAAGCCTTCAGTGTGGACTTGAACAATCACCAATCAACCTCACAGTGAAACCACCTCCAAACCATCTAGGGACATGGCAATGTCCCAAGAGAATGAGAACTCAGCAATGGCTTGCTCTCAAGTGCTCTAGAATATAAATCACTAGCAATGATGCACTTGAGAATCACTCAACTCACAAAGATGATCAATGGATGAATAAGTGAGTAAGTGAGTGGGAGGTTAGAGAGTGCTCATAAGAGTATGCCAATGAATCAAATGTGCAAGAGAGTCACCAAGTGACCAGGGAAGAGTATAAATACCTCTAAGTGCACTCCTAACCGTTGCCTAACACAAAACTGCCGTTAGACACGATTTTAAGCCATCGGACGCAACCATCAGACTGAGTCCCGTCGGACCAACCGACTGCGTCCGATGCTCGGATGCTCACCACGTGTCATTCGCGTTCAACCACAGCCACTAGATTTCAACGCCTAACTATTCGCGCTACTTCGCAACTCGTCGGACAGGGCAGCATCGGACTAAAGACTGCCAGAGTCCAATGCTTACAGAGACTACGCAGAGAGGTTAAACAACCATCAGGACTCTGTCCGAGGCCTAGCGTCGGACTAACCTGAACCATCCGACGCCATGAACAACACTCGCCGTGCACTTCGCCATAGCGTGAACTCGCCATGCCAAGCCGTCGGACCGAGAGCCAATGGTCCGATGCGCTCACTTCACCAGGCGTCGGACCGTCCGACTCACGCAGCCAGCGCCAACTGTTGACACTCCCTTGTCAGTGCGTTGGACTAAAGAAACCACGAGTCCGACGCTAAGCAATTTTACATCGAGAGCTCCTGAAATGCTTGGACGCTGTCCGACGCCCACCGTCGGACTAACAACTTGCGTCCGACGCTTTCTCTGTTAGAAATAGCGTTGGGGAACCGTCGGACGCTTACTTCCAATGGTCCGACGCCCCTGTTCCCCAGCATCCGACGCTTCTTTCACTTCGGTTTCATGACTAGTTTCACACCTTTTGCTTCTATGTGCTAACACTCAAGATCTTTAACGCTTGTGCATATAGTGTTAGCATTTTCAAAACATTTTTCAAGGGTTTTCAAGTCAATAGGCTAGGTTGATTAGTTCAATGCACATGAAATGCAACTTAGAGCCCTTGAGGGTAATCCATAAGCCAATTCTCCCCTTGATAGTCAGCTATCTAATCTAAATGTGATCACACCCACTTGGTGTCTTGATCACTAAAATAAAAGCTCTATTTGGGGTTATACCTTTGCCTTTAAGTTTTTTTCATCACCTTCTTAAGTGCTTTTCTTTTTACTTGATCAACTCCACTTGATCCACCTCTTCTTGGTCCATGGTTGAGTCCTCTTGATCATCACCATCAACTCCTAGGCTCCACACTCCATGGTTAGGACCACCTACACTTAGCCATCACTTAGCAGGTAGGTTAGTCCTTAGGGTGTTATCAATTATCAAAACCAAACTAGAGCTTTCAATGGTGACGAGGAAAGTGTGAACCATCAAACATCACTCAAACAATAGCCAAAATTTATAAACTTGTCATGGATGAATGCTACCATGTTGGAGGAACATTCTTCTACGGCGAGAGCGAGCTAGGGATGGCGAACTGAATATGAGAGCCTACTGCAACTGGAGAACCACCTATGCAACTGGAGAACCAAGCTGGCCAAGAAAGATTACAAGTTGTCAGACATCTTCGAGTAGATGACCTTAGCTTCACATGCGAAGAATGCGATGTGTTTTTGTGGAGTTAGTGTCGAAGACATGCTATATATGTATATATATATGAAATGTAATATGAACTTAGTATTTGATCGTGGAACAATAAGGACGACACATGAATGAATGTCATATGTGTGTTATCTTCTACACCCGTATTTTCTGCTTTATATATGTTTTAATTGACGAAGTTCAAATTCAAATTCAAAACTGAAGTTCGAAAAGGCATTTTTTTAAAAAAAATGAACATAGTTAGTGGAGGCGGGCGTATAATAACAGTCGCCCCGATACTACCACTTGGATCTAGAACCTATGTGTTGATGCTCACGGCTTTCGAAGTAACAGAAACAAAAGCAATGACTAGAGTGGAGGAGTTAAGAGTCGAAAAGAGGACTCCTCGCTTCTTTCTCTCACGCAAAACAGAATAAAAAAAGGTCATAGCTACTGGGCGACCAATGGAATTTGAAATTTATTGACATTCTCTGTAAAGGGTTAATAATTTAATCGAGATGGTTGCATTAAGCCAGTCGCCTTAGTTATGTTAAACTCTTAAGGGAGGCGGGCGAATAAGGATAGCCGCCTAGGTTAAGTTGTCGATTAACAATGCCCTTTGGTTCGAGGTGGCTGGCTTGCCCGTGTCGATTAAGTTTGATGTAGTAGTGAGCCGGAGGAACGAGAGATCTAACGTCCGAGAGAGCCTTGTGGTCTAGGCAGACTTTTTGCATGGATGCAAACCAAAGAAGCCCGTAGTCTTCGCAAAAGCTAAACTAGATCATAATGAACCAATCGAGCTCAACAAGATCAAATGTGAACCAATTGGAGCATGTAACTGAGTGGTGAAATCTCCGTTCTATCGTCGAAGTTAAAAATATACCAAGAAAAAATGGAGCAAATCTACAAAACGAGCACGCCTCCAAACATGCAAAGGTAGATTGGATGAACAGTAAACTATACACACGCCGCGTGCCGGCTCAGCTAAAAAGGCGGAGGCGGGCGGGCGGACGGCCGGCTAGCGCGAAGAAACAGTCAATCAAGACTATCACACACAAAACCAAAACCAAAACCACGAACGATGTACTTCATCAGCCGTACAAACACCGGTCATCCCATCTTGATGCTGGCGGCGGCGGATAGCAGCTCACTGGAGCAAGATCCACCGGGGGGTACATCGCGCTGGCCGGCGGGTACACGCTGCACGACGGCGTCTCCAGCCGGCGGGTACACCGCAACCGGGCTGCACCTGCACTGGAGTCGCCGACGGTGGTGGAGGAGGAGGGTAGTACCGTGAGCAGGCAGCGAGCGTGACCGCAGCCCCAGCTAGTGGCACCGGTGTATGGTAAATTGGTATCTCCTCCGTCAGCGGCCACTCGATCGCCGGGTACAGCCGCGGCGGCGTCGCGGCCGTGGGCGTGGGGCAAGGGGCCGGGACGACGAGCTCGCCATCGCCGCTCTGGTGGTGGTGGTGGTCGTCGTTGTCGTTTCGTTGTGGGTGGAAGGTGTAGGAGAAAGAGATGACGCCATTGGGGTGCCTGCTGTCGGGTCCCACCAGCTGGTAGGACACGCGGCGCGTCCGCCCGTCGGCGACGAGGTCGGGGACCGGGACCGCGGCGGACGCCGCGAGCACGTCCCCGAGCACGGCCACCTCCGCCTTGAGCTCGAACCGCACCAGGAGGACGCCGCCCTCGCCTGATCTGTCGTTGTTCTTGCCCGCTCCCGGTTCTAGCGGCTCGTGGAGGTAGAGCCGCAGGGGCGCGTCCCACTCGGGGTTCTCGCCGCCGGCACGGTCGGTGGGCGTCTTCACGCGGTGCGGCCGGCGGTGGCCGTTCTTGGCGGACGACGGGGTGACGACGGAGACGGACGCGTAGAGGCACGGCGTGTGGAACGGGAGCGACGACCTCACGCCGCGGCACGACACCCAGGTGATGTCGATCGCCGCTGGCTCCGGCCGCCGCCGCAGACGCTCCATTATATTATATTATAATTATATTGCAGCCCTGCTGAGTGCTTGCTGACACACAACCGGGAAGGAAGACGACGCGCTGAGAGAGGAATAGCTCACTAGTGCGCGCGTGATGAGAATGAGATGAGACGAGGAGGCGAAACAGCAAAGCTGGGAGGTTAAGAAGGTGTTGAGCACGATGACGCGGTGCCGTGAGACGACCACGAGTAAAGTCTTTGAGGGCAGACGAGAGGAGTAGGAACGTGTGTGTGTGTGTGACGACCGGGACGGGACGGGGCAGCTGCCACCTGCCAGCGGCCCAACGACGACGAAGCCGCGCCAACCGCCAAGGAGTTTGCGCGGCAACTCTCGCGCCGCGCCTGTCAGAAAGCTACTTGTTTCGGCCCTCCAGGCTCCAGGTCCACCGGTGTCATTATGCTGCACGGCTGCAGGAAGAAAAATCTGGTGATCCACAGGGAAAGAGTTAAGAAGATGACAGGACGGGACAGCACCGTGCTGTTGAATTTCTTTTTCTCCGTCTCCCACTCCGAATGACCACAAATCGAACTGCCCAGGGCAAAGTACCTCATGTTCTAGAACCTATAGAACCGTTGGAGCAGGGGAATGGCATGATCTGGCTTTGGACAGACTCAGTCTGTCCTAGCGGTAAGCCGTTACACCAACAGCGGCCATAGTTTTAGTTGCAAAAACCAAAAATCACGTTATCACAGTTGGCAGAACAACATGCTCTTCTTGCCTCGCCATCACGAGATTTTCCACATGGACATGCTGGAATACCCAGCCTACACACACTAACCCGGTTCCAGTTCGTTCCCACTGCGGACCGACCGCAAAAGAAACTGCAATTCTGTAGAAGATGATCACAACATGCAACCACTGAAATGGCTGAAGCAAATAGGAGGCGCATCGAATCATTGGAGCTGTATTCTAAAACTTACACATGTACATGCAGCTGGGTATGGACGGTGTTTTGAATGGGAAAAGGCCTTGAACTATACACTCGTGTTACAGCTAACTACTGATCACAACAAACAATTGCCTCTGGAAGCAACGGAAAAACTTCACTGCCATCCGCTAGGCAATATCAAAAGTAAAGACCTTTGCTGTGTATCTATATATCACCATCGCCTATAGATTACTCCAGTCTGTGGTTCTTAAAGGGACATACTTTGAACGCTCATTTCTGAAGCCGGTTGTTCTTGATGAGACCATAGGCATAGCAAGGACCGATGAAGCGCTTATGGTGTCGTCCCCAAGGCCAAGGGACATGGAGCATGCAGACTGCAAATAAGATCAGGTGAGAAAGGCAGACTTGCGACAGATCTATGGTACAATCAGAGCTAGAAAGAAAGCCAGTGACCTTTGCCTTCAACAGTACACGTTTTGCTTTTACTTTTACAGAAGTAACAAACGATTGGCCATCATCTGCGCCTGTCTCCTCCATCTGCATCTTTCCATTTCTGCAGTTTCCAAGTTATATATCAAACACTTAATGCAATACTGAACACAGATTACAACAGAGCAAGGCTTCAAACTTTCTACAAGTTCGTGGAATAGAACCTGTCTATATCAACTATGGAGTCCTCGGTGGTGCTCGAACCATCTTTTGTATCAACTGCCAACAATTGACCCAAGAGTCAAAATCTTCTATGTGTGAAAGCACATGAAAATCAACCTTCTACCAACCTTTACTGTCATCGGGTGCTAGCAAGGAGATCCCAACGAAGACAAATGTCATGCCCAATACAAACATAATTATCCTGAGTGTATCAAATACCTGACAGCGGATAAACAGAATTCTCAGTTTTCTAATTAAGAAATGCATGATTCACATCATTATCTGATTATCGCAGACAGGAACTTACTTGATATTCTTGAAAATAAACAAATCCTGTACAGATAGAGAAGAAGGTCCAAGCAATTTGAAACATTGGAACAATCAGTATTGCATCAAATAATGACAGCCCTTCATTCAATCTTGCCATCTGTCACATATGGGATACGGAAGTTGAATTAGACAATGACGTATGAAAACAAGAGCAGCAGAGTAGCCTCAGGAACACACATTAGGTTAGCCATACCCAGAATCCAGCGGTACACAGAAATAGAAGAACAATCGAGTATGTAAACCAGCTATGGAACTCGTATCTTCTGTTCATAGTCAGTCTCAGCATGTTAGACCTGGACAGGAAACAGGAAAGAGGGGGGAACAACACATGGTAGTCAGCACCAAATAAATCTGAAAGAATAAGCATCCCAGATGCATGGATTTGATGAAATAAAATATAACCTACAATGATTTTGCAAACAAGACTGAGCAAGATCCAATAGCACCAGATACAACAGCATAAGAAAATGGCAACATTGTTCGCCAATATGTGCCAGCATCTTTTGAACTATTTGAAATAATAGTTTCTCCACTCCTGCAAAAGACAGTTTTTAAACTAGTAAGGAAAAGCACGGCCCTGTTTCTGAAGAGACTGGGTTATATAAGCAAGGCCTCACCTGTAGAGATAATGGTTAAATGCAACAACAAAGACCAATGACATGCAATAAAGAACAAACACCAAATTGCTGTATTTTGCGATCAGCTGCTCCGGCGTGAAAACTGACAACATAGTTTTAGTATCAGCATGGCATGACTATGTAGGAACCAAGAAAAAAAAAGAAATTGCACATCTCTACATTGCAAATATGCTGCAGATACTACATATAGAAGAAATGGCAAATGGAACAACCCATACCAGGTGATTGATGGTTGCCAAAGGATACTAAGAAGATGTTTCCAAAGACGATAAACGTTGTGGCTACCATGACTCTGGAAAGAAGAGCAAAAGCTTCATTAATCACATGATTCCATGTAGTGATTCTAATTTTCATTCCATCTACGAGAAAGTGAGAAACATACATACTTCACTGAAATAGTCTTGTTCAACACAAAGTAGGCAAAAGCAATGTTGGACACAAACTGGATTGATCCAAGAGCTGCAAGTAGTGACTGCAATATAGCAAGTAAACAATCAATTTCCATACCAAAACACTAGCTGGAAACAGAAGAAAATATGATTGGATGGCATTATTAGCTCTAAGTAAGAAGCAAGAAAAGATGGAAACTGTACGATTGGAAGCACTTATATTTTTACCCCCAAGAACTAACGCAGAACACTATTCCTGTATTGCCAAGATAACAGAACACAAATCCAGTCTCTATAAGAGACTTATTCTTAACATGCTTACACAATCATCCATGACTTTCCCATATTATTACATCCTACATGTTAAACAAAATTTGCTTGAGGTCTTTAAGGACAACGAAAAGAACCTGTGCAGCATACGCAAATGACATGAAGTTGAGGCAGTTCCCAGCAGCAAAAAAGAGTATACCTGAATGCAGATGTAGCAGTCAAGTTGGCCTTGATTTAAAGGACTATATAATTAGTAAATAAATTCTAGCAGACAGGATTACCTATTCTCCAAGTCTGGAAATGCATAACAGACTTTGGAACAAATTTTTCATTTCCCTCGCTGTTGTTAATTGATGAAAGCTTTTCTCTCTGCCAAATAAAACAAACATATATTTTTATTCTTCTTCCCACTTAAACAACATCATATTCACACATGGGAATTGCGCCTAGTGCAAGTGCAAGATCTCTTCAACATGATATTGGGTGCCTGTTTCTTCTTATCTACCAGCTAGTTTCTCATAGTTAGATGATTGTTCCTTTTTTTGATAATCCGCATATGGAAACAACTACAGTCGCATTAATTTCAAAGGGTGTTAGGCATTAATGTATACGATGTTCATAAAGCACAGCGAAGGTTAGCTACAAAGTTACCAAAATTGGCCTAGGGAATCAAGCTATATCTGACGTACTGTCCTACAGATTGTCATCAAATGCACAATCTATTGCTTACAACACATCCAGGTGCACTAGAAATAGCTAACTAGCCAACGAAGATCCTAATCAATTAATGCAACATTTTCTCATAAAGGCTATAGAATACATATGAAATGCCTCGGTCATCTATACTAGGGTTGGCTTGTTTTCTGCTTTCTGGATTTAAACTAAAGGTATTTTCTTCCTCAGCTGAATAAATGTAGGGTATCAACATGTATGTTCTCCTTGATCTTTTCACTGGAACACATATATGAAGTATATTAGAAGGAAGAACAAGGAGCACAGTTCAGAAACATGTAATATCCACCTGATCATGGCCCAACTTCAGAAGGTTGGTACCAAAGTTTATGGCAACACTCCCCACGATGTTTATCAATGCCCCTATAACCCAGTCACCCATGAGTCAAGTGTAAAGTTATCTCCTACAAATGTATGATATGCTCCTTCCACAAGCCGCTTGTACAACAGCTCCTTGCTCTTGTTTTGGACATATGGACTTCAATTCATTGAGAACTTTCTCTCTTTCCCTTTTTCTCTTCTTTGAGTACACCCCAGTAGTCTGTCACAAACTTCTCCAAGATCCCTTTTTCTCTTCTTTGCGTCGGTGTATTCACCCCAGTAGTCGGTTACAAACCTCTCCAAGAACCACTGTGGAGCTCAGCCTGCAAAAAAGACATAAATGCCATTTCAATCAGACACACACAATCGGGATGAATATCCATTGGTCATTTGACGACAGACTAGGATGATAGGGCGCCATTTGACAAGGCATTCAAAGAGGATGTACCGCCAGGGGCGGACCCAAATAATTTTTGCACAAGAATCGAAGCTCGTAGGCAAATACATGCATACACACTTGTAATTAGATCAGATCCGAATAGAAACAGCAAGTTAGGGTTTGGGTGCTCGGTTTCGCACAGCAAGAAATGGAAGACCAAGGCGTGGGCCGTACCTGGTGGCGCTCGTCGCCGGCGAAGGGCCCGGGAGAAGACCTGGGCACCTGGCGTAGGGCGGCAGCAACCTCGGCAGGAAGAACACCTGGGCACCTGGCGTAATCGTCGGCACGAGAGAGAAGATGGGAGGAGGGAGGGAGGGAGGGAGGAGATCTCGGGAGGTCGGGAGGGAGGGATATGGAGCGCGCTCGCTGGGGAAATGGAAGAAAGAAAGTTAGGCTTGCTGCTGTCCGGTAAGAGGAGAATGGTCAGAGATGGTGGGCACGTCAAGATTCGATTCGCGTGGGCGGTCGGATCTCGATCTCGCGGCTCGGAAGGATGGGGCCAGGAAAGGGAACAGCCAGGGCAGCATGCAGCTGGTCCCACGCCTTTTTTTTTTTCTTTTATTTTCAAACAGCTACGTTGCAACAGCTTGTTCCGTGGCCATGTGGATAATTTGGCGCTCAAAGATTTCATTCGTTCTAATACATACATTTTAAAATCGAAGTCTATGTATAGACAGAGACACGCAGCCTGTTTGCTTCAGCGTATAGAGAAAACCAACGGTTCTTTTTCTACTGTGAATAATATTTTTCTCTCACAACGAATTAGTATAGGTCAAAACTAACGTTTATTTTCAATTGGAACGAATAGACTGACGGTGTTACTCCAATTTAATATTAATTAGATATAGTTAAAAAAATCGTAACTTTCTCTTCTTTTCCTTTCTCGTGTCTCGTGCGCTTCTTTTGATGGAGTAGCACTGTAGCAGTAGCCGTTGCCTGCGAGTTGAAACAAAGGTCTCAGCATCGGGTGGGGGTTGGACTTTCGTTTCGCCCGCCGTCGTTGGAGCATCTTTTGCTTCAATTGCAAATATCTGGTGCTAGCTTTGAGGAACAATTAAGCTAAGCCACCAACTTTGAGGAAAGGAGGTTGGTTCAGCTTGTCGACATTCTAGCTGCACTTTGTAGTTCCGGACGCTTTTCTTTCTCTTTTATTACACAACACACATGTCGCCATGTGTTAAGATAACCTGTTCCGATCTCGTTGTCACTTATTTCCATCTGGGAACTAATGATTCGGACACATGTGTTGTGTGTAATAAGAACTAAGAAACTAATTTCCTTCAAAAAGAAATGTCAAGACATATGGACAATATAGGTAGACAAAAAAATATATCATGCCATTTTTATTTCTTTATATCTAAGAAATTATCGACTTTGATATTAACTTTAAAATCCATAATAAATCATCTTTAACTTCTTTATATCTAAAAAATGTTAAATGTCTATATTGTCAGGGTTATCTTATCCTAGGTAAATTGGTGGTGTTCTAGTATAGGGATTGATAGGTAAGTGAGTCTCGGGTTTTTGTTTTATATGGTTGTATGCTTATTTGTTTTCGAAACTTCGTATCAACTCAATATAATGCACATGGAAATTTATAGAAGCATCCTTTATAAAATAGTATAATTGAAGATGGAAAACAAAGGGGATCGCATATGGTGACCAAGCTAGCATGCGCCGTCTCCTTGGCAGCTCGGAGGTGACACACTGCATCGCTGTCGAAGGCACCAGCGCAGATCAACCTTCTGGCCACCACCATTGCTCATGGACGAGTGATGGCGGCGGCCTACGGTCGCGCTCAAAAAGGCTACCTCCGCATCGTCATCCTCCCTCTCCCCATCTTCTTCAATCTTTTCTTGCTCTCATGGCGACCGAGATGGCTAGGGAGATGCCGAATCTGTGACCTCTGAGGCCAGATCCAGTGTCTACGCGCCTGGATCTGCCAATTCCCATCCTCGAACGGCCTTTATCCTCCCTTGGCAGCTGAGATGGCCGGCATTAGAGGGTTGCGTCCCTACTGCCAATGGCCTGCTGCTCAGCAGCCGGTGGTGCCTCTCAGCGGTCATCCCATGGGGTGGGCTACGACCGGGCGGGAGCTGGCCAGCACCATGGCCTATGCTAGCGCTAGACGCAATGGATGTGGCGCTGCACCTAGTGTACAAGTGCACCTGGCCTCCGGGTATGCGCTCCTGCCTGGATCCACGAGGTGCCGGAGCTTGCGCTGTGGGGGGTGCCAGCATCGACTCGGCAATCGGCATTGCAGCCTGTGCTACTGGCTCCCTCCCTTCTACTCTTGGCGTTGTCAGTACGTAGGGGCTCCCGTGGTTGTAGGATGCTGCTGAGGCAGGCGAGCTACTGACAACACTGTCTCGCGACTGATCTGGGGTGGCCCTACCGCAATGCGGGGCTGCGCCATTTGGCTACGGGGCGTGCTGGCGGTGGGGGCAGAGTGTGCCTGTTCATGTTCATGTGAAGGGGCCCATTAGCGGCACAGTGCGTGTGGTTTGACCGCAGTCTTCCCGGCGGTGTGCCTCTCCTATGTGCTTCTATTTGTCGTCTTCCGGTCCGCTAAGGACATTCTCTGCCAATAATCGGGAGGGTAAAGTGCTGTTTGGGCAAAGGGACTGCGTTGGCCATGACGGTGGTAGCGTGCTCGCGATGTCAGTGCACGCCTCCAGCTAGTTGTGGGCTGAGTTTGGGAATAGCTCCACGCGATGTGGCGGTGGCCACTTGCCCTCCATTAGTTACAGAACCGCCTTAATCATAGGGCCCACGTGCCCCGTCATCGTCCCTAAGGACCTTTGACTAGCCTGCACGAGTTCCCCTCGACTTAGGTGGCCTGCCGGGTCTCCTAAGAAACCCTAATTTCCCCGAGAATCTCATTGTAAAGATCTTGCAAGTATTATAACAGTTTACACAAATAATTTGAATCAGAATAAAGAGTGCGGAAGTATTACTTAAACATAGATTATAAATATAAATTACATTATCCCAAACCAGAGTTTTGCAGTGGAGTAGCTGTATACAACTAAACACCCTGCCCAAGGGTCTCATTATATACACATCTTCATCCATACATGATCCGTTGACCGGCACGATCTCTCGTAGAACTGTTTACTCAACTTACCTGCAACAGGGGGTTAACAAACCCTGAGTACATGAGGTACTCCGCAAGACTTACCCGACTAAAGGTGTAAAATTAGACTCAGGAATGCAGGCTGAGGGGAGTCAAGGTAAGGCTTGAACAAGAGTCAAAGCATTTTACAAAAAAGCATTTCTATCCTATTTCATTATTTGATCTCAATATTATTTTATTCATATACATAATTTCAATATCAATTCTCATATATTATGTACTTTCAAATTCATATTCATTCTCAAAAACACCTAGTTCCGAACCACTCTTCGATGTAGGGGTCAGGATCAAGTCTCCATAACCGAGGAGCAACGACGATTCGAATCGATTAATACCCAGCTAGGGATCCCTATCCACACTGCGTATGTAGCACTTAAGCTTGCATACGCCAACCCCACCTACCACGGCTTTTCATACCCCAGGAACCGGTCCTGCGCCACTCGAGAGCACAGTACCCTCTCTCGTCTCCAGGCACGACGGCCATGAGGGTACACGCTACTCTCGCTATCTCTCCACTCCCAGTGTGTGGTTGTCGGTTCCAGCAGTAGAGCCACCGGAGTCAGAGGCTTCCCGTAGTATGTGGCTAGTTACAAAGTCTTGATCACAGCAGGCCTGACAACGAACGGTCCCTAATATTTTTCCATTAGAAACCATGCATTGGGACTCTAACCCAAGTATACTGGTAACTACCCAGTTTTCACATCCCTTTCCGATGGCGAGGATCGTTAGGACTCTAACCCAAATAGATGGTCGACCAAACAGAAAACCCATCCACGTTGATGATAATGGACTGGCCAAGTACACCATCACCAAACGAGGACAATACCAATCCCATAAAATGATTCATTTGTTTCATATCATCATAGTGTTTAAAATAGCATTTTTGCAACTCTAATAATTAAGCATTTTTCAATACTTTTAAATAAATCGGGTTCTCAGGTGTTCATAAGTGGTCAAGGAAAGGTAATGCATCAATGGGTTATCACTCAACTCCTATCAACCTAATGCACTAGATTAACTCAAGTGGTAAAACATTTTTAAATAACAAGGAGGGGACAAATGCATCGGGGCTTGCCTATTGCTTGAAGTAGACAGAACCCTGAAGTCAGTCACCGAGAAGGATCCATGTCCACTGAGGGAAAACCTTACTCGAGACACGCTTCAGATCATAACCGCCGCGCATTCACTACACGAAATAATAATGCAACACTTAACATGATGATATGTATGCCACTGATGCAGGAGATGCACAAAATCACTGATCAATAGTAGGTAAATTTAATTTGAAAGTTGAGTACAACTTTCCTTCACGATAAAGTTGCAAGTCAACGAACTAATTACTGTCGAGTATTAACTACTTCAGGTTTATTGACCATTTTAACAGTTGTTGAAAACCTGAACTAGCTCTCCTATAATAATGACCAGTACTCTCTTAAGTGATTCACAAAATCCTATTATCACATGTGTATAAACTACTAATGTTTAATTACCATTGGTCTTCCTACTTGAAGTTTCTTTAAATATCTTAATTAACATGATTAGCATAAGCCTCAACAAGTTAGCAAGACTCTAAGGGTCAGCACATGATAATGACCCAAGATTAAGACACAATCCTAATTCACAAAATCCTTAAATTGATTAAAGTTTCAATTCATTTTACTAATCGGTTTATAGAGTATTAAGTAGTAATTAAGTAAACTATTTTCCATTAGAGTTCAAACTTTCTCCACAGATAGTTTATACCCTAAAATAGTGCCAACAAAAGTTTCATGGTTTTTGGATTAATACTTTAACCTATGAAAATTCTAGAAGTCCCATTTGCTAAATAAAAGGAGCATTTTTATTTTATACACGGAAGTGTTCAAATATCAAGTCTAATATTTTTCACAAATACTACACTATATTAAGAGGCTACACAATAAATTTCATAATTTTTAGAGTAGTATATTTATTTCTACAAAAATAATAATCTGCAGCACTATTCCTACCTTCAGGAAATGGAAAAAAGCCAATTCAAAAAGAGAAGAAAAATAGCAAAATCATTTTAGCCCGCGTCAGCCCATGAACCAACAGGCCGGTCCCAGCAGCGTATCAGCCCGGCCCAACGCATGTTCCTACATTCCCCCTCACTCCCTCTCAGGTTCATAGGGTCCAGCTCGGCCCTAGCCGCGAGCAGACCGGCCCAACAGAGGCCTGCCCGGCCTTGACCCGAGCCGGGGCGGCGGGTCGGCCACCCAGCTCGCCGGCGGGGACTTCTCCGGCGAGGTGAACCACACCCACATGCTCGGGACTAACCGGCGAATCATCCTAAGGGGTCAAATCGGTGGATAGGTGACCGGAGCTAGCTCGTCGCTGTCAATGGCGGCTCCGGAGCTCGGTGGCCGGTGACGAGCCGTGTTCCGGCCGCTCCGGTGTGGTATGGTTCGGGGAAAGCTGTGGAGAAGGTCCACGGTGATCACCAGAATCGGCTGCGCACCTAAGTTAGAGCAGAGGGTGACCGGAGTTGCTTCGTCGGCGGAGACTGAGCCCGTGGCGGAGCTCGCCGGTGGCTCGGTGGCGTTCCCACGCCTACAGTGCATGAACCAAGAGACCAGCGCATTGGTGAGCTTTGGTGAAATCCCAGGAACGAGTAACGGACGAGGAAAATGAATTAGCCTCACCCGAACAAGCGAGCCACGAGGAGAGAAGCAACGGCGGCGCTCTTGCCGGCCGTAGAGAAGAAAGCAGTCCCCCGGTGATTTCGGCGATGATAGGCGACGCAAGAGGGCTCGATGGGTGTGCAAGGACACGGCGCGGCTAGTGACAAGATGGAGAGAGTAGAGGTGGTCGGGGCATGGCCAATTTTGCCGCCACCCGAGAGCACGTCGGCGGCAATGGCTAAGTGAGAAGGAGCAAAGGGGGCGGCCGTCGACTTATATGGCAGGGGAGGATGGACGCACGACGCAGAGGGGACCCCCACGGGCCCGGTCCTGTTGGTGCCACGCGGCCGGCCGGCCCCGGACAGCACCGGCGAGCGGCGCGGCACGCGCGCCCTGCCACGGGCAGAGCCGAACAGAGCCGGACCCCCCTGTCATCTACTGTAGCCATACTAGCTCCTCCTTTTGACTTTTGGCCAAATTACTTTTATTTTTGTGTATAAACTTGAAAGTTTTCCCAAATATGAGTTGTAGACAATCTTGTGCTGAACAACTTTAGTTTTTGAACCATATTCAAATTTTGAGTGGATTTTGAATAAATCAAAAAGGGGTAAAATGGGTTTTGAATCCTCAATTCAAATTTAGGTCAAATTCTCAAGATTTTTCTCAATATGTTGAAAATATCCAAAGATAAAAGTTGTTCTACTTAGCAAATCCATACAACTTTTATTAAGGGACCTTCATCAGATTCTTGATAATTTTTGAAATAGAATTTCAAATTTAAATTCTAAAACACTCATTAGGGTTTAATTTGAAATCTCAATGCATAAGTTCAAAATCCCTAAATATAAAAGTTATTCAACTAGAAAGGACTTACAACTTTAGTTAAAGGAGTTTGCCCAAATTCTTGATAGTTTTTGAAATGGCATTTTAAATTTGAATAAACAAACACTAATTGGATTTTAATTTAAATTTCCACTGGTAAACTTTAAAATCTCCAAAAATTAAAGTTTTCCAATTTTGAAAGGGCTAAAACTTTTATTAAAAGACCATCATCAGATTCCTACTAGTTTTTGAATTTGTATTTCGAGTTTAAACTTTAAAACCTAGATTAAGGTTTTATTTGAAATTACTTTTAATAACTTCAAAATTGCCCAAAATAGAAGTTGCTCAACTTTTAAAGAGTTACAACTTTTGTTTAAGGCCCACACTTGATTTTATTTAGTTTTTGATTTAGGGTTTCGGATCCGATTAGGGTTTTTAATTGTTTTCCTTTTTATTTTCTATTTGGATTTAGAGGCATATACACAAACAATCATTTAAATCATAAAGTCACTCAAAGATACCTAAGTACAATCACATGCGGAAATAAAAATTTTCTAACTAGTGCACAGTGATCAGGTTTGATGCAGGATGATTTGCAACTAAGGATGATGACATGGCAAGTTTTAATTAACCATAACACCAGGGGTGTTACATCCATCCAAGCATTACCGGTTTGCCTACGTGCACCTGCCCACCGTCACGGGGCAAGTAACGTCTCCACGTGGTGTGGCGGTGGCCGGCAATCCTCCCTCCGTCCATGTGTGGGCATTAGCCGGCGCGTGCCTCCTACCGTCACAGACAAGTCCATGAACGGCTCTGCGTGGTGTGGTGGCGACTGGCACGCATCCCGGTGTGCACCTCCCACCATCATGGGCGAGTCCGGAAACGGCTCCGTGTGGTATGGCGGTGGCCGGCACCCCTCCTCCCATCTAAGCATGGACTCTTGCCGGCACATGCATCCCACCGTCGCGAATGGCTCCTCACGGTGTGGCAGTGGTCGTTAACATGTTGGTGCACGCCTCCCACCATCGCAGGTGAGTCTAGAAACGGTTCCGCGCGCTGTGGCAGCGGCCAGCACCCCTCTCCTTCGTCCAAGCATGGACTCTTGCCGGTGTGCGCCTCCCACTGTCGCGGGCGAGTCAGGTTATGGCTCTGTGTGGTATGGCGACGGTCGGTAACCCCACTTTGTCCATGCATAGATGCTTGCTCCCTTCGTCGCGGTCGGATGTACGAGAGCGACGTCAAAGGTTCTAGGAGAAAGCTCAGTTCAGATAAGTCCGGGCCAGCGACAAGAATTTCCTTGTTGAAGGCGTCACTTTGGAACCATTGGAGATTTAATATAGAAGAGATATATCTTCATTGGTTGTTCATAACTGAACCCACAGTTCCATTTCTTTCAGTATTTGAGCAAATTAGGCATGTGCTCTGTTAATTCATTGCAGAAGAAAGCATTACAACCGTTTTAGTTTAGAACTATATAACGTAATTATAAAAAGAGAAGAAAAAGTAAGAACAACAATGTCCCTAGCTAATTAGAAGACTACCCTTAACAAACTAAGCTGTTTCATCTGCCAACGTTTGGCTACATCCTGCATAGCCGCATCCACTGTTGTTCTTTCCAAATAATCCAGGTTGTGCAAGTGATGATTCGGTCTCGACTGAGTGGTATCAATATTATCAACTGTTCCTAACGATGTGTATTACTAGTGTGGGTTCCTATATTACGCGAGTAGTGACTGATTTATTTATAATTTTATATAAGTATACTACTAGTACTAGTTGCTAGCGTGTCGTTGTCGTTGTTGGGTAGTAGACTATATGGCGTACGGACGCGTTGTCGGGTATCTTTCAGCTTTCATTGAGCCGTCGGTCGGTCGGTGTCGTTTAGGCTTCGGTTTTTTTGTTGCTCGCTACTTCTACCACTCGATCTCCGTTTTCTTAAGGCTGAGAGCATGTGAGCGATGCGAGGAAGCTTCCAATCCCAGCATGGCAGAATCCACACCAGTCACTGCTCGGCTCCGGCTGCCAGTGACGATGGTGATGCGTCCATTGACACAGTTTGCACGAGGAGGATTCTTCGCTGGATCACTACAGCACTAGAGCTGCTGGTCAAACAAGGCTGGTTAACTTTAATTGAAAAAACAGGCTTAAGTAAAACGAGACAAGATTATTCGCCGCCCCATATTTTTTCCTCTCCGTACTCATCGAGATCAATATTCGCAAAAATAAAATAAAAAAATAAAATAAAGTAAAGTAAAATAAAGTCAACAAGAAATCCGCCGATGATATACGAAGAAAAAGAAACTTACAATAACAAATAAAAAACACCTCACGTAAAAGAGGCGATATGAAGGACAATGGTACAACTGACAACATACTAATAAGAGCTTTTTTTTTGGCACAGATCTAAACGGCTCCGACTTCTCTGCCACAAACACTGCGACACTATTCATCGAAGCTATTTCTCTCTCCCCTCTCTCATGGGGCCGGTGAGAGCAGGTGAAGCCAGTTTTTTCAGCTCCACCTGCTCCCACCAGCTCTGTGAGAGGAGTGAGGAAAGTAGCTCTCGGGATAGATGAACCAGGGCCGCTAAGATCCATGCCAGCGAGGCCCTAAATACTAACGCATCTATCGGAGCACCAATAATATCTCTCTGCATGTCATGGGAACAGACATAAAAGGAAAAGGGGGTGAGAAATGAGTGTTTCAATAGCAATGTATATATATATTAAGAAGAAAAACGACATCCACAGCGGGTGCAAGATTTGACAGAAGGATTTTTCACTCCAAATCCCAAGTGAGAGGTGAGCCTCTAACAAGGGATGTAGCATCAAGGGCGTCACCTTTGTTGGCATTAACAAAAATCACCATCCCACTCCAAAACTTACACACTCCCTCCTCCCCCCCCCCCCCCCCCCCCCCCCCCCCCCCACACACACACACAACAAAAACATGCCTTAAAGCCACTGTTGTGCCACACCAAACTAGCCATCACATGCGAGACAAGTCATTGAGACAACTGTTGTCGCATGTCCACCACAGGCGGAGCGCAATGGTGGCTAAACTGGGCTCCACCCCTCCTTGTCCAATACAAAATTCACACTCTTCAGCCCACGAAGCCCAGTAGCCAGATAGCCCATCAACGAGAGAAAAAGGAGAGGCGAGTAGAGGCTCTGGCCGACGTCGACTCGGCGACTCTGCCGAGCGCGAGTCTCTGCTCGTCCGCTCCGCCCCTAGCTCCTCCCGTCCTCCACTAGTCCTGCAGTCTGCCCAGCCCCCAGGCCCCAACCAAGCAGACACCAGCACGGCGGCACGCCGGTGATGCCGCGGCAGCCGGCAGGGGCAGCCACTCGCTCGCTCTGCTCGTCGTCATTCCCTCCGTCCTCGTCGCCAGGTACTCAGATAGGTTTTCCTCTTCAATCTCCAACTCCAATCTTTTGTTCTATTTCTTTGTAGGTGGTTTTGCTAGATGCTAGATTCAGATCAAAATTAATATGATCCAATTTTTTAATTAGGTAGAAAAACAATGGTTCGCATGAAAACTGTGTCTCTCCATTCTTTTTACAAGAGAAAATGAGATGAATCAGATGTTGGGGAAGGGGAAGAGGAAGATACAGATACCTTTCAGGCCCCTCCAATACTTCAACTAGGTGGTTTAGAACCCCAAAGGCAAGAAGGAAATGAGGAAGAAGTAGCAGCTCAGATTCGGAGCCACAACCACAAAGGCAAGAAGTCCAGGAACAAGCAAACAGAATAGCAGAAGATGTGGAAGGAGGTGGATCTGAGGAAGAAGAAAATCAAACCAATCAACACATCATTTTTCGAGGCATTGAATTCCTAGAGAGAGATCCTGCATTGGGTCAACAAATTTGGCAATATCCAAATGACCAGAGGGATCAAGTGCGGCGAGCACACTTGCAGTTAGGTCCCATGCAACCATTTTTTGAGGAAATACAAGCCTTTTGGACCCAAAGGGCATTGACGCCATTTCAATTACAGTTGGCTCAGTCAATTTCCATCGTGGTTGGAATATTCCAAGAGCAGCAGCCATGCATATTGTTTTTTCTGCTTCCTTTGCAGCAAAAATATAAAGAAGCGAGGTGGTTATGATAATTGGAAGATAGTTAATAATGGGAAAAAGTGTGGCTTCTTAGTTAATGTCAGGTCGACACCTTGCTCACAACATAATGATGCAATAAGAGAATTTCAAGCTATATTGAATCAACCAAATCATATAGAAAATATTTTGGAAGTGGCAACTGACAGGGAGAAGGAAAGAAATCGTCTACGTCTGAGAACATCAACAGCAGCTGTTAAGTGGCTAACATTTTCAGTCATGTGCTTTTAGAGGTCATGATGAGACACCTCAGTCAAAAAACAGAGGTAACTTTATTGAGCTGCTACAACTTCTTGTAGAATTCAATCCTGAAATTGCAAGTGTAATTTTAGAGAATGCTCCAAAACATTGCAAATACACTTCATCAGATATTCAAAAGGAGCTTTTAAGTATTTTTGCAATGAAAATCAGGAAGCATATCCATGAAGAAATTGGTGATGCCAAGTTCTCTATTCTTGTGGATGAAACATGTGATGTAGCAAAGAGAGAGCAAATGGCACTTGTTTTTAGATTTGTTGATATAAATGGTGTTTTACAAGAACGTTTGTTTGACTTGATACATGTAAAAAAAGTCACATGTAAAAAAATCAAAGCATTGACATTAAAAGAGGAACTATGTACTGTACTATCGAACTATGGCTTTGACATCCAAAACCTTCGTGGCCAAGGGTATGACGGTGCAATATGAAGGGAGAATTGAATGGACTGCAAGCACTTTTTTTTAGAGGATGTCCTTATGCATATTATGTCCATTGCTATGCACATCGCTTGCAACTTGCTCTTGTCGCTGCAGCAAAGGATGTGGTTCCTATTACCCAGTTTTTTCAGCATCTTGTCTTTATTGTAAACATAGTTGACTCCTCATCAAAGCGTCATGATGAGCTCCATGATGCCCAAATGGTTGAACTTGCACGCTTGCTAGCTATTGATGAGCTAGAGACAGGTCAAGGAGCTAACCAAATTTGTTCATTGAGACATCCAGGAGATACTAGGTGGGGTTCCCACCTAGGCTCTATTTCCAGCCTTATGCACATGTTTAAAGTAGTAAGTTCAGTTCTAGAAAATCTAGCCGCTGACTCAACGGCAGGTGCAAACCGTGCTGATGGAGACAATTCTTTCATGTACTTGACATCATTTGAGTTTGTGTTTGTGCTGTGTATGATGAGGGAAATGTTAGAAATAACTCAACAACTTGGCCAAGCTTTACAGAAGAAATCACAAGATATAGTAAATGCTATTCGCCTTGTCCAAACCACAAAAGTGCTTCTTGAGAAATTGAGATCTGATGATGGATGAGAAACTTTTTTTGCCAAGTTGTTGAGTTTTGCATGGATCATGAAATTCTTATTCCAAATATGAAAGAAACATACATTTTGCGTGGTGGTCGTGCTCGTCATCAACCTGAACATTTTACTAAGGAGCGCTACTATCGAGTGGCTGAATTAAACTTGAAGTTCAATGAGAAGGTGATGGATCTTTTGTCCATTAGTGTTACACTTGTACCAAGTAATGGATTTGTAGATTTCCAACCAAAAGAGATATGCAGAATGGTTGAGAAGTACTACTCATTGGATTTCAATCAACAAGAAATGACTGGGTTAGAGCGTCAGCTAAACCATTCTATTATTGATGCTTCTACCAATGAAGACATGACAAATATTTCTACCTTGGTGGACCTATGTCGAGGCCTTGTTGTGACAAAGCAGCATAGAAT
This sequence comes from Eremochloa ophiuroides, assembly GCA_038502445.1. NCBI lineage: Eukaryota > Viridiplantae > Streptophyta > Magnoliopsida > Poales > Poaceae > Eremochloa > Eremochloa ophiuroides. Next base: position 49,391,031 of record JAHLJS010000005.1, on the reverse strand, counting down.
CTTTAACTTGGTTGATAGATTGATCTGTTTGCTTGTTACTCTTCCGGTTTCAACAGCTACTGCAGAACGTGTTTTCTCTATCTTCAAGATCATCAAGACAAGGCTGCGTAACAAGATAGAAGATCAATACCTTGCCAACAGCTTGGTTGTTCATGTTGAAGGTGAAATTGTAGAGCACTACACCTATGATGATATAATCTCAGATTTTAAGGATCTGAAGAACATAAGAGCAGACTTTTAGGATTTGATAGTCCTATGTCGTTTGACACATATTTTGGCCTGGCTTGTTTAATAGTTTGTGGTCACTTGTATATTTGTGAAATGTGACCCAACTATAAATATATATAACTAACTAGTTTAGTCCGTAACTTGGTTAAAATTAATCTGGCAGTCTCTGTAGTCACTTAATATGTGACTAGTTAAATATATTATTGTATATATGGTTTCATTTCTAATGTCAACTATATTTCACTTTTTGTCCCGAGCTCCGCCACTGCATTCCGCTAAAAATAGGATATACGGGTAGCTATCACACTGGCAAGGACCACAAAACCATGCGTGATGTTACCACCGCATTGCCTCAAAAGTGCAGCCTCCCTCCCGATTAGACACCAACTGCCTCAAGTTGCCATACCTTATTGCTGCACCAAGCAAGGGGCATCACCTTCGCTGCAACACGTGGCCATCCAAATGATCCTCGGGCTCGGGGCAATGCCATGAGCACTCAAATACAGGAATCCGCAAAAGGTCATCTTGTGATGGCTCTCGCTGCTGCAATGCAACGAGCTGGACATATATAAACATGTGTGGTCAGCCGTTGTTGCGCTGATCCGTGTGAACAATACTCAATCTATAGCATCCACCAGTCTGTTGCTAATTTATAACATAACCGTGGCACGCGCATCAACGGACATATTTTTTAAAAAAAATGCTAAGAAAATATGTTCAAACTTCCATTATTTATTTTCGATGCAAAAACATGAGTTCAATATTTTTTTTAAAAAAAATTGAACTTCTTTAGGCCCTGTTCGGTTAGACAATTCTTGGCCTGTAATGAATCCTAGTATCAAAATCTTATATAAAATTTAATAGCAATCTTGGTCTGGAATGATTTCTGGCAGATTTTTGTGCAAAACGAATGGGGCCTTAGCAAGGTACGATGTCGGCATTATTGGGTTAGGCTGAGAGCGCATGCACATCCACTGAAGTGCTGCTGCGCCGACGGTAGGCATATGCAACCGTCCGCATTTGTTAACCACCAGTGGACTTCAAACAGCTCTCCTTAGCCCTACCAAACATGAGCACGTTTTGTCTATTGAGTTCTGAGAGCTGTGAGGTGTGCCAAACAAATACTAGATCATTTTGTTAACCAAGGCAACGACCGCGACATATGGTTTGGTTAGGCTTTTTTTTACATCAAGTGGTTTGGTTAGCATATTGAACCTTTGACGCATCAACCGAACACACAAAAATGTGTTTTCGAATGGAAAAAATGAAGCGTTTATTCATTTACCTCCTTCAACTATGTCTAAATCGAATGTTTCTTCCTCTTATTAGTGTGTATATATAAAGACCCATCTTATGCCCACGTAGAACTGATTTTGCCCAAGTTGTGGTGCACTGGTGCTAACGTGTGTCTATGGTTTTGCTGACTAGATGTGTTGACGCGTGACAATTAGGCCGTTGGCACGGCTCTACTTCACCAGCGAAGCCGTTATTTTTGGCTTTGGCTACGTGAACAGCTCCATCAGTGGAGATGGAGGTGTTTCAATGAAGTGTGGCAAAATGGCTTCATATGCAATTAAAACTTCTTAAAACATGCTCTCAAAAATTCACAAACAGGGCCCACCAAAAGCTAAATGACGCCAGCTGAAGCCACTAATTTTTACTCCACTCTTCATGTATTCTCTGTGAGAGCACGATTTAAAGGGCTCTTCAGATGAAGCCGCTTGATTTTACCCTATTTGAAAGAAAATAGCTTCATACGGCTCCTGAAGCCGGTTGAAAAACCCTATCATACTGGACCTTAGTTAACAAATAACTAAAAAGAGGGAAAACTACTTTTGACTATAACGTGGGGTTGAGTAGATGCCACATGGGCATTGAGCAAGAGCCTCATATACTCTTCATGTGCTACATAGGCCAACAACACAGCCACTTCATCATCACAACTACTGTACCAAGCCCGTCTTAAAAATCTACTTATATATGTCTAGCTTCTCACATCAAATGGGCTTGTATACACGTAGCGGCTCACTTATACTTGTAACAGAACCGCCTAAATCATATGGTCCACAGGCACCTGTCATTATCACTAATGATCTCTGACAGCCGGGCCCGTGTCCCAAATGATCTAGAAGGCTCTGCCGGGCTACATCAGCACCCGTTTCTCCGACAGGATCCCATTGCGAATTCATTACAGGATTACAACATTTCATAGCAAAATACATCAGAGTAAAAGGGCGAAAAGATTACATAGTACTTAGATTACAAACCAGTTGTCCAAATAGAATTTAAGTGGAGGTATTACAAACCATAGGTAGATAGCAGTAGCAGTAGAATAACCAAATATAATGTACTTAGGTAATGATAATTGGAACCCTGCCCAAGGGTCTAGCTTCACTCGTCGTCACTTCCCTCCTGGATAACAGTCACACAGCAGAGAGCAAGACAAACCTGCTGCAGTAGCTCTCCTGCAACAAGGGTTAACAAACCCTAAGTACGGGGTACTCCGCAAGACTTACCCGACTAAAGAAAATAGGAAGAAGACTCAGGAATGCAGGCTGAGGGGAGTCAAGGTAAGGCTTTAGCAAGAGTCAAAGTGTTTTGCGAAAAAAAGCAATACTAATCTTGAAGCCTACTTTCAATATTTTAACTCAATATTATTTTAATAAATAACCATAAATCTCAGTTCTTTCACATGTATCCTTCAATTTCAATTACTTATTCATTCTAAAAACATTCGAGTTCCGAATCACTCTTCGATGTAGGTGTGAGGATCAAGTCTCCATAACCGAGGAGTAACGACGATTCGAATCGATTAGTACCCAGCTGGGGATCCCTATCCACACTGCATATATAGTACCTAAGCTTGCATATGCCAATCCCGTCTATCACGGCTTTTTCAAAATCTGAACCGGTCCTGCGCCACCCGAGAGCATAGTACTCCTCTCGTCTCCAGGCACGCCGGCCACGAGGGTACACGCTAGTCTCGCCATCTCTCCACTCTCAGTGCGTAGTTGTCGGTTCAAGTAGTAGAGCCACCGGAGTCAGGGCTTCCCGAAGTATGGCTAGTTGCAAAGTCTCGATCACAGCAAGTCGACAACGAATGGTCCCTAATTTCTTTTTTCGTTGGCGACAATGCATTGGGACTCTAACCCAAGTACAAGTGTCCCATCGGTTTTCAAATCCCTTTTCTATCGAGGCAATGCATTGGAACTCCAAACCAAATACATGACCACCGAACAGAAAATCCCTTCCTATTGGTGACGATGTACTGATTAGGTGCACGGCCACCAAACGAGAACAACACCACATCCCCTTTTTCATGAATCATTCAATAATTTATCACAATAGCTCAAAATAGCATTTTGTGCAAAACTAGATTAATTTAGCAGGGCAAAGCATTTTTTAAACATTTTATTTTAAAATGGTTTCAAGGGTAGTATTTCAGTGGTCAAGGTTGATAATGCAGCAATTGGGTTATCAATGAACTCCTATCAACTTAATACAATGGATTAACTCAAGTTATAAACATTTTGCAAATCACAAGAAAAGGACTGAATGCACTGGGGCTTGTCTTGAAGTGCGAAGAGAGTCGGATCGGGATCGGTGTCGCAAATATCAAACCCTTGTATCACCTCAGGAACAACCTCCTCAGCAGCTGCCTCAACTTTCACTTTCTCGTTCCCGGTCACTACACGTATGCAATGATGAATGCTTAATGCGATGCAGTAATACGGAATGGAAGACATAATAAAACAAACTTCAAGTACTACTGCCTTTCATAATTATTCAAAACATCTTACCCTAATATGCCCTAGGTCATAAGGGTGTTTGACCTAAAACTTCAATCAATATTCAAATCACACCAAACCTAAGTCATTAGCATTTTAGTCCTTTTTTAACTAATCACTTAATCTACACATTACATAGCCACTAATCAAATTACTTCCAAATGAAGCCCAAACTTTACCAACAGATAGATCTTGAGCTCAAACAATGCTAAAATAAATTTCATGATTTTTGACTAACAAGAAATTTATTAAAATTGCTCAAACTTGCATTTATTAATTTATGTGTTGATTTTTAGTTCCTGCCGAAAGTGCTCAAAACACAAATTTAATATTTTTATTAAATACTACATACAACAGAGAGCATCCACAATTATTTTCATAATTTTTGGCCTAACAGAAATATCCACACAAAAATAACAAAACAGTGCACTATTCCTTTATTTATAAATCAAAAAACCTATTTGAAATTCACTAAAATAGAAAAACTCACTTTCAGCCCGATACGGCCCAACACCGAGTGGGCCAGCCCAGTCGACCCACGCGTGCACTGCCTCGGCCAATATGCAAAATAGCCCTCGGGAAAAATAGCTCTAAATCCGCAGTCCATCTACTACTATTCACATGAGTCATGGACTTAGCAAATAACCTCTTGAACTTCCTTCTAAACCGAGGTCCTTCCCTTTTTCTCATCTGTTGACCGGCCGCCGGCGCGGCTTGACTGGCGGTTCCCCGCCGCTCAGTGGCCTCTCCGGTGACGACAAGGGTATCTACGAGTTCCTCGGGTTCCAAGGAAACTAACAAGCTACTTGATGGGACGGTTTAAGGTTCAGCTAGTGCTCAGCCATGGCCGCGGCGGCTCGGCCGCGACGGCGCTTCGCGCTACGGCAAACTCCGAGCAGTAGAGAGCGGGATTAAGGGCTCAATCGAACCAGTAGCTCACCGAGACTCGATGTGGTTAGATGGTTGGGCCAGAGGTGGTGGTGCAGAGACATGAGCTTGACAACGATGGCGGATCCGGCGGCTCAGGCTCGACGGCGAAACTCTGTTCCGGAGATCCTGGGACGCCAAACATCAAACCAACTAGCGCATAAGCACACAGGGATCTCATGGAAACTGAAATGCAGAGGAGCATGGACGAAGGCTCACCCGAGATGGTTGGCTATGACGACGAGGCCCGCGGCGGCGCTCTGACCGCCCGCGAGGAAGACGACGGTGTTCCGACCGACTAAGGGAACTATGGCTTGGGAAAATGGTTGCAAACGATGCGCAAGTAAGCAGTGGGTTTTGCAAAAGCTCAAATTTGGGCAGTGGTAGAGAGGGCCGTGCCAATTTGGCCGAGGACCGAACGGTGCTCACCGGTGCGCCGAGAGAGAAAGGAAGAAGATGGGGGGCGCTGTCGGTTTTAAACGGCCGGGGCCCCCTCACGACCACGGTGCGGCGGCGACAGTGCGCTGGCCGGCCGGACGACGCCGCGCGTGGCGCGGCGCACGCGTGCGCGTGCACTGACCCTGTAGGGGTCTGGTGTACTGTAGCTAGGAACCCTAAAGTCAACACATAATCCAGCTCATTATAACCTATTCCAAGTAGAACCAGGTGGATCACCTAAAATAAAAGTTGTGGAAAATTTTGTGTAGAACATTTTTTGTTTTTGAAACAAGTTCAAATTCTGCACGGTTTTGAAATTATTCAAAAGGGGTAAAATTTGAATTTGAATTTCATTTGCAATCTAATCAAATTCTTCAAATTTTTCTCAATAACATGAAAATCTGTAAAAATAGAAGTTGTTTTATTTGTGGAGATATACAACTTTCATTAATAGAGTTTGGTCAGATTCTTCATAATTTTTGAAATAGCATTTCAAATTTGAATTTCAAAGCATTGATTTGAGGTTAATTTGAATTTCCACTGCATAACTTCAAACTCTCCAAAAATAAAAGTTGTTCCATTTTAAAAGATATACAACTTTTATTAAAGCATCTTCCTCAGATTCCTTATAGTTTTTGATTTGGGTTTTTAGGGTCCAATTAGGGTTTATTTTGATTTTTCTTTTTAATTTCCAACTTAGATTTAAATATATAATCAATCAAACATTGACATACCAAATCACCCTACAATCCCCTAAGCACAATCATATGTAAGAATAAAACTCATTTTAATTAATGCACAGTAATAGGGTTTTATGCAGGATGATTAGTAGCTAATGATGATGACATGGCAGATTTAATTAACCTGTAACACCAGAGGTGTTACAATGCTTTCGTTGTGTAAAAAGGTTAATCTGAAGGTGTGATGTTTGGAGTGATAAAGATTATTAGTTAGTCCTCACCAACCTCACCAACCTAACTTTCAAGATGGTACTAAACCAACCAACCAACTATAACTCCTCATGTGTCACATGGGCCACATGGGCTAACAGTATAACTACTAGTGGTTTCTAACTGCCCGATACAAAGTTTGTATTATAATAACTAAAATTTGTTCATCAAATTATTGGTCATAAATTTTAAAGATTGAATTTTAATATATGCCGCCTAGGATTAGTGATTATTTTGTTTAAAGTTTGGTTGTCTAATTTTGCTCGAATATTATATAAGATATTTTTTTGTTCTAGTTTACATAGCTTCATTAGGATTCTGACATTGCTAGAAACTACATATTGTTTAAATGTCTATTAATTGATATAGACATTGCGCATAGAAACTATGTTTTTTAATGGGTTAGTTCTCATTTACATATAGTTTATTACTAAAAACGATTTCATCTTTAATTTCACCGCCATATAATCTTATTACTTAGTTGACATCCTAATTAATGAATATTCTGAGTTGTGTCCTTACTACTATTAGTATCACATCATATCGCGCAAGATCGATAAAATTTGTGGCCTCACCACTGACTATGCATTAATGTCGATCAAGCTAGAAGGGTAAAGAAGGAATTGAACAAGAGTAAGTGTAGGGAGTGTCATACCAAAATGAAGATTAGGAATCATAAATTTCGACTATATTGATACTGATCATGATATGTGATAAGAAGAAGATGAGCCAAGTCATGAAAGTTTGATGGATAATATTTGAAGTACGACATGATCATAATGATTGTTATCGGACATCCATACTTTAATGTCATTCAAGATATGATGACTTGAGGATGTCTCAATAGAGGTGAAAATAGTAAGAAAAGAGCTTTGAGGTACTAAGCGAAGGTAAAGGACAATTGACAACCTAGGCACCATGCCTAAAAGTGAAGAAAGGAGTACCTGCATTGAGTCAACATACTAATCGAACTATGAGAAATCATATTATGTAGAGGATCAAAACTTTGTTGATTCATAAGTGAAGTAACTTGAAGCCATGAATGGAACTCACTTGTAATCTTGTATTGAGATGGTTCTTGGTAGCATCAGCAGTTGCGCGGGGGGAGGGGGGGGGAGTTTGGGCCGAAGAAAGTGTCATACTCATAATGGAGATCAAGAAGTCCACTAGTAAGTGGGTCCACCAACCATGGACCAAGTCTATATACTACCCATCCAGAGAATAGAGGAGAAGAGAGAAGATATTTTCAGAAACAGGACCAGGACTGAGATAAGGAAGCTGAGCTTCCTCCTCGTTCTAGAGATCCCCTCCTCCGATTTGTCCCCTGTGATAGCTCATGTCACCTTTTTTATCTCGCCGGTGGCCACGGGTTGTGACATAAGGGGTAGGGGAGGATGGCCTTAAAGCTGATACCAAGATATTACGTCGACCTATCGACAATACGGGAGGAGGCGTAGGCGGCGGGCCCTAACTACGCAGGTGGTAGCCACCAGTATGATAGGAGCAAGGTTTCCCCCACAGCTCCCTATTTTGGTTGAAGAAGTTTAGAAATAGATTGATCTCATTGCTTGCTTATTCTTTAGGTTTGCCAATCGGCTTACATAGGCCACTCCTAGGGGTGAAAGTGGCACGGATAATCCTCCGTTTCGATCCGCTCCGAATCCGAATTTTAAGGATATGGAGAAGTACTTTCAATATCCATGCAGATGCGGATAATCCGAATCCGATTATACGTAGATGCGGAGTAGGATATGGGATTAGCAAAATCCGACTGATACGGATTATCCGACACTCATAATAGGATATCCAAATATTTTAAGGAGTCCCAAGCGGTAAAAATTGAGTTGCCCTAGTTCATAGTACAAATATTTTATACTGTATAGCTCACAAGTAATTGAATGAATGATGGTGATTATTTCGTGTTATATTACTGCTTTATGACTTTGGTTAAGAAATTGTTTCTCATCGTAAAAAGCAATACGTAAGCATGCATTATCCGACTTTAAAAAATCCGCTTCCGCTCCGATGCCGGTCCTGAATCCGTGCCATTTCCGATATCCGTAAAAATCCGTATTCGAATCCGAATCCGTATAATATTCGATCCGCTCTGAATTCGATAAAAAATACGGATAAGGATATAGGGAAGCTATTATCCGCTCCGATCTGATCCATTTTCATCCCTAGCCACTGCTAAACAAAGTCGACAATTGAAGCCTAAAATCTCTCTGACCTTCCTTAGCCACTAATTGGGCAGGCTGGCACCTTAACTTTCCCTTCATTGTGTAGTGCTTGCCCCACATAAGTACGTAACAACATTCAGGTATATGGGTATTCTCAATTCTAGGAATACATTTGGCTTTTTTTTTTTTTTTTTGCAGTTTATCCTGGTATACAGATAGATCGATTGCTATCGTTGGTACATTTGCAAAATAGTATAATGCCCGTGCTAACGTCCACGGTTTTTTCTTGAGGAATGCTCAATGAAAATAATTAATATTTTTTTCATAATTCAACTCTTACACAATTGTATTTGGGTATGTATAAAATCCGAGAAATAATTTTGCATAAAAAGACATAGTAAAGTTATTTCTCGTATTAACCATCTAAGTTATATTCTACCTAAATCCTTAATCATGACTTAGAATCTAAGTTACATTCTGCCTAAGTCCTTACTCATGACTTAGAGATCAGAGAAGCTGGCTAAGTTACCATGCCTTGACACAGGCAGCACTGCAGCAGAGAAACAAATCAATTTTAATTGTAAGCATTGGCTAAATATATCCATTACGACTGGTGCAACAGGAGGAGCCTCAAGATTTCAACAAGTTTCGTACACTCAAAAGAACAGGAGAGTGTTGCTAGGTACATCTAAATTTTTATATAAACACAAATACTCATGATAGGACCGACGTTAAAGTGACATTTAATTAAAAACTAAAATTCATAAAATTAACACAGTCAGAGGACTGGCGTCGTAGGCTCACAAACTAACTTGTGCTTTCATGTCAATGCACATAATTTTCATCTTCGTCATTTTGCAAAACTGTTGAAAACCCTCATCCAGTGCTCTTGTTAACACTACAGGACACATTGAGTAACTTTTCTAGGCACATAAAAATCTACATATTATTAGCATCTCCTAGATGGCTTATCCTCATCGTGCCACCCTCACCGAGATTGTTCTCGTGACCTCTTGGTGCCACCCTCGAAGCGCAACGCCACCTCATCTTGCTCCACCTTGCCGTCAGCACACTCCAGCATCGCCACCCTCGTCGGTCAGACATCCCTGTGGGTTCTCAGAATTATTCGCATTGTTCTTCAAAATTCAAAATTATAGTGCAATACCAATATATTGTAGGTATGCCTTTTATTGTCCTGCAAAATAATATCGTAGTGATTGAAGATTAGATGATAGCGTGCCATTAATCAATAGTTGACCATTCAGTTCCAACAACTATCGAAGGGCCACTGAAATATCAGGAAAAGCTTTTCCTTTCAAGTTCACAGTTATTAGCTTTCTAAAATTAAGAATTCTAATGTTGCCATCGACAAACATAAAAAAAACATGAAGGTTGTCATATCAGGATCAGCGTGGATGCTCTAAACATCTCATTCCTTCAGATTAACAACGACGAAAATGTAGTTCAATCTAGTCATTGATTGGTTACTTTTCTCATGATTGTGACTTCAAAGTTTGATAAGTTATTTTCTGAATTATGAAGTACCCTGATTATGAGGTATATGACAAATTGTTTGCATGCAAACTGCTTAGCAATAAAATATCAATTCCCTCCATCTGACCAGCACTGAGCAAAAAGTAAAACACCATACTAGGGGACTACTGGATCCCAAGTGCACAAGCACGGTAGAATATCGGTCCACTAAAGCATACGTGCACAGCACATAAGAATGGCTAAGTATATGTCAAATTTAAATGTGGAAGATGGTACCTTGATTTAGATTAGAATAGTAGGCCGCTGAAGCACCTTAATATAATTCATTAATTGGACCAAGATCGAGCTCTCCAAGAGCTAGCCAGTCTACAAATTTGAAGAACAAATTAGTTAGTATATGATATGATTATTATAAGTAATAATGCATCTAAAAACAATACACAATTATCTTTGAAAAAAGGTAATAGAAAAAAAGATTAACCCTCTTATTGTAGCTTGCAAGGAAACACATAGCAAGGACAGTACACACAAAATATCTCATATCAGATGTCTCAACTTTGGCACCATCAACAATAGTCAAATTTTCTATTGTACAAGCAACATTGACGCCATCAACAATAGTCACATTTCTATTATAGTATAGTGCCCTGTGCTAACGCTACAGTTTTATCGTAGGGAAGCTCAAAAAACAATCAATTTTTTTACATAATTTAACTTTTACACAATTTTATTTGAGCCTATATACAATTCAAGGGCACTTTTGCATATAAGAAGACAAAAAGTAATTTACCTGTATAATACTTAGTTTCAAAAGATCTAGATTCATTATAACGGGAGCACCCACCTCTTTGCCAAATAGAGTTTTATTATCACAGATTCAACAATATCATTACAAGACAAGACTCTTAATACAAAACTTGAAAAAAAAAACTCAGTCTTTGACATGACATAATTGACAAAACATGCACGTTCGTGCACAACTTTATTTCTCTCTGCACCCAGAATTGCAGAAAATAAAATTCCTAGGTGTCATTTTTAACAATAACAAGTTATATCCATTCACATGTTCTGCCTGAAGGAACCAACTCTCATGTATACAAGTAATTGCACCTTTTACACAGAAGTTGCTAATTAACGTACCAAAGAAAAAAAATTATCAGCAGGTGTTTTAAAAAATAGATAGTTAGCACCAATTCCTGCCAAGGGGCAATGCAATAGTATTGATTTTGAAAATAAAAACAAACATTACTTTACATCTCGCACGCCACTAATTCAACAACACCTGCGACATTACTGTGATTGCACACACTTTAATAATCATTGTAGCTAAAACTTACCTCCCAGGTACACGGGTACCTCCACTTGAGTGGCTTATTGCCATTTCGATCTCTTTGATCCTCGATCTCAGCTGACATTAGTATATTTGGCTGCATTCAGTTGAAGTGGTGATTGTACCCCTGTTCAGAAACATATTGAAAGGGATAAATCCTTATGCAGAGTAAAACTGACCAAAACCTCTCAATATTCATTGTGAACCAGAAAAGGTTCAGCCACATATACAGTATAAGCAAGGGGAAAAAAGACAGGGAGAAAATTCTACTTGAGTCATCACTGTTCTTGATAAATAATTAGCGGCTCCCCTGTCTACCATAGTCCAACTTCATATTCAGGCTACAGAATTCAGCGATTTGGTATCATAAACGCTACTATTTCTCAGTACAATTCAGCAGTCGCACTGCTCTACTACACCGACACCCAGGTCCCAGGAATAACTACTTTAGGGATGAAATGGAATAGGGTCGTTGCTAGAATTTTTTTTTTTAAAAATTATCCAACAGGGATGAATTGGAAAAGGGTTGTTGCTAGAATTTTTTTTTTTTTTAAAAAAAACTTATCCAATGGTACACTCTCCGTAGATACAATCCCAACAAACAATATCAAAGTTGGAATGAATTACCTCTTCAGTGCCGACATTCAGCCTTCTTACCTGTTGAATCCTCCCATGCAAAAAAAAAAGCAACAAATTCACATAAATCCTGAAACCTAAACCCAATTGGAAGCACGGCATGCCATCCAATTGAGCAGCACACAAAAATATTATTCTAAATAAATGGGGGCTGGGCAACAGGAGGATACGGGAGAAGATAGAGTCGGGTCGTGAACCACTCCGTACTTTGTAGAACAGGATACAGGAACGGTTCCGTTACGTGGTGGAGCAGCACGATGGTGTCAATAACGATGATACGGGCGACTTTGTGCTCCACGGTGCCGAGGTTATGGCTGGCCGAACGGCAGTAGCGGCATGCGATCATCACGGCGGTAGGATACCCACGGACAACGGCGACTGGGTAGGCAAAAAGATGAATGGATTTGCACCTTCATCGTACCATCGTCGTTGGGGAACGTCGCTTGACCAGATCTTGTTAATGGATCTGTAGAAAAATCATGTAGCGCACGCGCTACTCCTGGAGCACCGTAGTATCGCTGGAGGTGACGCACACCGACCACAAAGTCCACCTCTCCCTGCAGCACACTATTACGGAGGACAGGAGCAGCGCGTTAGAAATCTGATGAACGCAGAGAGGTAGAGAAGCTGGGGATCGGGATCACTTGCCGTTGGAGTGGCAGGCCAAGAAATCGGGATCACTTGCTGTTGATATAGTTCTCTGGCGGCGGATTAACTCGCGCTGCTCGCGTCCTGAACCTGGAGGAGGCCTGACTCCGTGGCCTTGGGGAGATCAACGACGTCGCCCTCCTTCACGGGCACCACCTTCTCTTTGATCGCCTCCCCCGGCAGCACGAAGGAGATCTTGTAGGAGGGCACCGCCGGCCACGAAGAGACAGCAACGGCGGCATGATATGCCTGAAGGAGAATTAGAGATTTGTTTTTCCGACATTAGGGGGCGCAGGGTCGTGAGTTTTGGTTTGCCGTGAATTAGGGCGCGGGCGTCGTGAGTTCTGGGTGGACCGGGCGATCGGGAGGGCGGGGGCCTCGCGCTGATCGCGTTCATCACAGGATCGCCGGGCGCCCGATCCGCGCAGGGGGTGGGGGGCTCGCGCAGCGGGATCGGCGGAGAGGGTGAGTTTGATGACAAACTTTAGTCTACAGCCCTTGGATCAGATGCACTTTTAGCCTTTGATTTTAATGAAGATAATTTCTTGTATGCAATATCCTAGGTACGCAAAGATTGAAGCCCTCAGCGGGGAACATTTTTTTTTTGGGTGGCCATAGGTTTATTTGATAATCCAATTATAGGAGAGATGTAGTCATGTGGGAGATACCAAAGTATAGTAGGCAGAAACATTGCCAAATTATTCATTGCCCAAAATAATTTGGAGCATGCCTACCGAATCAGGGCATTAGTTGTGGCTTGTGGGGAAAAAAATGGAAACACCACATTCATATGACTAAAGCTGCATTAAATTGAGGAGTACAGTAAATTTGCCACTTTCTACTTCAAAAGAGCACCGTTGTCTGCGGTTCTTTTTATTATTCTACTATATAACCGTAGTAGTAAAAAAAAAAAAAAATTGTTGACCCCAATGGATTGAAGAACCGGAAAACATCAAATGAGAAGTAAAACCAGCATGCTTATGTCCTGCTTTCCTTTCCCAACAGAACGCAAAGTATTTATTGATATATCTTGAATGAAACTACAGAAATTCCTTAAAGCTGCCTTGTGGTCACTCTGATGCAGATTGCAGACAAGATACTGAGCTACCCCTTCTAATTGCCCTACGGAAATGTTCTCATAAACCCCATTTAGCCTAACAGAACAAGGCTTTTACTGCCTGGCACATGTTAATACCAGCTTAATGACTACTGCTGCGCCAAGTCAAAGGATAGCTTGGTTGAAGCTGAACTACCAGAGTAAGTAAAATGTCTGTATCAGGATTCCCAAATGGGTTTCTCCAGTGCAGTGGAGTCAAGAGATGACTGATGGTAAGAGTAGATATGTTCCTGCGGCTTCTGCTGCTCATCAGAATAGCTCAAGGCTGTCACATCTGCATTGTAAGCCTCAGAACTCATTTCCAAATTCCCACTGCCTCCTAGTCCTAGGAAGTCCTGGGTTAGTCCAGCATCTCCTAATCCTGAAATATTTTCCTGCCTGCTATGTTGTGTCTGGCTTCCAGGAAATATGCCAGAACTCTCCTTCTCTGCTCTCATGCCAAATGGATGATTCATCAGTCCAATTAAAGGCACTGTGGTAGGCCTGTAACTATTCACCCATGGTGAGTTCATCAGAATGTTACCGCGACCACTCATGTAAGAGCCCTCATCTTCAGCTGCCTTGATGCCAGCACTGTTAGCTGCTGAATTCCCGAGGGAATCGCTCTGGCTTCCAGAAGAAATGTCCATGTGATCTCTAGGACTAGGAGTTGTCATGTTACTTGGGAAACTTTTTAGCAGTAATGGTGATATAGGATCCTGGCTGGTCTTTGCACCCATCTCTGCAGCTTTCTGTAGAAGTGCAGTAGCAGACATGTATGGGGAAGTCATGGACATGTAAGGGAAACTCGAGGCGCTTCCATCAAGTGGAAAGCCTGCTTCCTTGGCTGATATCTGGTTGGTGAACAATGCTGTGTTTCTTGTGATGAGAGCATAAGGGGAGAGAGATCTGAGATGACTGTCTGAGTTATGATCATTGCTAGACAAGTTTGCCATCACATCAGTTGGTGAAGTGGGGAAGGCAGGTACTCCATGTGAAAAGAGATCCTGCTGGTGACCATGCAGACTTCCCACCATTGTTGCAAGGCTGTGGTTGACCCTGGAGTTGTCTTCAGCCAGTGCATCACAGAAGGCTCGATGTGTGATGAAGCTGTCCTTTCTGCAATTATATACAACTGATGGAGTTATTTGAACGTAAATTGATAAATTTTTTTGTTTATAACAAATGGATTAGTGTGAGAAAACAATGAACATAGACATACCTTGAGAATATTGTTCCACAGTCACATCGGTACTCCTTTGTGCCACATATCTTTGTGTGAGCCTTCCAATCAGATTGGACAGCATACTTCTTCGAACACCTGTCACACTTCCACTTCTTCTCCCCATGTTTCCTGGAGAAGTGCTTCTTTATGCCAGTGAGATCGCCCAGAGCCCGGCTCGCATCATGGTGAGGGCAGGTGACCTCGGGGCAGATATACACCTTCTTCTTAGCTTCAGTGCTGCTTCTCTGCTTCAGCTTCCATGGTAGGTTATGGCCTCTCCTATGAAGCTGGAGGTTCTGGTCTCTCTGGAAGCCCTTGTGACAGACCTCACATATGTATCTGTTTGTTGCCAGGAGTGTCTTAGGTGACAAAGCCACTACTTCCACATCAGGATCTGCCAAATTAAAGAGGGTACCGTGAACCAATGTTAATTAGGTTTTCACATGCATGTTGAAGTGCACACATTCCACTTATGTTTTTATGATGTCACTAATATCAGTAATCAACATCAGGGCCTTATGTTCATACCTCTGTCATACTGTACAGTCTAGGTATCTTATTTGCTACTCCCTTCCTGACCCAAATTATAAGTCATTCCAACTTTTTTAGAAACAAAGGCAGGAGCTCTGCCGCTCAATTAAGACGAATGAAAGTTATGTACAAGAAGGATGGCCAAACGTGATGCCAACAGGACACATGAAGAGCAACCCACTCACTCGACGCGGAAGAGTATCAAAACTGCCATGAGGCATCATTGCCAAGCATGCTTGCAAAGCAGCCAATAGCTCCGACTTTCCCATAGCTGACCCCAGACAAACCTAGCGAGAGGCCTCGATAGGTCATCGTTGCCAAGCTCAAGGGAGAGCAGCTCCGACTTCCTACCCTGACCCCTCACCTCGCCCCCAGCTAATGCTTGAACCTTCGAGGCAAACCAGTCACGAAGAAGGGTGGCTCGCCTCATGTCATTCCATTCCATCAGACTTTTAATGGTAAAAAGTGGGAGAAGTTTAACAGTGAGAAGGTGGCATCCTTGCTTATGCCAGAATCCGGGAAAACAGCCCCGGTTGCTCATTTCCAGAACTCTAGTTTGATGAATGAGGACAAACGTTGCCGCCCCTCTTCCACTCAGATGGTCCTAATGCTGGATATCAGGAACCTTTCCCTATGGATACAAACATCCGAGCTAGGTCTGGGAGATCCCGGACTTCTTCTGGTGAAGAAAATCACGACATCCAGACAGTCTTGACCAACGGTGACACTTCTGCCAATGGAGCTGACACTTCAGGTCCTACCAAGGACACTGAGTAGCTGAACTAACAACAAAGGCCCAAGCTATAACTTTTTGCAAACCCATTTTCAGTTCTAGTCTTCCAACTTTTTTGAGAGTAAACTCATCTCAACTTTGACCAAATTTATATATTAAAATAATAACATTTACAATGACAAACAAGTACCATTACATTCTTCAATAATCTTTCCTTTGTGTTTTTCTATAATTTTGATTAAACTGAGATGTTTTGACTCTTCATGAAAGTTGGAACGACTTGTACTTTGGATATTAACGAATCGGTGCCAAACAGTGCGAATTTAATATGATGATTATCTTCTTCTTTTTTTTCAAAACTTTTAGTTTCATCTATATATCTCAAATCTTGGTGGGAATGAGTCTGAACAAAGTAAAGCTATGCATTGTGGAGATAGGCATCTAGCTGATACTAATTAAAAAAAAACATGACGCAAACTATAATATAAGGTAACTAGGTAAAACAAGATACCATGAGCTCCTCCTTGGTAAAAATCCAAAACAACACCGCACAAAAACAGTTTCCTTGCATAACTGGATTCTCATGCGCAGAAGGGTAGGTGAATTGAATATATTTAGCCTCTCTACTGAGACTCAGAAATTTGTATTACCCTCGTTTCATCTTTCTTTGTTTGTAGTTTCTCATAAGTTTGTAACTAAGAGAAAATACCATTAATATGTTTTAAACATTGAGTTGATGAGTTAATTACATTGCCCTTGCACGTGTGTTCATGTAATGATTACATCTTGATTGGCAAAAAATAATCAGGCATGAACTTATCTCTATTATTTTTTAAATCATGACTAACGTTATTGGAAAAACGATGTTAAATGCTTTTAAGAAACCAAGTGTGCTAGGCTAGTTGAAAACTAAGGTGAAGCAACATACCTAGAGTTCCTGGATGGCCGCGTCTCTTTTTCACCACAGGCATGGTTGTGTCAGCTTTGCTTGACCCACCAGGGCAAGCTTCTAGCTTTGCCTGCTGCTGGAAGTTGTTGAGGGATTCTTCTTCGGACGTGTGTGACATTGCTTGGAGGTCCAGATACTATACTGGTTGCAGAGGTGGCAGCAAGGTGAAGGGGAATGGTGATTTATGCACAACGGAGCCAAGGGGGTGCAATTAGATAATAGGAAAACGGTTGATTATTAACTTTTCAGTCAGCATCAAGGGCCGGGACTGCAATGCTGGCGTTATATATATTATTTAATCCATGGAATATTGGAATGCGAATCTGGTTGCCTCATCAGCACGAACGTTTCCGTTTATTATTTCTAAAGAATTTGTCAGCATCCTCATGTTAATTTGCTAAGCAAAGGTAGAAGAGAACTATAGTCTTGAGCTTCAATTCTGTATACTCATTTCGTTGCACTCCTGTTACTGTAGTGTTATTGTTATTCCTGCCGGCCTGCCTGGTGTCCTGCTCTTTCGATAGAAACATCGAAAGATTTGTGATACTGTGAACCGCAGATGGTAATTTCTGCTACTGATCTTTCTTTTTACAGAGTGTGTAGAAATCTGTGCGCTTTGCAATCATCGACAGGAAAAGATGTGTAATGCATGTCATGTTTCACCTGGGATTTAATTAAACTATCCTGTCAGCGTCAAGACGGATCGTCTGGGAGGTAATTTGAAAACGTTGTTTTCTCGACATGATGTCGCGATCAGGACGCGGGAATAAAATTGAGGCGATCTGTGTGAAGAGGGGGCAGGAGACGGTTTTGTCTGTACTGGGGCTGCCAACGGCGAGATCCGGGAGAAGAGACAAACGGCCGAAACTTTTATATCCGGCCTTGCCGTGGTATCATATATATCAACCTCCTCCCCTCTCTTCGGTGCAACTGTGAGATATGCCGTTGCTGTTTTAGTATTTGGAGTTTCCTGAGCTGCATGGAGCTGGAGCCTGGAGAGGTTTGAAGAGTTCTACGTCACGTCTTCCAATGCACTAGATGTGTTACCACAAGAGGTTAAAGTGTATGTCAAATGGACCGTTCGCCGATTTGGCATCTAGCTAGCTGCCTAGCTAGCTATCACGGTGAATAGCATAGCATGCTTCCTTCAAGTTTGTACCCATGACCTTGATCAATCTGTTGTAGGTTTGGTGATATTAATTGTTAGGATTTGGTAGCCTTATGACCTATCTGTTAACTTGGCCTTTCAGATTAGGTGTTAAGTTGTCATGGTTTTATGATCCAGTGAATTTATTTTCGAATGATCCAGTGAGTTGTTATTTGCCAAGTTAAAAACCCAAAAGTACAGATGGTGCTTCTGTGTTGATCACTGTGCCATTAGCCATTGCCTGATAGTCTGACATCCGCTGGAATTGGACCTGTGCATAACAGATCAGTAGTAAGTGTGTTGGGTCTGGTCTGGAGCAAAGCTGTCTGTAGGTTCCTGCGTTTCTTCTCCCGAGGAGAGCCCCAGCCAGCATAGTCTGATCTGATACTGAGAGTGTCTAGTTATGGTTCGTCTCCATTGCCTGATAGTCTGACATCCGCTGAAATTGGAACTGTGCATAACAGATCAGTAGTAAGTGTGTTGGGTCTGCCTGGAGCAAAGCTGTATGTAGGTTCCTGCGTTTCTTCTTCCGACGAGCCCCAGCCAGCATAGTCTGATCTGATACTGATAGTGTCTAGTAATGGTTCGTCTTCGTTCGGTGACACCGAATACAGTACAAAGAGAGCGCCAAAGCCGTTATCCGGACTGCCCTATGCTGGAATCCTCGTGGTTCAGCAGCTTGTGGATTTACAGTTTCAGCTGAGGCCTCCTGCATCCTTCTGAATGTTAACAGACAAGAGAAAGGACAAGAACAACAACTGAAAAGGACGGCATGACAGACTAATGCCTCTCTGTGTGTGCCCGTCTATGCAAGTGTATGTACAGTTTACAATGAAACGGTGATGTTTGAATTTTGTGTTGCCCACGCACTTTTTCTCGTTGGTCATATTGTGATTTCTGAGTACTGAACGTCTGAACGGCAGGCTGGTGCACCAGCATCACAGATGGAATGCATCTGGGCAATTTGCAACCGAGACCAACTATTGCTAGCTAATACCCATGCAAATACATGCCGACAACAGATTAATGTCATGGGTCTACAATTTCCAAGAAATACAGCTGAGATTTCCGAAATATCATCGTTTTCGCTGAGGTCGCAAAATTTTTATATTGGTCAAAATTTTTCAGTTGAATTCATCTTTCACTCTAAAATTACACCAAACCACACTAAAATGGCCCTCCATATCCTCGTCTTATCAAAGCTCTAAATTTCTTCAATTTTATTTAATTTTCTCACTCAGACATTTGGTGCCACTAGCATACGTAGCTTGCCCACGGTAAGTACGATGTGTTATTTCGTCGATGTTATATAAATTCATGATGGATCATGGATGATGATAGCAGCAAGGAGATGGTGCCATGGGCTGCGACCAGAATTCAGAGACGATTGGGCACCTGTTGTTTGTGTGTGTTTACAGTCGCGAAGTATGGCGTTCATCCTTCGGAAGCTGCATCAGTCATCCTTGTGTGTGAAGGAAGTTTCTTTGCGTAGTGGCCGCAGGTACGCAAAAGAGTGCCCAAGCTTGCAAGATTGGGTTTTTGTTCCCTCATCTCCATGTGGACTGAAGGTTGTGGAACGAGAGGAACGCTAAGGACGTTCCGGGGGGTTCCTAGTGTGCTGCTACGCCTGATCATCGAAGAAGCCAACGAGTGGGCAAGTGCAGGTTTCAGACATTTACAGTCGCTTCTACTCCTTTGAGTATTTTTTTAATCAAAGGCATTCTCCGGACTTTATTGGAATCTCAAAGAAAGCCAACGATCCGATACTGTGGTTTCTAGTTTTTACAATCATGCGTTTCAGGATACGATCTAACTTTAATTTAAAACTAACTCTAAGAATCTGACAAAGATATGCCAATCCTTTGGCGCCTCAAAAGCAACACTTAACAGTTCATACAGGCACGACAGCCACACCTTACATAGTTTCACAACACATAGGTCCCGAACGACCGGCATATTTTTAAGCTAATTGTGCCGTTAGCATGGTGATTATTTCATCTGCTCTGGTCTTCAATTTTGGTTTGAGTAGTGGTTTCCACGTTTTAATCAGCTTCAATGTCTTGAAGATAATCGCGGACGGTGAGTTCATCACCTTTTGGTTGAACACCACATCGTTCCTCGTCTTCCATATCGTCCACATGCCACCTGCACATATGAAAAAGTCGGTTTTTTGTTTATGCCCCTACACTCATTTACAATTTCCAGAACACTCATTTACGATCTCTAGAAAAAAATCGGAGTAAGAAAAGACCACAGAAAGACTGCAATGGGACATTGAAAAAGGATGTGGTCAGTAGTTTCTGTTTTCTCATAGATTGCACACTCCGGTGGCCCTGACCATTTCATCTTTCTCAATTGATCTCTCGATTGAATCCTGTCGTGAGCAGCCATCCATATAAAAATTTTGACTTTCAACGGTATATTGCATTTCCAAATCATCATATGTGGATTGAGAAATTTTTTTTTGACTCTTTTTAACTTCTCGCCGTCCTCGCACTGCTCGGATTACGCCTCCGACCAGATTAGGGACTCGTCGCCGCTCCTCGCCGTCCTCGCACTGCTCGGACTACGCCTCCGACCAGGTTGGGAACTCGTCGCTGCTTCTTGTCGTCCTCGCGCTGCTCGGAGACCGCATCTGACCACATTAGGGACTCGTCGTCGCTCCTCGCCGTCCTCGCGCTGCTCGGACACCATTTCCAACCACGCTGGGGACTCGTCGCCGGACTCGTCGCCACTTCTTGTCGTCCTCACGTTGCTCGGACATTGCCTCTGACCACGCTGGTGATTCGTCGTCGCTCCTCGCCGTCCACGCGCTGCTCGGACACTGTTTCCGACCACGTCGCCGCTCCTCGCCGGACTCGTCGCCGCTCCTCGCCATCCTCGCGCTGCTCGGACACCGTTTCCGACCACGCTGGGGACTCGTTGCCGCTTCTTGCCGTCCTCACAATGCTCGGACACCGCCTCCGACCACGCTGGGGACTCATCGTCGCTCCTCGCCATCCTCGCGCTGCTCGGACACCGTTTTCGACCACGCTGGGGACTCGTCGCCGGACTCGCGCTGGTCCCCAACATGGTCGGAGACGGTGTCCGGGTCACTCCATGTTGTTCAGATCAGGGTGTTGATTTTGGGCAGCACATCGAGGGTCTTGATATGCGCCTCGCCTGCTCGGAAGAGTTTTCGAGCACTTGCTGTGCTCGGGGATTGCGCCATCGCCACGCCTGCTCGGAGGATCTTTCTCGATCACTTGCTGTGCTCGGGGACTTTGTCGTCGTCTCGGCTGCTCGGAAGATTTTTTCCGATCACTTGCTGTGCTCGGGGACTGCGTCATCGCCTCGCTTGCTCAGAAGATTTTTCCCGATCACTTGTTGTGCTCAGGGACTTCGTCAACACTTCACATGATCAACAAGGATAAAGATTTTGACCCTCACACCACGTGACTGCAGTCACCTACTATCATGCTCGGGACTAAGTGGATACACTTCACCTAACGGTGAAGGTATTGGCTCTGGTGAAGCCAAAAGTGGATACACTTCATCAAGAGAGAGCTCTCTTCAAAATTTTTCTGAACTTCTTACATCCGTCTAGTCAAGCAACTTTGAAAATCTGCACCTCCCAACGAATACAAGGCGCTCGGGGACTAACTGTGGGGGATAAACCCCCGGTAGCCATAAGACAAGACATGGGCCGCACCATCAAAGCTGGCCCGGCCCAGAAGACGAAGGCGTGCGGCGCAAGGCATTGCTCTGCACGGTTATTGTACCAACTTGGATAGTTTACTTGTAATCTTGTCTCTTCAGACTATATAATGAGGGGCAGGGGTAGATCCCACAGATCAACCCATAGATCATCTAATAGCAATACAATATAGCAAAACACAGGACGTAGGGTATTACGCCTCGCGGCAGCCTGAACCTATATAAATCTCGTGTCTCGCGCTTACTGCACAACTCTTACTCGTCTCAGGCGCACCTTCACCGATCATCTACTACCTTGGGCATACCCCTCGGTAGACTATCACCGGCATTCCGTCGACATATATCTCTAACCCCTCCATTTGTCATCATTCTATATAATAATCTTGAAGTATATTTTGTCAATTGTTCCACTGGCCAGTTAACTTCATCTCTACACTCTATTAATGCGACCCCGCAAAGTAAGCCATGGAGTTGATGCCAATCGTGTTTTAACTCACTGACAAAGTTGTCTCCTAAATTGAATTCGTCACTGCCCATCTCTATAAGCTTCACTCACCACTAGATCAGGTTGTGAGACGATTTGGAAGAGTTTATGAAAGCAGATTTTCAAGGCACACTCTCCCACCCAAATGTCATGCCAGAATCTTGTTTGTTTCCTTTATTGTTCTTCATTTTGGTACCATTCTCTTAAGTCAAGCAGAGATCTCCAAAATTGTGAACCTTTCCTATTCTTTATCTGAAAATGCTCTTGTTGCCTAAATATTTCTTTCTTAGCAGAGAATAACAGATACTGTTATCACCTCTTTCCAGTTTGTCAATCCATTTGACCATTAAGCAAGTGTTCATAGCTCTAATATCAGTGAAGCCCAGACCACCAAATTCTTTGGATTATTCAAAGCACCCCACTTCGTCATATGGTATTTTCTTCTCTTGCTTGTTCCTTGCCAAAAGAATCTTGATTTGATAGTCAATTTTCTGAAAATTGCCCTCATACAAGTAATAAATTCCTGTTTTGTGCATAGGAATGCTGGATACACATGATTGTAGCAGAATGAACTTCCCTTCAAAGGACAAATAATCACATTGCCATGTAGCCAATCTCTTCTCCAATTTATCATTTACATACTTGAGTTGTTCTTTAGAAATTTTGTGAACACTAACTGGCAGCCCCAAGTACTTTAATGGGCAAACCATAGTTTAGCATCTCCACAGCCATATGTTGTTTAGGCACTTTTAGGCCAATAGTCAATATTTTACTCTTTTCATAATTTATCTTCATCCCAGACATAGCCTCATAACATGAAAGGATCAACCTGATTTTGTGTAAGTTATCTGAGGTAAATTCTAGAAGGAACTGTGTCATTTGCATATTGTAGGTGAGTTAAACCTCCATCTAGTGTGGAACTAGACATTGAATCACTCCTTCACTAGCTCTGGAAAGCATGGCAAAGAGAGCATCTGCCACAATGTTGAAGTGTAATGGCGATAGAGGGTCACCTTGTCTGAAGCATTTAAAGCTTCTAAAGTATTCTCCTCTTTCTCCATTTATATAAATACAAACTCTGCCTCCTTTTACAGCTCTATTTATTCGCTCTATCCATTTGGCAGAGAACCTTTTTCTGTTTAAAACTTCTTCCAAGAAAGCCCAACTAACTTTGTCGTATGCCTTTTCAAAATCTAATTTCAAGAAAACTCCTACTGTTTTTGTAGATCTCAATTCATTCAATACTTCCTGAAGGATACCACACCCTCTAAGATTTGCCTTCTAGGGATAAAGGTTGTTTGAAGGTGACTAACCACTTTATCAACTACCGTTGTCAACCTTATTGTTAACACCTTGGTAATGATTTTGTATATCACATTTAGCAAACATATCTGCCTAAACTATTTAATGTTAGTGGCAGGTTTCACTTTTGGTAATAAAATAATAACTCCATGATTTAGCCTACATAAATCCAATCTGTTTTTTATGAAGCATAGCATTTCCATGATGTCATTGCTAATCTTTTGCCAAAATGTTTTGAAGAACTCTATAGAGAAACCATCTGGCCTAGGGGTAGTATTACCTCTAATATTTTCAATAGTAAATGGTCTTGTTAGCCCCTCATTTTCTTCTTGAGTAACTTGCTGCTCCACAAGCCACATATCAACATTTAGATGAATATCTACATTATTTTCCTTCCTAGATATTTTCTTGTAAAAATGAGTGATATGCTCTCGAAGTTGTTCTGGGTCAACAATAGACTCATCTTCTTACTCTAACACTGTTATCTTCACCTTCCTTTTCCTTCCATTTGCATATTTATGAAAGAAACCAGTATTTGAATCTCCTTTTAAAACCCATCTTTCACCATCCCTTCTTTGCCATTTCAGCTCTTCCTCTGACAAAGTTTTCTGCATGTTCAACTCTAGGTTATATCTTTGGTCTCACTCTGCTTGAGTTAAGTCTCTTCTCTCACTTTCTTCATTCAAAGCAGCAATTTCTATCAACAACTCTTGTTTGAGTTTTCTTTGCCGATTACTATTATTTTGGTCCCATCCTTTAATTGCCTCCAAGCTTTCTCGATGTGCCAGTGGTCCAAAGGATTAATTTTATATCTCTCTGGCCATTTTTGTCTCACCCTAATCACAAAACCCTTCTTGCCGGGTCTAGTGATTATTAAACCTGAAATAATACTGTTTAACATCTATGATGCCTCCAGTGTCCACCACAAGTGGATTATGATTAGACCCTATCCTTGGAGTGGTGAAAACTAAAATCAGGTTGAATTTATCTTCCAACTCATTACATATCAAATTTTATCCATTAGGCACATGATAGGTGGGTTTTGCTTATTAATCCAGGTGTATCTACTCCTAGTTCTCTGTACCTCTCTAAGGGCAGTAGTGTTAATCGTCTCATTGGAAGCTTCATTAATGTTATATTGACATTGCCTAAAGACTTCTCTTCCACTGTTCTAACCAAATTGAAATCAGCTCTAAGCATAACAGGCACATCGGTTGTAATAATTTGATCCTAAATTTCCTCCAAAAACTATAGTTTTCTCTCATCATGTGCCTGGAGCGGAGATATTCATCAATTTCCACTAAAACCATCCTCATTCATGGATAATGTAACATCTTGAAAGAATACTCTTTGTTCTTCTTTAGTAACCTAAGCAATTTTCTTATCCACGCCCATCTACAATGCACCAGAATGTCCATCACTAGGTAACCAACTCCATAACATAACTCTAAATTCTGCAATTCTATCCAATTCTCTCTGCCTAAAGGTACTCTTGATAGTTTCTTGGAGACAAATGCAATCGAACGAATACTTAGCTATTAACTCTAACAGTATTTTCCTCCTATACTAGCGTTACCTATACCTCTAATATTCCAAATTAGTATCTTCATCCTTCATGTAAATTGAATAAATTATTATCCAGAATAGCCCCATCCTCTAGATTACCTGTGCCAGCACCAATATCTCTATGTGTAGTGCACTCACCATTATCACTAATTATCTCTATTGGCCTGTCAGAACTCAAAAGCACTCTTTGTTTTGTTCTTTGTAAGGCCAAAAAGGCTTCCTATTTTGCTTGGATAATTGATATGTTTGCCATTGTTTCTATTTCCTCATGTCTTAGTGATATACCACAAGCTCTAGCTATTTTTTAAATCTGGGAAGATGATGAATCATTAGTATTAGAAGAATTAGAGATATACTTTTGGAGTTTGATGATGCCAGTTTCCCCCCAACATTTGTTGTTGCCTTCATGCCCATTGCCTTCTCAAGAATATCTCTGCCATCATCTTAGACTCTAGAACTGTGCCTTGTTTTAGTAGTCCTCTCCTTATTATCCTGTTTGTGACTCGCTTCTTTCTATACTTCCTTTGTTGTATCATCATCCTTCAAAGGTGACTGTCCCATCAGTTCCATTTCCTTGGTAGGCATTGTATTCAGTTCTTCAAAGCCATTGGCAGTAGAATTTAACATCTGAATCCCTTTCCCTAATTTTGTATTACTCACCCCCTTCTCAACATCCAGAAAACTCCACCCTAATAACTCACATCTTTGCCATTGATCAAAGCTTCCATCTGATTTTTGTGAATTAGTGGCCAAATTTTGTATTTCCTGCATCAAATCAGGCATGATACATTCCGAGTTCTCCTTTACCTCCATATCGAGGTTCTACTTTTTTTCACTAGCTCTAGTGTTACTTGGAGCAACAGTTTTTCCTTGATAATTGGATGAGCTAGGGGCTTGATGATCAACTCTTTTTGGGGGCGATTTCATAGTTTCAAGCCAACCATGACTTTCCTGAAACTCAGGATCTTCTTCTTCTGTGACTTCATCATCATCAAAATCCATATCATCATCAGTTTTGTTAGATGGAAACTTCTCTAACTTGTCAGAATAATACCAAGGGATTTTCCTTCCTTGTTTGCTAATAAGCACCTCTGAAGTGCCCTCAATCTAACTTGGGTCTTTGTAAGAAACTTTTATCCATATAGCTTTCAATGCAGCGAAGATAGGTGAACTTTCTTTGGATCTCCAATTAGCTTGGCCAATTCCATAACTTCAAATTTAGATCTAACTCCTAGATGTATACCTACACCTCTAACCCACAATGTCTAAAGAATCTGAAAAGCTTCTGGGTCTAAATTAGTTTCCTCTACCACCGCAAGAATATCTTCTGTAATGAACTTAATTTTCCCCATCTTGCTTACCATCTGCATAATAGCTTTGGTGGGAATATTGACAATAAATTTACTTCCTGCAATCCTCTTCACTCCCCAATCCCATTCAGAGTCAATGAGATATTGTAATTCTGTTTTGATCCTAACCTTAGTACCTCTACCTTTCAATATAGAAACCAGAACTCTAATATTGTTATTAGCTTCATTATTGCCTTCAACTTCCATTTCTAGGATACTGAGAGAATAGAATAGTTGGTTTTCCATCCCCATTGCACACAAGGATAAACCTTTGTCGGATTTTGTCATAGGACAATTTGCCGACTTATGACCAGTATATCTACAACTATAGCAGAAAGGCGAGTTTGTGCAAGAAGACCGGTGATGCCATCTTTGTTACAATTGAAACAACACATCGATTGTCCAGATGACTGACTTGTCTTCTCCCAGGGTTTGTGGAAAGTATGGCGGTCCTCTACGCCTACGTTCTTAAAGTTTGTGGCGGAGATCATCCTGTGTCATTCCTTACATCTCTCTCTTCACTTCGATCACCGGATCTTTTTTGATAGTCTTTTTGAAACCACCCTCGGTTGAACTAACCCTCTCTGTTCCCATGATCCTCCGGGCCATGAAATCCACCTCTCCACTCGTGGTCATCATAGTTCTGCCCCTGAAATATATCTCGGTTCGGTCCCTAATATCTACCTCTATAATCTCTACCCTCATGGTAGATTCACGAAAGCCACCTCTATGAATACGCCTTTCACGATCACCTCCTTGAAAGCCACCTCTATTTTCTTGCTCTCGACCCATATCTCCATACTTGGTATCTCGATTTGGTATCACCATGTGCTCCATTTCACGCTTTGTGACCTCCATGAATGACCTCTTGTCTTTTGTCTTCTACTTCACCTTCTTCAGAAATCTCGTAGTGTTGCTCCTAACGTTTGATGTCCTCTCTCATGGCAGGAAATCTCTCCACTAACGGATCCCAAACCCTAGACGTCAGCACCCATAGCCATCTATTGGTGGAAGGGGAAGATGTGGCGTCTAGTCTTTTTGTCTGGGAGGCGTGATAGAGTGTGAGAAGAGGTCCTCAAAAGATGGGCCAACATAGGCCTCCCATCCTCCTTTTTGCCTTTTTCGCCCTTGGGAACCCGTGCTGTCTTCGTCCTCCCACTCGACTCCATCTTCCTGCCCCGCTCTGTCTCCAATGGTAGAATTTGCTGCTGCATTATTTGATCTATGGGTTTTAGTTGATCCAAATCATAAATTCGTCTTGTGTTTTGCTCTCCCAAGTAAATTGGATTGGCAAGTTGCTTATCAGAATGGAATTGGAATTTAGTGATGCGACTGGCGGTTGATTTAGATTTGCAATCTCTCCTGCATTGTACTCTCATCCGGCTGAGTGTTTTGCCAATTCAAATGCCATAGTGGCGCTCCCACATCCTAGGTTGAGCGGCAGAAAATTGTCGCTATGAAACCAATCATCTAGATTCCATCTCCTCCTCCTGCTGACCTCTACGCCCCCCTGAGGTGTCAACATTATCTCTAATTAACTGCTCTCTCTTCGGTATCCACAAAATTGGGCTCTTCAAATCCGCTCCCCTGCTCTTCAATCTCTGCTTCGACTCCAATTCCTACACTTCCGACAGCTTTCCAGAGCTCGAAATCTACGATTCGTCATCTCCGAACCACAGGATGGATGAAGCTTTACAATCCACGGATGAATCGATAGAGCATCAGAAACCGAGTCAGATTTCCTACTTTTAATCAGGTGGGAGACGCAGGACGGGGAGGTAGGGCTTGCACGGGTCGCCACTCGAAAGAAGAATCGTCCACTGATGATCAATTGATGGCTGTGTTTCCACTTTTTCTTCTTCTTCTTCTTTGAGTATTTTGTAGCTTTTGTTTCTGTCGCGTTGAGGCTCTTTTATCAATAGGTTTGTGAGTTCTCTCCTCCCAAGGTAATTATCATCTTGGCTACCTCCTCTTATCTTAACTAAAAAGGTGCAATTGCAAGGTCGTGAAAAAACAGATTAGAGAGTTTTTCTAGTGGAATGGATTAGAGTTTTTCTATTTGAATGATGCTAAAGTTTTAAAAAATCATTTTGAATTTAGTTAAATTTGACCTTATATTTTAGAAATTTAGTATTTGACCGATTTTTTCCTTACCAGTATTGCAAACCCTCTCGTCGCTGACCAACCGCCTTTCACACCTATTGATAAGCGGTGAAAAGTCCTCGACCTTTGGTTTGGAAAGGCCAAGTGGAAGTACCACGTAGGTGAAAGGAAGTTGCCCCAGAGCAGCCAAAAGTAGCAGCTCGTCGCTACAATTGCTAGGTACGCCATTGGAAGGTGGAACAAGGAGGTAGCACCAAGGAAAACAGGCCCCAGCACGAATAGAGTACAAGAAAACTAGTGAATCAGATCTCGTAGGTGATGCCGACCCTGAGCAGCTGGTCCTTGGGGATGGACAGCGCCTTGTGGCTCTCCCGGAGGTTCTTCCGCAGGGAGCCGTAGACGTTGTTCACCACCACCCGTTTCAGCAGCGACGACCCCGCCGCCGCCGTCACCGTGGCCTCCCCCATGAGGTACACCACCCCGCGCTCCGCCTCCGCGTCGATGAACCGCTGCTCCTCCTCCACCGCCGCCGCCCCCGCGGCGGCGGCGAAGGCGGCCTCCTCCTGGACGAACGCCTTGAGGCGGTGCAGGAGGAAGGCGGCGAACTCGGCGTGCCCCTCCATTGGGTCCGTGTACCCGTACCTGGCCACGCAGCGGAACACGCGGTGGGCGACGACGGCGCCGACGCGGCGGAAGATGAAGCGCTCGGGCGCGGCGACGCGCGGGATCGGGAGGTGCTTGACGGAGACGAAGACGAAGACGGCGTGCACGGAGGGGATCTTGTCGACGAGGCGCGGGAACACGGGCGGGATCCCCTGGACGAGCTCCGAGTAGAGGAGCCCCACGCCGGGCACCCGGCGCACGTCGCGGCGCGCCAGCAGCGCGGCCAGCTCGGGCGCCGGCACGGCGCGGTCCAGCTCGTGCCAGTAGCGCAGGACGTGGACGTAGTGCCACGCGGCCATGAGCGCCATGAGGACCAGCGAGAAGCAGAAGGGCAGGTAGCCGCCGTCGGCGAACTTGGAGAGCGTGGAGGAGAGGTAGAGCAGCTCGGCGGGGCCGAAGACGGCGTAGAAGGCGGCGGGCAGCGCCGGGTGCGCGCGCCACGCCAGCAGCATCACCAGCGCCATCAGGTGCGTGGTGATGGAGAGCACGGTGACGACGCAGATGCCGTACGCGTTGCCGATGCTCGCCGTCGTCCGGAACCCCAGCGTGACGGCCACGCTGGCGGCGCCGATCAGCAGGTTCACCTCCGGCAGGTACACCTGGCCCTCGTACTTGCTGGAGGTGTGCACCACCTCCACCCGCGGGAAGCAACCCAGGGACACCGCCTTCGACAGGATGGCGAACGCGCCCGACAGCATCGCCTGGCTCGCGATGATGGCCGCCGCGATCGCCACCAGGAACACCGGCCAGAACATGGGCGCTGGGATGGATTTGTAGAAGGTGTCGCCAACGTTTTCAGGGAATTTGCGCAAGTACGCTGCCTGACCCATGTAGCATAGCGACACCGAGGGGAAGAGGACACATGTGAAGCTGATCTGCAACAGCAAACCAACAATTAGCAATAAATATGTTGTGCTTCAATTCTACTAGGCGTCCTATCCTACACATGACATAGTATGTACCTGAATGGCCCTGATGTTAAAATGTCCGAGATCCGCAAACATGGCCTCCGTGCCTGTGATGCAGAGGACGACACCCCCCAGCGAGACCCAGGCCTCCTTGCCGTTCCTGCGGAAGTAGTCGACGATGTAGGTGGGGCTGAAGGCGCGGAGGACGGTGGCGTCGTGCACGGTGAGGTTGTACATGCCGGTGCCGGCGATGAGGACGAACCACACGGATATGATGGGCGCGAACGAGTAGCCCACCTTGTCGGTGCCGAAGCGCTGCACCCAGAAGAGAAGGAACAGTATGGCCACCGAGATCCACACCACCTCCGCTGTACGCAGCAAGAAAAAAATCGACTCACAATGCAAGTCGATTTTACTAATATGGATGCCTGAAATGAGTATATATATATATATATATATATAAAGTTTGTTTACATTGGCTCAGGTTGGGCGCTTTCTCCCTGATCCCACTCACTGCCGAGAGCACTGCGTGCAAAGAACAGTTAACAAAAAATCACGATCAGCAGGCAGCAGATTAATTATCGTACGCTGTTCAAATATACCCACAGATTGATTGATTAATGAATGTTGGTACCAGAGATTGCTGGCGTCAAGGTTCCGTCGCCCATGACCATGGAGGTGCCGAGGATGGTGAGGGTGAAGAGCCCGATCTTGGCGGCGTTGCTGGACTCGAGCTTCTCCTTGAGCCACTGCGCCCTCCGCTGCCGCGAGCTGGGCGCCTCCACCCTGTAGTTGGACACCGTCGCGTCCTCGCTCTGTTGGTCTGGGATCATCCTGATCTTGGCGTACCGCGAGATCAGCGAGTAGAGCGCAAACGTGCCACCTGCAGTAGTGTCACAGTTCATTCATATATATGCACGGACCATATGTCACAACTAGATACATTACATTGCTTCGATTCGATCGGTTGAAGATCATCAATTCAAATAAGATCATGCATCAAGCTCACCGTCGCCGTTGTCGTTGGCGTGGAGCACGACGAAGACGTACTTGAGCGTGGGGATGAGGATGAGCGTGTAGAGGATGAGCGAGAGGACGCCGAGGAGGTCGTCAGGGTGCCGGATGCCGCCCGGGAACGTGCTCGAGTACACGTACAGCGGCGACGTCCCGATGTCGCCGTACACCACGCCGATGCTCTGGAACGCCAGCACCAGCGTCCGCGCCCAGCTGTCCTGCACGCACCACATCATCAATGGTAATTAACATCAATGTCGTCTAAGAATTACAACACAGGTTCATTCATATATATAAACGTGAAACCAATTAATTAAACTGACCCCGGAGCCGTGGTGCTTGCCGTTGGAGACCTTCTCGGCGTCGCCGTACAGGGAGTCATGCCGCTCCAGCCTCGTCGGTAGCCGCGGCGGCGCTCTCGGTTTCCCCTGACGACATCTCGTCGTCGATTCTCGGCTCGCTGCGGCCCAAAGGGATCGAGACCGAAAGGGCTTCCGGGGTTTATGATGGATCAACAGATCAACCTCTGTCACAAGTTCATATCATCATATGAAAACTGCATGAATTCATAAACAAAGAGTAATGTATATTCTGAAAACTATATATAAAGTTCCTTCAATTATCCAGGAGAGGGATATATGACGTGCACGCCAAAATGTGTAACAAACACCAAATGATTTGCCTCAATCGTTTGTTTCATAAGTTGAAGCTCACTCAAATAATTAACGAGAGTATTTAGTTTTCTATCGACAGATTTTATATTATGACTTTTTATACATAGGACCCAATAGAAAGTTCATACCACAAATCTTTAAAAACAATCAAACGTCGTATATGAATCTAACAGATTTAGTACCAACAAAATCTATCAACACATAAATAGCAAAACTCATCATAAATTTAAAAATGCAAATGCAACGATAGATCTATTGAACAATGAATGAAACTAGCGCAATGAGATCAGGGCCGGAGAGAAGAACGAAGGCAGGGGACGCCAGAGGAGATACCCGGGATCAGCTTCCGAGTGGAGAAGAGAGGCTGCACACGCTTTTATATCTGCCCCGGCGCAGCGGTCAAAGACGAATTCCTTCGTCTGCACTGCCGCCATCTTCTTATACGGACGCCATTCGCAGGGCCAAACTCCATCTCGACGCCCCGCTGGGAGAACGGCCACCGGTGCCAAAATCTGGCGGCCAACGATCAGATCAACTGACTTCTCCCTCGATCTGTCTCGGCGCAAGCGAAACGAAGAGTTGGAGTAGGAGGCGCCGGCGTCCTGCCTCTCTGTCACCTGCTTTGCTATCGGTCATGGTTCCTGGTTAGTTTCACCTGTCAGCAGCAGCCAACGCGCATGTTTTCAAGATCTTTTTTGCTTGCACTTGCATGCTATTGCCATGTCTGGCTTGGTCCGGCCGTTACGTTTTTGCATGCATCAGCCCGGCCGTCGTCGGTTGCAGTGGTGTCCGTTTCGTTTCTGTTTTGAACGAGATTGAACGGCCGGAAATGCTCGTCCATTAATTCAGCTCGGATGGAGAAACCAACACGCGGGCGGGCCGGGGCTACTTTAGTTGCTTTTCACGCATTTGATCTAAAAGAAAAATACAAACTTCGTTGGACACTTGGACATTAGCTAAAAAAAATCCAATTTAATTGGATTTAGGAGTGAAAGTGAAGACCGTCGTTTTCGTTTTCTATGCCACGATACCAGTATTCAACCATTTTTAAATTTGGACAAAAAAAAAATCATTAATTTCGCAAATGTAGAAAAATTTCATGCCTTCCATTTTTGTTTTGGTTTTCGATAGTGTAATACCATTTTCAACTTTAGAGCCCACCACTCATCCACATAGTCACACCAATCTGGAATTCTGGACAAAGTATAGCTGGCAATCGTGTTGAATTATCTCTAATATCTAGGCGCACCAGCTGCACATAGTAGCGTGCAATCGTACTGAATTTTCTTGAAGACATATTAATCATTTTTGCTAAAATTTTAAGGTGTGAACACAAACATTTAAATTCTGGGGTTGAGCTTAACATGTGGTTGTATAGTTTTGTTATTATTGGATCATATTGGATGGATTGGCCTTAAAAGCAATATAGTTGGGGTGGGTATTAATCATTTTGTATTTGGATGACAATGGCTGCTAGATTTAAATTTCATATACATCAATAAGGAATTGTATGCAAATCCGTTGCACCTCTACTTGGGAGGTACTAACTCTTGTTATAATCCTCGTTTCAATCATGGGATGCATTATTGTTCTATGAACTACCTATGCTAGACAAAGGTTGTATACCATGAGACATGAGCCCGTCCCTCAAATTTGGTGGAAATAACTCATCTATTTTTATACATGACACTAGTTATTAGTTACGGAAAGCACCAGTTGGTGATGCATCTTCCCATTCTATTAGTTTACAAACCCAACAAACAGTGAGCAGTGAGAATATCGAGTCTTCAAACTAACTAGACAACGGGATAGGGATTGTGAAAAGTTGCTTGTAAAATATGACTTTGCGAACTATGTGAGTTCAGCTAGTTTATTAGTTTCTAGTGGTGTGGTACCAGTCCCCCAGTTCTCGACTTAAGCCAGTACTCATATTTTCTTAAATTAATTCTAGAATTTAATAAGGTTATTTTTAGTGGCACTGGAAACTAAAATTCCCCGTTTGTGCAAAAGCGACCGTCGAACACGTCCTTTGGGCCGAATTTGTCACCTAGTTTGGATTAGGTCCTTTGGACCATGATGTGGATCCTGAGATACTAAAAGCAACTCCAACGGTTTTGCAAATGGCCTTGACAATTTTGTTTTGCAAAAAAGTCTGAAAATCTCCATTCCAACGGTTTGGCAAATGGACTTGTCATTTTTGTTGACTTGGCAAAAACCTGAGATGGACTCGCATATATGCAAACTCGTGATCAGCTTGGCATCCCATCTCGCGCACTACTCCCGCGCGCGCTCTTCCCTCTCACGCCGCCGGGTTTCCTTCCCGCGAAACACCACCTCGCGCCACAAGATCTTCCCGTGAAGCCGCAAAAGGACCTCGAAGGGATCGTGACCTAGAACCCATCGTTGTCTTCCTGGGCTTCTTGCAAAACATGGAACGCTGGCAGGGTCGACAAAGGTCACGGCCTAGTGACGGCGCGGTGGCCCTCCCGCGACGCGCGAAGGAAGAAAAGACGCGCGATGACCCTCCGCGACGCGCGAAGAAAAAGGCACGACAACAGAACCGTGGCACGAAGTGGAAAAGATCACGAGAAAAATATATGGGTCCACAAATTTCATGTTTTGCCAAGTGAATAATGCCAAACCGTTGGAGATTGGCTCTTTTTACCTTTTCCATATTCATTTGGAACTTGACAAACTCCTAATTCTGTCAAACAAAATATGCAAAACCGTTGGAGTTATCTGCAATAGCGCTTATTGCGTCTACTCTGTCTCACTCTCGCTCTCTTTCCATATTCTTGTACAAGGCGCACATATATATTGAAATTTAAACTTTTAATTTTTAAAATTAATAATTTGGCTTGCAATTTCAAACTTTAAAACTTTATATGGTCAGATTTGTGATCAAATCTACTATCCGACTATAATAAACTTATAAACATAAATAATATAATATAAATTAAAGAAAATTAAATTATAATTTGGAAGCTGTGTCATGTTAAACTACACCTTATATATATAAAATAAAACTAGTCAAATATAAGTGGTTTGTCCACTGAGCGTGAAACTCCCGACTTTTAGCAGGGCTTTTACTAATATAATTATATATACCGCAATAAGTGAATGCACGCGCTGCTTTGTTTGGGTCTCATAAAAAACATAAAACCCTATTTAATATGAGTATTTTTTAAATAGATTTTCTCTAAACAAGTTTCTCTGCGAACATGAGTCCGTAGCAAATAGGGTCTAGCTTAAGCACTTTTTCTCTCTTTTGCTCACTTATGGTGGCCATAATTTTTTTTTCAAAAATACAGGAGAACTACGTTTTATTATATTGAGAAGAAATAATAGGGCAAGAGCCCCACACGCATACAAGCACCCACACACACGCACACGCACGCGCGCGCACACACACGCACCAGTTTCTAGGAATACATTCGTGCCCGTGACAAAACTACACAAGGCGACCACTACAAATATGTGCACTCTAACTAGCACCGGGAGGATAATAGTCAAGAATAATAGCCCTCGAGCCCCTGCCATAGACCACAAGTGTCGTTTCTCACCAGCTGCGATCAAAGCACAAGCTAAGTTTGGAGCTGCTTTGTCAAAAACACACCATTGCGGTGGTTCCATTTAGTCTAAGCCCCGAGTAAAATGAGTGAATTAATTTATTGCCTCGTTAACTCATTAGCGGTGTTGCTGATGGCTTTCTCCCACCAATCATGGAAAGATAACTCGGCAGGCTGAGGGGACAAGCTCTTAAGATTGACCTGTATAAGGAGATTAAACCAGAATTCTCTTAAAAAACACAATGCACAAGAGATGATCGATGGTCTCCTCTTCTTGGTCACATAGAGGACAATACTCTAGATGAGGTAGCCCATGACGTGCCAGGCGATCAGCCGCCCAACACTTATTGTGTGCGACTATCCACACATGAAAAAGCGACATTTGGGTGGTTGTTGACGGTGGATAACGTCAACTTTTATTAGAACTTTAGACATCAAAGGACACATGAATACACTAGTCTAGGATTTTAACTGACAATTTTCACGAGTTTTGCATTTCCAGAGGCTATTCCAGAAAAGCATAAAAGAGGGGTTAAAGAGCATAAAAGAAACGAAACTTAACCGCCAAGAAAACATCATCACGAAGACCCTAGAAGAGTCTGGAACACACCCGAGCAACTGGGGCCCGAGACCCCACAAAGTGGGGCCGGCCGGCCCTAGGGTGGGGCTGGCCGGCGCCCCCCAGGGTTTTGGCCCCCGTCTTCTGGAGTCTTCCTCCACCGCCTTTGAGGAGTCATCTCGGCCCTTGGTTAAATCGGTTTGATCCAACGGCGCGTGTTCATCCCATCGGGCTATAAATAAAGGGGCAGACCCCCTGTAGGCAATCCCTATTCCTGAGCTTCAATTCAGTATCTCCAGTTAGGGTTAGATGTAGCAATTAGGAGAGACTAGTTCTTCTAGATCTAGTTTTGTCTAGAGAAGTAGAGAGATAGAGTAGAGGAGTAGAGTTCTAGAGGAGTTCCGGCCTGTCAACGCTTCTTTGTAGCTGTATTCTTCTGGATTCAGCTTCCTCACCTGGAGCTGCGTTCTGAGGTACTTTTGTATTCAACTTCTAATTCAAGTAAGCATTTGTTCTTATTTATTTTTAAGTTTG
The DNA here is from genome assembly GCA_038502445.1 of Eremochloa ophiuroides. Taxonomy (NCBI): domain Eukaryota; kingdom Viridiplantae; phylum Streptophyta; class Magnoliopsida; order Poales; family Poaceae; genus Eremochloa; species Eremochloa ophiuroides. Next base: position 49,354,310 of record JAHLJS010000005.1, on the reverse strand, counting down.
CAACTCATATTGAGTACTTTGATCTTGGTAATTGCTTGATTGAAGTAGTATTTCGTAGTATAGGCGTGGTGCCTAGGCTATGTTTACTTGTGAATGTTCCCTGATTGGCCGGATAGTGGTAATTCGCGTAGGTGACAGCTACGTTGATTCCTCTGTAGTCCACTTCCCGTTGATAGGATCGATAGGTGTATAAGTGTTTGGTAGGAGGGAACTCTGATTTCAACTCTTATTCATTTCACTACCCAGTTAGAATGATATTATTCAAAGCTTACCGGTTATTGGAACTAGATAATCTCTAGCTATTTCCTCTTTCTCGATATTATCTAGCCTAGTTGTAGGGTTAAGTTTATCGGTCTGGTCATTATCACCTACTGTTCTTTGTGGACACGATATTTAAAACCTCCGGGTGAAATGTGACAGCGGTATATTATCTGTGCGCTTGCGAATAATTTGAATACAATCTTATTTAACAGAGTGCAGTTAATTTATACCAACAAGCATTTCTGGCGCCGTTGCCGGGGAACGGTTTGCTGATTTTGACTGAGTTTAGCTTAATCTTGTATTATACTTTTATCTTTTCTATTTTATCCCTACCTTTTCATCATTTTATGTTCATCCTTATGGATGCTTTAAATTTCACGCCTATCTATCTATATGGCATGCGCAAAAGCTTTGAGCCACCAAAATCTGTAGAGCCTATCATAACACCTGTCTATGAGCTGCGCCCATGTCTAATTAATATGATTCGGGATAAACCCTTCTCGGGAGAAGGAAACAAAAATCCATACTTACACCTATGAGAATTCGAGCAGACCTGTGCATGCTTGCACATTGTTGGCATGTCTGATAAGACTTTAAGGTGGAAGCTTTTTCCGTTCTCTTTGATCGGAAGAGGTAAACATTGGTATAATCGAGCCGTAGGAAGTATGTAAGGGGATTAGGAAACTTTATGCTCTGAATTTTGTTTATATATTTTTCCCATCCATAGAGTAGTTAACCTTCGAAAAGAGGTTCTAACTTTTAGGCAACTAAAACAAGAATCTCTTAGTACATCATGGGATAGTTTTAATGAACTTGTTACATCTGGCCCTGACCTTGGTTTTCCGGACCCCGTACTTATTCAACATTTTTATTTGGGTCTTACCAAGAACTCTATGGAATCCCTTGATTTATCCTCTGGAGGAGCCTTTCCTTATTTGCCTATAAGTAAAGCAAGAGCAATGATTAACAAGGTTGCTCTACCTAATTCCGAGCCCCCCGATGAAGAGAAGGAATCATCTCCCGAATTAGAAGAGGAAGTTTTGGTAGCTAAAACACAACCACCCCAATCCCAAGATTTAGCTATCAATCCTAAACCATCGAAACCCCACTTTGATGATTTAGACTTCCAATTAGCTAAGATGCTCGTAAATCAATGTATATCAGATCTTCTCGGAAGAGCATCTTGGAAAAAATATCGTCAACTTCCTTTTCCCCCTAAAAGACATTGGGAAGAATGCAAGGATGGCATGTCTAGTGATGCCATAGAAGGAGAGCCAAGCCACTTAGGAATCAACTCTATCTTCTCCACTTCTATGCCCAAATTAAATGCCTCATCTGAACCCATCCTTGACCCCGATGATCCTTCTTCTGCTCTCTCTCCTAAATCTCATAATGACCCTAGAATCCCATTAAGACATACTAAGAATAGGAGTCATGAAGATTATTGGAATGACCAAGAAAAGCTACGACAATGGCAGGAATGCATACAACATACTAGAAATACATACGCTATTGTCAAAGAATGGATAGAAGAGGACGAAACCTTAGTACTAGCATCTAAACTTGGTCTAGATTCAAATGGTGAGCTTAAATCAATTTCTGTAGTAAACATGACTTATTCAAGTTTAGAGAGAGCCTTAGATGAGACCAAACTTAGAGACACCAATCCATGGGAAATCCTAGAAAATAAAATATCCAATGAATGTCGTAGACATGAAATAATAGAAACAAACTTGTTGCCTATACACATCTATGAAGAAACACCCTTGGAATTTAAAAAGGGAGATCACATCAATGAGCATGGGAATTACTTCATTAACACCTCATCGAATCCATGCTCATATGAGAAATCTCCTGGATCAATTGCTCTCTCTAACATTATCGCACGCGAGATCTTCAACCCCCTAATTCTACCTGTTCATAAATTTTTTGAAAGGGTGGTTGTAGATGCATATGTTTATCATAAATATTATAAATCTCGTTATAATCTCAAGATAGGTGCACAAAGACTGGTGTTCTAGAGGAAACCACCCCATGAACTTAAAGCACAATAATTAGAAGGTTTCCCAAGAACGACTTTGTGTCCTAAAATAACCACTCTTGAAAAATGAATTGAGCTTGCACCTTTAATTTTACTATAATGCCCTTGTGAATTGAGCATAGAATTATAATTATGAAAATATTCCATTGGGTATTTTTTCACTAACCATTTCCGGTTTGAAATAGAAGAGTAACAACGCAAGATATGTCCAACCAATCATCATGCAATATTAAATTATATCCATCCAAGCTTAACTTTGCTTTGTAAAATTCCAGCTTGGTGGAATGGGCTTACTTAGAAAATCTTATGTTGCTAATATTGGTTGTCTCTACCTTTCTAATCCATGTTCAATTGTTCGCCTTTTCATCTCTAAATGAAAAAATCTCTATAATTGCTTTCATTTCACCTTTGTTTGCCGTAGTAAGTTTTGGTTTGGAAGTACTATGTATAACGGTATAGGTATTTTCAAAGGTTTCTAAATTGAGCGTGGTGCTCAGGTTAAATAGCCTTCCTTAACTAAAATTAAACATGGAGTTTGGTTTGGTTATTGAACTAGAAATTACTGTAGTAAACATTAGATATTTTTTTTGAACTAACTCCTACAGGAAAATTTCACAATTAATCTAGGTAAGTCATGAGATAAATTTCAAATCAGAGATGAGACAGGGCGCATGCTGAACTTCAATAACTTTGCAGAGGAAGCCACAGCTCATTCATCATGGATGGAAGAACTGTGAGTATTAATGATTCATTTACTTTATCTTCTGCTGCAAGTTACTTGGACTCAAGCCATGCCGGTATAGAACATAATCTATGCTAACATAATATCAATCCTATCTTCTTAATAGCATAGATGGAACATGATAAAATTCTGGATAAACAAGCTATGTTCCAAAATTGTACATTCCTTTGGGTATATGTTATCCACTAATCTGTTGCAGGCATAATAATGAATGAAGTGACAATGTGTCATAAAATCAAAGAAGCAAAAGACGGCAATTGGGATAAGTAATAAAGAGACAAGATGCTCATGAACAACTCAAGATGCAAGAGAAGAAAAGGACCACCAGTCATCTACCCTTCATTACTTAGTGCCATCACGCTCTTATAATGAAGGTAATATTTTAAGGTAAGCGGTCACTATTTTTCTCTTGATCTTGGTATGCACATAAATGAAGATGCAAACATGTTAGAGTTACAACTTTAATTGATTAATCTAGTTAACTCAACATGCTTTGTCCTTTAAGATTGTTCATGGCATCATTGTTTTGATCTCAGTCTTAACCAAATATGGTAAAACATTGTATTTTATCTTTGGAAGATGATAGTCATACTCATGTAAAAATTTATATATTATGTAGAGATAGACAACCCTTCCATTGGTGAAGCAATTTAAATCTTTTCTGCCATATGAACTTAAATGCAACATAAATGCTTAATCTTCTGATCTTACCACTCATGTCATAAGTAAACAAATTATGCAACACCCATTTCGTCTTGTTCAATGTTCCTAAGGCTGGAGAAGAATAAATAAAGAAATAGATTTGCTTCTGTTGGTGTTTTTTCACCAACAGAACCCATGCACTTGATCTCTACCTTGGTTTTGCAAACAGGATAACACTTCGAGCAAAGTTTGTTAATACCCAAAATTCCACAAGTGGAAGTTCTGTGAACATGCACACTGAGTCAGATGCTGCCAGATCCAACTATTAATGCTCTACTCCAACCTACTGGTCAAACAAAAGACAAAAGTGACATCACCATCACCAGGGGTGCAACCATCAAGACCTCCATCTCTAAGACGGAGAGATACACAAGAGTGGAAGAAAAAGTCCTAACGGTAGACTCTAAATCCCACACCTTTGCCATAAGATAATATGGTAGTTATCTAATTAATTAGTATTTCAATCTACATTAGTAATTTCACTTTAGCATATTCATCTTTATGCATATCAAAACGAAAAAAAAAAAATATAAAAATCTTTATTGTCTTATTTACTGCATCACAAAATATTAAAGCCCCCCGTGAATAAACTTATGGTAACCCTGTAGGAGTATTTACTGTGGTGACATAAAAAATGATAATAATATCTGTATTTACTTTCTTGCATTATGAAAATCCTAAGCCCGGTGGCATAAAAATAAAATATACATCATGCATACATATTTACTTTTCTGTATAAGAAAATCAGAAAATTCTAAAAAGAATTCTGCTAGAACCTATCAATTTAAAATTAACTCAAAAGGATAATCAATTACTTATTGGCTGATCGCTAACCTCTTATTAAATTCGAGCCTCGAGTTTTGGTTTTCTTGTTGGAGTATAATTCTGCAGGAATGACACTATGACTGAGTAGTGAGTCCCTCAGTGGAGCCCACTAGGACTGTTGCTGACAAGCTTACTCTAAAAGATCATCAACACCAAGTATTGCAAACATCTAACTGTAACACCCCTGGTGTTACTGTAACAAAAACCGCCATGTCATCATGATTTCATGCAAATCATCCTGCATAAACTCATCATTAGGGTGCATTAACTAAAACAATTTTTATTCTTCCATGTGATTGTGCATAGGTAACCTAGAGTGATTTTATTTCATAAATACTTGTTTAATTGCGTTTGATCAAATCCCATCTGGACGATAAAATAAAACTCATTCATGAACCCTAAAATCGGATTCAAAACCCTAGTCTGAAAACTAATGAGAATTTGATGTTAAGCCTTAAATAAAACTTCTAGCTCTTGAAAAACCGAGCAACTTTTACATTGAGTGATTTGTAAGTTATTATTTGAAATTCCAAATTAAACCCTAATCTATGTTTAAAGGTTTAAGTTTAAATCTTTATTTTGAAAATTATTAAGAATTGGACAAAACTTATTTCATGAAAGTTGAAAGGTTCATTGAATGGGACAACTTTGGTATTTAAAGATTTGGAAGTTATTATATAAAATTTTGATTTTCTAGTTCCCGATCAGACTCCCGCCTAAAAACCTATTTTGGTCCCAAAAACCTAAATCAAATTCTAGAAGGAATCTTGAGATGGTCCCTTAATGAAAGTTGTAGGTCTATTTAAATGTGGCAACTTTTATTTTTAGAGATTTTAAAGTTTTGTTGTGGAAATTTGAATTTAACTCTAAACAGTGAATTGAAACTTGAATTTAAAATGTCATTTCAAAAATTATTTGGAATCTGACAAAACTTCCTTAATGAAAGTTGTAAAGCTCTCTGAGGGGAACAACTTTTATTTTTACCATTTTTCAAGTTGTTGAGGAAAATCAAAAGTAATTTTAAAATTTTAGTTTGGGATTCAAAAACCCATTTTACCCCCCTTTTCAATAGTTTCAAAAATATTCAGAATTTGAAAATGTTTCAAATACCAAAGGTGACCAGCACAATTTGTACTACAACTTTGTTTCTGGTGATTTTTCATCTTATTATATAAATTTTGGCGTTTTTGGGCAGCAAAGTCAAAAGGGGAATAGGGTTGCTACAGTGCTCGGCATGGACCTTGTCCTCTCTCTCCCCTGTTCCTCTGCCGCCGGCATGGTCGGGCACGGCGCGGCCATCCTTGCCGTCCCCTGCTCCCACGTTGGCTTAAAGACGACCCGTGGGGATCCTTTCTACCCGTTGCCCTCACTCGCGCAGCCTGTAAAGCACTCCGCCACCGGCATTCTTGCCGTTTTCCACCACCGTCGCCATTGCCGACTTCTCGGTCCGCGGCGGAATTCGCTGTCCACTGTCTATCTCCATCCTCTCCGTGTCGCAGCCAACAAGTTAGCTCCCTTGCGCATCGTTTGATGTCCTTGGTAGTGTCCGGGAACCCGTGTGTGTGCAAGGACGCGTTTCGTCGTCTTCGTGGGTGGTCGGAGCCCCGCCGCGGCGATCGTCGTCATCTCCAGGCTGCTCGGGTGAGCTCTGGAGTCCTTTGGCTCATGTTCTAGCCTCTGTATAGTCCGTGGTTCATCATGCTCCTCTTGGTTGGTTCTTTGGTGGTCTAGGTTTGCCGGAACGAGTCGTCATCGCCGGAGCCGAGCCGCCGCTTTCGTCGCCGCCGTCAAACTCGCCTTGCTAGCCTTCCTTAGCCCCAGTCAGCTGCGTCACTAGACTCGTGGTGAGCCTCTGAATACTCCCCGCCCTTTTCTTTGAACTCTACCGCGCTGTGTCAACCGGCGCACGTCCGCTGTGCCGCCGTGTCCGCCATGGGCGAGGAACACCTCGTTGGAGGCGGCTAGGGTGGAGGTTAGGTGCTCAGGGGTGTCCGCTAGAGCGTAGAGTAGCCGTAGGTCCGCTCGTGTTCGCCGTTTGGGGTCGTCGGCGGCGAGTCCGCGGCGGCCGCCGCGTGCGCACGCGTGCGGGAGGCGCGGCGTGAGGTAGGAGGAGGAGCTGACAGGCGGGGTCCGCCTGTCAGCGCCTCAGTTGGCGCCTGGGCACGGGCCGCGCGCGCGCGGGGGAGGGCGCGCGGGACCGTGGGCCGAGTGGGCCGGCTCGGGCGCGGGGTGTGGCCGGCTGGGCCGTTCCGGCCGGCTGGGCCGCTTTTATTTTTCAAATGAATTTCAAATCCTTTTCCAAATTTAATTCATGTGAATAGTGCTGATGATTGTGAATTTCGTATGAATTAATCTATAGCTTGAAATAGTCTGAAAATTTTTGTGATAGCTCTCTGTGATGCCTAGTATATAGGAAAAATATAATATATGGGTTTTGAACTTTTTCTGTTAGGAGTAAAAATCACCCAAATAAATGAATAATGCAACTTTGGTGATTTTTAATAAATTATAGGTAGTTCCAAAAATCATGAAATTAATTGTGGCACTGTTTGATGATGAAATCTAGCTGTTGATAAATTTTGGTCACAATTGGAGTAAGTTTGGTCAGCTAGTAAATATAAGTGAAATTAAAAAAAAAAGAATAAAATGAGTAGAAGAAATGGATTTAGGGTTTTGTGTGTATTTTGGATTGATTGTAGTCCAAGGGTCTACCACCCTATGATCCTTGGCAATGTAAGATGATATTGTAGGTTGTAGTAATAAAGTTGTGCAGCGGCTTTCTACGACGGTTAGAAATAATAATTGTTATATTATTTTGCGAATTCCGAATACAACTTCTCCGTGAAGGAAAGTTGTACTCAAGATGTTAATCGTTGATTATCGCATTTCTATTTACATTGTTGCATCATGTTAAGCATGCATCATTGCACACGTGTAGTGACCGGGAGCGAAGGAGTGAAGGTTGAGGCCACTGCTGGGGAGCCGACTCCGGAGGTGATCCAGGGATTTGACATCTGTGGAACCGACCCTGATCCCACCCTCTTCGCGATCCAAGGCAAGCCCCGGTGCATTAACCCTCTATTATGAAATCCTTTACAATTCGAGTTAATCTATTGCATTAGGTTGCTAGGAGTTGATTGTTGCCTATCCAAATGCATTGTCCCATATAACTACCCTGAAACCTGATTTAAATAAATAATTTGAAAAATGCTAGGCATGCTTAATGAAATTAGAATTCCATAAAAGAAAAACTATTTTTTGTGCTATGTACATATATATACTTTATGATTGGTGAAGAACTTGTTATCCGTTGGTCGATGTGTATCCGGGCTGGAGTCCCGATGCATGGTCGCTTTCGGAATAGTTTGGAACTGGTCGGTATCACCCAAAATATGTTTCGTTGAGTGGCCTGCTCATGGGACGGCGTTTCCCATGTCACACTACTCTTCAGGCATGATAATAAAACTGTCGGGCAGTATTGTATTCGGGCTAGGCCCCAATGCAAGTCTGACGGCAGGAAGGAAGTAGGGACCGTTCGTTGTAGGCCTGCTGTGATCATGATGAACAGCCTAGCCACATACCTATGTGGAAAGCCTAGAGTCAGGTGGCTCTATTGCTGGAACCGACAACCACGCACTGGGAGTGGAGAGATGGCGGGAGTAGCGTGTACCCACGTGGCCGGCGTGCCTGGAGACGAGTGGAGTACTGTGCTCCCGGGTGGCGCAGGACCGGTTCCGGGATAGAAAGACCTAGATGACGGGTTGGTATATGTATGCCGGCGTGCTGCATATGCAGTGTGGTTAGAATCCCCAGCTGGGTATTTTTCTGGATTCGAATCGACGTGCTCCTCGGTTAATGGAGACTTGATCCTCACACCTACCCCGAAAAGTGGTTCGCAACTAGGTTCACCGAATGATCAAAGGAAGTTGAGAATTGATGATAGATGAGATTGATTATTGGAATTATGACTATGATTATAATGATAAATAATTAAAATGTTGGTTAGCAATGCTTTTCTGCAAACCTTCTCTCTCCTGCTAGCCTTACCTATGACTTGCATTCCTGAGTCTCGTTTTACACCCTTAGTCGGGTAAGTCTTGCGGAGTACCCCATGTACTCAGGGTTTGTTAACCCCTGTTGCAGGTGAGCCGAGTGTGCCGTACTACATGGGATCGTGCCGGCTGACGGGCCGGAGACAGATGAGGATATGTATGTAGTACAACCCTTGGGCAAGGGTATAGTTGTATACTGCTACTCCACTGCGAACTCTGGTTTGGGATAATATAAAATTATATCTGTAAATCCATAGTTCTGTAATACTTCCGCATCTTGTACTCTGATTATTTTTGTAAACTGTTGTAATACTTGCAATGTCTTTACAATGAGATCCTCGGGGAAATTGGGTTTCCTAGGAGACCCGGCAGGCCACCTAGGTCATTAGGGAACTCGTGCACAGTAACCGGATGTCCTTAGGGATGTTGATGGCGCACGTGGGCCCTATGATTAAGGCGGTTCTGTCACACTAACTTGGGGAGGAGCATCCCCTAGTTATCAGGTAACTATACCTATGCGATTATCGAGTCTGTTTTATAAAGTTATAAAATACCAAAAATATGTGAACACATGAAGTTTCACCATAGTACCATAAGAAAATCTAAAAATAACAAAAATTTGTGGGCACATGAAAGTCCACACTTTTTAGAAAAAACCAAAAATATGTGGGCACATGAAGCTACACCCAATTAGGAAACTTTTGCTAGAAATATAAAATCAATCACTTACCATGGAGTGGTACTAAACCTAACCCCTCTCCATGAGATTTGGTATTTTTGTTGGAAATTGAGTTTCATAGGAAAATACAAGATCAAAGAGCTAGTCAACCTGATGCCCTTGCATTGCCGATACACTTGCTCCCAGAAGGATCACTCAATTTGCAACATTAAAAACTCTGTCAAACATCCAGCTTGGGGGAGGGCACCCTCCATTTAAAATCCAGCTAAGTATAAGTTTCCACCTTATTATTATTGTACTATATCGTTTTTTCGCGTGAGTTAGCTAGTAAGATAAAATTTGAAAACCAAATAAAAACTTAGCTATATATTAGAGTGGTCTTAGAGTGTGTCTATAGTCAGTCTAGGTTAGAGTCAAATAAAAACTGGAGAACATTATAATTTTATCTTGGAGATGATGAATAGTTGCTCTGCCATAATTCCTTTCAAGTGTTTAGTTTTCATCCCTAAATTCTCCCGAGCTTTGGATACTACTATTTTGGCTTAAGAATTTACTCTGAATCTGAAACTTGTGGAGGCATATGCTTGAGCTAAGTCTAGATGATTGATTGATATGATACATGAAGGTTGAGCTACTATTTATCTTATTCCTAGCATTACTAAGTTCTGGAGATTTATTTTAAATTTAAAATCATGTAGGAAAATGAGCTCTTGTATGACAAAGTGTGAATTCCTGCCAAAGCCATATATGATACATTTAGAGATAGGAATGCATATTTATGCTGCTTGCTTTTCATTGAGTTTAGTCAACCTTTGTTGTATACCTTATGAGAGTCTTGTCATGTTTTTAAAATCAAGATCACTTACACACTCCACCCACATATGCATTACACCTACTCTGGGAGTAAGCGCAATCATTTTCCACTTCCATCTAGATCCACCTTAAAATGTTTTTCTCCTACACTGGGAGTAAACACCAAAAAATATACCCTATAGGACAGCCCCTGTTTAGTTGCTCTAAGTTCTTATCATTATCTCTCCAATTATTTATGTTCAAAAGATGCATGTGACTATGCAAAAGTATTGAAAAAAAAGAGAAAAGCGAGTAAAAGATTGACAAGTGTCCCAATAATTAAAACAATGGGTACTTAGATGCCCGCCTCCCTATGAAAAAGAGAGAGAGAGAGAGAAAGAAAAGAAGAAAAAGGAAATAAAGATAGCCCATGTTTTCCCGAAAAGTTCTAAGTTTCAAGAGAGAGATCTATTTTTAAAGAGCAAAAGTAGAATTAGCATTCAGCCACCTTATATACACCTATCCACCATATTCCATACACATACACATCTTGGTTTGATTGTATGCCTTGACTCTCTATAGATCCATTGTTTGACTTTACGATATATGAATTGTAAGTATGCTCATCCTTGTTATTGCCACTCTTATGAGCTCCACTACATAATCCTTAGCTGTAGGAGGCATAACATTATTAATGCCTTAAGTGAGATCCATAAATATCACATATATTAAGAGACTTGAGTGTGTCATACAATTAAGCTTTGAGTTTTATTTCGAAAACTTGCAAAACTCTGGAATATTGGTACTCTGAAGAATTTGAGACATAGTGGTTGACTTAATTGTTCTATCTTTCGATTGCTCAAAACTTATGCAAAAGCTGTAAAGACCCATAGTTAAAGGTAAAATGGGTAAGTTTGAAAGTTAGAGCAGCTTTATCTAAACCGGAGGAGAATTTCTGTTTGAAAGCATGTGTACTTGGAAAGTATGAAAGCATTGTAGCTACTTCTGATCCAAATACTTTGGTAAATTAGGCTTAATTTGTTCACCAAGGGACTGGCAAAAGGTAAGCTTGGGGGAATTGTTGACGGTGGATAACGTCAACTTTTATTAGAACTTTAGACATGAAAAGACACATAAATACACACTAGTCTACGGTTTTAACTGACAATTTCCACGAGTTTTGCATGTTCTGTATTTTCCAGGGGCTATTCCAGAAAAGCGTAAAAGAGGGGTTAAAGAACATAAAAGAAACGAAACTTAACCGCCAAGGAAACATCATCACGAAGACCCTGGAAGAGTCTGGAACACATCCGAGCAACCGGGGCCCGAGACCCCATAAAGTGGGGCCGGCCGGCGCCCCCAGGGTTTCGGCCCCCGTCTTCTGAAGTCTTCCTCCACCGCCTTTGAGGAGTCATCTCGGCCCTTGGTTAAGTCGGTTTGATCCAACGGCGCGTGTTCATCCCACCAGGCTATAAATAAAGGGGCAGACCCCCCCGGAGGCAATCCCTATTCCTGAGCTTCAATTCAATATCTCCAATTAGGGTTAAATGTAGCAATTAGGAGAGACTAGTTCTTCTAAATCTAGTCTTGTCTAGAGAAGTAGAGAGATAGAGTAGAGGAGTAGAGTTCTGGAGGAGTTCCGGCCTGTTAGCGCTTCTTCGTAGCTGTATTTTTCTGGATTCAGCTTCCTCGCTCGGAGCTGCATTCTGAGGTACTTTTGTATTCAACTTCTAATTCAAGTAAGCATTTGTTCTTATTTGTTCTTAAGTTTGCAACTCATATTGAGTACTTTGATCTTGGTAATTGCTTGATTGAAGTAGTATTTCGTAGTGTTGGCGTGGTGCCTAGATTAGGTTTACTTGTGAATGTCCCCTGATTGGACGGATAGTGGTAGTTCGCGTAGGTGACAGCTACGTTGATTCCTCTGTAGTCCACTTCCCGTTGATAGGATCGATAGGTGCATAAGTGTTTAGTAGGAGGGAACTCTGATTTCCACTCTTATTCATTTAACTGCCCAGTTAGAACGATATTATTCAAAGCTTACGGGTTGTTGGAACTAGATAATCATTAGCTATTTCCACTTTCTCGATATTATCTAGCCTAGTTGTAGGGTTAAGTTCATCGGCTTGGTCATTATCACCTACTGTTCCTTGTGGATACGATATTTAAAACCTCTGGGTGAAATGTGACAGCGGTATATTATCTGTGCGCTTGCGAATAATCTGAATACAACCTTATTTAATAGAGTGCAGTTAATTTATACCAACAGTGGTGCCATGATTTCTAGATCCTTTTCCATGGTTAAAAAAGAGTAGAACCCAAAAAGAAACCATCATATGCCAACTTAGCCTAGTATTGCCCACTGGAGGAGAGCCTCCGTAAGTCCTCAACCTCTGGCTGCAGTTGGCATGGTGGATAGTGCCTTCAATCTCTTCTATAAGGGCTAGACTGACCCGGTCACACAAACTATACTCTCATCATTTATTGGTTTTATATTTATTATTTATATTTGTAAATTTTTGGATAGTACATTTAATTAACAATATACATCATATGTATAGTATAATGACTAAAATTGTTTGCCAAATTAATGGTCAAAGATTTTAAAGTGGACTCTTGATGTGCACACCTTAGGCTAGTCTTAGTGGAGAGTTTCATGATGACACAGTTACAAAGACTGCCACTTCGGTTTTGTGTTGGTAAATGTGATAGCGAGTTTCATCCTCTAGGAAACTTTCTTTATCTTTCTCTTCATAAATAATCTACCAAGTTAGCAAATTTACTGATATATCACTATATTAAATAAGAATGGAACTTCTTTGAAACTCCTACTGAGACTGGCCTTATAAAAGAGAATGGAGGAGTAATTACGTGTGGTATAATTTAGCAAAACTTGTGGAGGCTGAACTATAGTTGACAATAACAAGATTGTGAAACCTATGGATAAAACACTCAAAGTTTGTTTCAACTTCAACTTATAAAAGTTGCTTTCCAGAATTAAAGAGGAAACAAACATGAGACTTATTATTCCTAAAGTTAAGAGCAACTCACTACTACAAAACACGGATATTGTAACACTTTCTAGTATCATATTCAGCAATGTGTTCCACTGAAGTTTCATTTGTGTTACAGACCTCGGTTGTAACACAAACCACTTCTTTTATAAAAATATGTTACTGGCAATAATTATAGTAACACAAAATAATGTTACAAGCAAAGTGTTACAAAAACGTACTATGTTGTAACAAATAAATATAACATATATAAAATGTGTTACAAATTTATGTCGTCTAGTAACACAAAATAATGTTCTAGCCCAAGTGTTACAGAGGAACATACATGTAGACCTTTCTATTCATAGGCAACACAAACATCGCATCTAGGTGTCCTCAGCACTGTGATGTTACATGATCAGAAGCAACAAACCACTGCGCCATCTAGGTTTTTGTGATAATTATAGCACAAAGTTCTATATCTCTACACTTATGTCTAGTGACGTGGTCATTGATCTCTAGAGACTGTCCAAAAAAATCTAGTTAAGCCAGGTCGAACAGGCAGTAGGCGGGTAGCGACTAATAGCGAATGTTATTTTTCTTTATTATATGTTATAAAACATGTTACCAACGGTTAGGACCTTTCTCTCTCCGTCTCTCACGATCAACATAGTAGATGAAAATAAAACAAGGAGAAACAAGATGTAGGGAGACTATTCTTTATTCCTCTGAATATTGATGATTACAACATAGAGCTCCCATGTATATATAGTCCTGCCAAGATCTAAGAGTTTTGGTAAGAGCCCACATACAAACGGACTAGGATTAGTATTCCTTTTTTTCCTTTCCTTTTAGGACAGAGTCCGTATGTTTTACAACACTCCCCCTTCGGCGATTACCACGATATGCACATGCCTCATTAAAAACTACATCCGAAAAATCCAGTGGGAAAAACGGTTCTTAAATAAAAGAGTACATCACATTCGTTAATTGCATTGCACATGTTGCCTCATTAAAAACCTTGTGTGAGAAACCTTCGAGTAAAAACTCACATAGGGAAAAGAGTACAATATTTAACCTTTCCGGTCATATATATATTCTTCAGGATATTCTATTCTTCGTGAATAGATATTGATCTTCATAATTTATGCATAAACTTCAATGTTTTAGCAAATATGATCTACTTGATCTTTATAATTCTAGTGGTTTCAATTACCAGCAAGGTAAATTCAATAAATTGCTCCCCCTCATAAAACCGTCCTTTGAATTTCATTATTCAAACCACACTTTTTATAAATGTGTGCTTAATTAATGGTATGTGGTACCATAAAATCATATCTTTCAAAAAGTTGGCTCATAATTCTTCCATGAATTATATGGGTATAACAAAGAGCAATATGCTTCATGCATAATAACCACTTATTAGTTGTGCAAAACAAATAAAAATTTATCCTTCAAGGTAATAAATCCTTTCAGAGGATTATGGGGGTAAAAAAAACTTTATATTAAATATCTTCTAGATAGTAGAACAAACTTATAGTTCTTTCTTAGTTGATTTTTAAACTTATAAATCTTCAGGATTTTGATTGTACTACTAAGTAATAAATCCAGTCTTGCATTTAGCATTTAGGGGATAATTCAATTGCCAAAATCACCATTATTCTTATACCTTCTATGGTATTTAGAGAATATTAAAACTTCATTGCTAGCTTTAGAATATGCACTTTTCTAAGTGTTTGTATGACACCTTCATGGTGTTTTAAACTTCCTCACTATTTTTCTCTCGGGTCTATATTCACTTCAGAGATTAATGGTGCAAGATTTGACTGGTAAATCCTTCATAGATTAGTTACTTCAAGGATGTTCTCACTCTACTACATGAGAGATTATTAAGTGATATACACAATGAGATTGCGTTATTTATTATAAAATCATTTGATGACTATTCCTTCTAGGATATGCTTTTCTTGAGACTTTAATATTCATTCATGAATATATTCTACCTTAGACTTCATAATACTTGAATGAGATTTAATTTTCATATGTTGCAATTTATATTCTTCAGGAATTATATAGATCTTCATAATCCATTTATTAACTGAATATTTAATATTCATTCATTTCATTTGCCAGAGATATAGCAGAACATTTATTCTTCTTAATAGGAGATTCAACCTCAATTGCTTTCGTCATTGACCCGATATAATCGCTACAGGCGATTTTGCCATGGACTTTGTTTCCCGATCCGGGTTCTCATAAGAGAAACATTTACAATTATAGAGGTAGCGTTGTCGACAACTATTATTTTCTCCTAATATTCTCATAAATGAGATTGTTTTGTCTCTTCGTTTTTCCCAAACAAGAGATGATTTATTGTTCTGCATACCCAACACTAATGTTGTGCGTGCTTAATGTGTTGGATTTCATCTTCATGATGATCCTCTTCATGAGGTGCTTAAACTTCTTCGTGAGGTGTTCTCTTCATGAGAATGGAGGAGTTTTATTTTATTTCTATTCAACAAGTATACGCTTAAATTAGAACCCACAGGTGTCCCCGTAGATTTTAACTTGATAGTATACAATATTTAGTTTACTACTAGTAAACAAAACTTCTGGTTTATAACTCCAAGTTACTCCTCTCATTTCTAAAAATATCTGGCATATACTCCGCTTCATACTTCACAAGAGCATTAGTCAAACTATTAGTCGACTTAGTGCGTGGTTGTATTCCTGCTTCAAGCTTCAAGGAATATTTTCTCTAGATCGTTTTCCTTCTGCGGAAATAATATTTGGCATTCAAAATAGGCTTTCTCTCCCCCTAATGCCAATATTAGATCTTTAATAGTATACTTCAATAGATATCCCTTATCATGGGCTTAAAATAATCAAATTCATGTATCTCCAACTGCAAGTGGAAGCATATATAAAATACACAGCATTCACTTATAGAATTTTCGAATTACCATTAATGCAAAATTCCCCTAATGCATTATTTTTATAAATCCCAAATCATCATAAAGTGTGTTATCCATCATCTTAATTCCACAATTATACATCCCACCATTTGGGTAGTCTTCATTGAGCAAATTTCATATTAACTCACTCCCCATGATTTTAGGCTACTTGGCCATAGACCAATCTATTGCTTATGCATGTAACGCATTGAAAGCAACTTAATTTTTAGTTCAACGAGAACCATATAGACATAGCATGCTGGCTAGTCAATTTAATTATGAGGGAAGTACAAAAGTAAGCTCAACAAGAGCACAACATAGTGATACACATTCATGTGTACTGTGGAATATTGATATTCAGTCTAACATAGTAGATAACAACAAAATGCAAAGTTGCAAGCTTATTTAAAATCAGTGCAGTAGAGAAAGTTAACTCGGCCGAAAGGGACGCGGGCAAAACTTCAAGTCCTGATACATGCACTTAAAGATAGATTTAGTAAGGGTATGTCTATTAAATATATATGTTACCCATATTGTCTTATGTCTTTACCCAGAATTTCTCTTCTTTTTCATGCCATAGTTACTTCGAGTAGTAATATGCTTCTTGCATCATCTATGAATAATCACTTCTAATGCTCCATAGAATCTAATTATACATCTAGTATTTATTGGTTATGGCATAAAATTCACATATATAGGGTAGAACAAAACTTCTAGTTCTCGGGCTAAAAATATTAAATACTTTAGAATTATACTATTTCTTAGCGAAGTTTGTCCTTCTAGGAACAATTTATATGCCATTATAGTCCAATTATTTATGTGCATCTAGGAAATTCAGTTTCTATTCTACCTACATGGTAGTGGTACACAAAGAACTATAACCTTCATGGTTAATTGAGACTTCTTTCTGTGGATAAAATAATAAAAAATTATTTAGATAGGCAATAGGTAATTGTTTATATGTAAAACATATAAATCTAATTTATTCCATAAGAAATTATCACATGTTACTTCATGTAACAATTGCAACTAAGAATATTAAATATTTCATATTAGTCTTCAAGCTAATAAATTAACCATTAATCACTTAATTCAACGGGAATTAAAACTTAATGCACCACTGCCACTACTATTAATACTTCAGGATATGAATTCAAAAAAAATAAATCTATAAGCACATGATTTAAGTTCTTCTTAAAAAAACTCTTAAATATTCTAAATAATATCATTCCCGCATGTCTTAACTTCTATACTTGACAAGCGGTAGCTTCATGCTCTATATTCAATTGTTATGATATATAATCACAAACCTTCAAGGGTGTAACATACGCAAGCCACATATTTAAAGTTATTACAATTGACAATATCCTGGTTTATAAAGTTGTCTAAAAGTTTAACTCAATTTCTGTTTGAGTAATGGTAAATTTAAATACTTCATGTATTACTCTATGATATTCTATACACAAGAGATATTTCTTCGAGAATATGCATTGATAAAATCTTATTTACCATCTTGTCTTCTAGACATTTAGTATAAAGCTTCAAGCTATTATTTATAGAGCAGCATTATATCTCAATCTATATGCATTTATGCTTAAAAAAATTTAACTTTCAATGCAACATGATATTCTGTAATTATAATTTGGGATTTTACTCATGTAGTGAGTCCCACGATGCCTTAATTTGTTACTTCTCATGGCCAAAAAGTCATTCTAGAGAGTAATTATCACTACACTTCAATGGTAGTCAAATATCCTACATGGATTTAATAATGACCGTAACAAATAATTATTCCATTCATAACAAGTTTAGGATATTCTTTTTTTTCATGAAAGTATGCATATATCATTACAATAAAATCATGTGCATATAGGTTTACTGCACGTAAACAAGTAGTAAAGTGAAAAAAAAACAGTGGATAGTTATGTAAAAATATTCTTAGAAGCATCCTAATAATTTTCAGGATTTAATATGTAAGAATAATTTTTTTCCTGAAATTCAAATAACTTGTTGCACATAGCTGCATGCTAGCATCAAGTTATTAACAATTCGCCAAACATGTTGAAACTGCAGGTTACAATATTTTCGAGGCCAGACAAAAACAATGTTATGAAACATGTCGGAACTACAGGCTCCTAAATTAATCTAAAATAGATGTATGATTAGCAGGATCAATATACTAGATAATGCAAGATAATATTTAGTACAGCTTCATCTCTTTTTTATTTCTGTATGCAAATGCCTTCAAAGCTATGTATGTGCTAGTCGCGGATAGCTCCGGCATGCAGGCAACGGAGGATACGTCGACAGTTCATTGCCCGTGCTATCCGAGTGAGAGCGCGGCAGCGTGCAGGCTGCAGTACGCGGTGTCGTGCAGGTCACACGACTGTGCACAAAGTGGTCAGGTCACCGATGCAGACGACGGTGGAACACGACGTGTGCGGGCTGGGAGTTGTACTAACACGATACTGGCTTCTTGCCTGTTTCTAGAGTCATGAGGATTGGATGTCGTGCGATTAATTCAAATTCAGCTTGATTCAATTTTGTTCGTGGTCGAGATCTCAGCCGAAGTGCAAGATGCATCCTTACTACTCGGTGATAGTTTTCATGCACATAGAACCAAATATGCAACTAATGTCAGATCCAATGACTACAAGTCCAAGACACAATTGACGTATAAAACGAGTAGTTGGCTTTGATTGCAGATCATATAGCCTCGCCTTTGCTGTGCAATAGCTGTGTTGGCGGTTTCTGCAGTAATGATTTGGGCTGACCCTACAAGTATCATTGGCATGCAAGCTCAATTGCAGTACACATAATGCGCATGTACATATTAGATGCATATGTACTTCCATGTACATATTAGCCTCGTTTAATAATGGAGACAAAAGCAATCTGCGTGATGCAATTCTTTTCATACCTTGTACAGAGGATGTAAATTTAATCTACGTCACATGCCGCGTAGGATAATGATTAGTAGATATATACCGCGTAGGGCGTTTGGCACTGTCGTAAAACTGTTTGCTTCACGGCGACGATTCATGTCGATGTAGTGCAGATTAGATGCAGGTAGAGATAGCAGATCCGTTCCGCTAGCAACGTCGGGATATCGATGTCGTCGAAGTAGTCACGGCAGGGATGTCGTCATGAGCGTTGATGACAAAGATCTGCGGCGGCTTCAACATCGATGTCGACGTAGAGCTTGTCGTGCTGATAACGTGTTATAAAACATGTTGCCAGCGGTTAGGACCTTCCTCTCTCCGTCTCTTACGATTAACATAGTAGATAAAAATAAAATAAGGAGACACAAGATGTAGGGAAGACTATTCTTTATTTCTCTGAATATTGGTGATTACAATATAGAGCTCCCATGTATATATATAGTCCTGCCAAGGTCTAAGAGTTTCGGTAAAAGCCCACATAGAAACGGACTTAGTATTACGATTACTTCTTTTCCTTTCCTTTTAGGACAGAGTCCGTATGTTTTACAATATTATATATATGATTTCTATTAGCTTGGGATAATCAGTCTACGTGCTAAAAAAAAAGTCAGATTAGAGGCGTAAGGGGATCTCGATCTTGAGACCTATGTGTAGTAGGCCTCTAGCTCTACCACTGAGTTGTGAAGCCTTTATTGCTAATTTGATGCATATAAACTTACTGTATAAACTTACCTTTTTTATTGCTATTCATTAGCCATTTAGTTTATCAAGCACGTAGAGAATGACTATTTTGATGCTACCTTAGGAAAAATGCTTCTTTTTAGGAGTTTCCAAAAAATTAATTACCTTAGGAAAAATGCTTCTTTTTAGGAGTTTCCAAAAATTAATTTGGAATTCATTTGCTATTTTACATTATTTAAATAAATTTCTGTAGGCTTATGAAAGGAATTCCAAATTGAACTGTACGTACTTCCAATATGAGTCAAAATTTTTTTACAAATGACATATTTATCATCATACATTTCACTCTATCGCATATCTCAGAGTTGTCACGGAAAAACTTTTGTCTACTAAGGATAATTCATCATTCAATTTCTAAATTATCATAAAATAATTGTAATAATTCAAATTTTTGTCAGAAAACTCTACAAATTTGCATAGTAATGTATTTTTGCTGCATCACTTTTACATAAAAAACAAATAATTTTAACAAAATGGTTGTAAACATTGTTCACAACTGATACATTTCTTATATAGTTTCATTAGAACATATAAGAGACTTATCCAATCATAAACAATATACTTTTGTCGGATGGAAGAATTGATCAAAATAAAAGTTGTAGATCTTGTTTAGTTCTGTAACTTTGTTATTCATGGCATTTCCATTTGAAATCATTTGCTATCCAAAAAAATATGTTCAATTTGCTCATATTTTGAAATTCAAGTTTCAAATTGTTCAAACAAAGTCAAATGAAAAATTGATCAAAATAAATGTTGTAGATCTCGATGAGTTGTATAAATTTTTTTCTTGCTTAATTTTCCATTTGAAATAATTTACTATCTTAAAATTTTAATTAAAATTCTCATATTTTGAAATTTAAATTTTAAGTTGTTTAAACATAGTAGGATGGAGAATTTACCAAAACAAAAGTTGTAGATCTCGATAAGTTCTACAACTTTGATTTTGACAACTTTTTAATTTGAAGCCATTTACTATATTAAAATTCTTAAATTGACATATTATAAATGTTTTTTAATATAAAAGGATGAAAATAGGGAAGACAAAAAGAAAATACAAAATCCATCTACCTCACCTCACGCACACTCCTCTACATGGGCCTGTTTAGCCCACTCGGTGGCGCAGCTCCCATGGTCGTTCGATTAGATCGGCGGTTCCACATCGAGGAATCGAGCTCGAGCAGCGCCGTCTCTGCTCCAGGCGGCGGCCAGCGGCGAGCGCATAAGGCAAGCAGGTGTTGGCGCTGGGCAAGACGTGGGCACCGGGCAAGTCGCGCGCAACCCGCGTTTGGCGGCAGCGTCCGTGTGAGGCGCATCGGGCGGCTGCAGCAGGCGACACGACGGGCAGCGATCAACGAGCACCTCCGCGGGCAAGTACAAGGGGAAGTGAGATTCTTTGTCTTGATCTGTCTTCATGCGGATTTATTAAATAATAAACAATTGCTTCTCCTTCCGATTCACGTTCAATTCCTTGTCTTCATTCTCTTCATAATTTTTTTCTTTTCACTCCTTGTTTGTTTTGGTTTTTCTCCAGCGATGATTAGACTGATGTAGCATCTAGTACTTCTGATAACTGATCTAATGTTTCTTATGAGCACCTCCGAGAGACTGCGCCAGCAGATCTTAAGATTGACGAAGTCACAACAGGCACGTCTCGCTATCAACGGGAACGTCGCCTATCACTGAAAGCACAACGCCGTTAAACCCTAGAATAAATCCAGGAAATGTGCAACAACCAGGGTTTAAATCCTGATAAGTAGTGTCCCACTAAACAAGTCTTATCATTAGACCACAAGCCTATTCATCAGCTTCAGCATATTTTAAGGCTTTAAACAAATATGAATTTAATGCAACACTGCTCTCATAATGTGATTTGCTACTTGCTATCTGACTACCTCACCTTTTTTCTCTTTGACCATTATTTTTTTTGGCTTGTGGTTACAACAGAAAAAGATGAGATAATACATGTACTAGTGTTTGAATAATACATGGGCACTGGATAATTAGCTTGATGTAAGTTTAGTTTTTTTCTTCACCACTCGTGATGCATATCTCAGCATTTTAGTTTAGATTCTTTCTAAAAACTAAAAATTGAATGTTTTTGTCTGAAAACTTGCTATCCTAGTAAGCTGAAAAGATGTACGTTGTTGCTGAAAACTGAAAGCTGAATCATGTAGGTTCTGGTTCCAACGTTCTGACGGCATGGAAGAAGCAAGCTTCAAGTTACTAGGTATATAATAAATTTTCCTAATTTACTTAATTAATTAGTTCTTGTTGGTGCCATCATGTCAAGACCTTAATGTACATGTGTACTCTCTCTGTCCTAAAATAAGTGTCGTTTTTGACTTTTTGAAATTGACGTTTAACTATTCGTCTTATTCAAAAAATTTGTGAAAATATAAAAATAAACTAAATCAAGATTAAAGTACTTCTAATAATAAATTATTTTATAATAAAATAATTAATTTTTTAATAAAATTTTTGAATAAGACGAATGATCAAAAGGAGATGGTCAAAATCCTAAAATGACACTTGTTTTGGGACGAAGGGAGTATATACAATTTTAATGTACATCAGAGCTTCCTTTCATTGCGTAGTGATCTAATAACATATTAAGTAGCAGCCATTTATTAATTGTCAAATGTTATATATGCTCCAACATGTATGTACTATAGTAGTTCTCATTCTTTTTCCTTGAAATCAACGTATAATTTTTTATTGGTTCCACTAAGCTAGAATTCGACATTGTTTCCACCAAACTATAGGTCCATAGGTGGTATCTTCTGAAATTTCACTGTAAAGAAATTGTTTTCTATGCCCAAGCCTAAAGATGTCCCAATTGCTCGGCCTTTGATGTTTATATATTCAAACTAGCTTTCTTAACTTTACATATCGTGGCCTAATTTCTAATGTTACAACTTATATTTTCTTTGCAGGTTAAAATGATTAATGGTTGAATTTTTGTATCGATATGTACATAGAACAAAAGAAGCAATGGGACTTTATGAATCTTAGCTAATGTTTGAATTTTTGTTTCTAGAATGGACTATGTGTTTGCTCTCTAGAGCCATATTGTTTATGTACAGATGGTATGATTTGATCTGAACAAACATTATGTATGAAATAAACCTATGATACGTGGATCTTGTTATAATTATTGAAATTTATGGTTTATGTGATTTTGCAATGTGTCATGTTTGTGCTCCTATAATAATCTGTGTGCCACGTGTATAGGTGAAATTAATATTTATTTCATATTCTGAATATGTTACAATAGATATAAACATGTGTTACAATCCATGTGTTGCACCGTTCCATACTATGCTCTACCATAAAATAGAAGTGTTACTAGAACTTAAAAAATGTTACAACACACTCACTGTAACACTACGCAAATGTTCTGATAGATAAATAAATGTGTTACAAACTATGTATACTATCAAAATGTAAAGTGTAACTACAATAAAAAAAGTGTTACAACAGAAATCATTGTAACACTAGATAAATGTTCCTATACACAAGTAAATATGTTACAATAAACCAATCTATAGTATCATGGCCAATTGGAACACAAAAGGAAATGAGTTACTAAAAGATCTAGTAACACTTTTTCTGACCTATAGTAACATAAGTTGGTGTTACTATATCCCTGCCTTGTAGTGGTGAATCCAAGAGATTATAAATTTTGATCTCCATATATCATGTTTAGATAGTCATTTAACGAATATTCTCTTTGTATATCTCTCATACCCCCAACAGTCTCTTCAATTATTAGTCTCTATGACCTAGTAGCTGCTCATAATTTTCCTTGTGTGAAAAGTTAATGAGAAAACTAGCATATATCGTATTTAGAGTGAGAACGGAGGTTTAAAGAGCTGAAAAGATGGAGAGTGCTTTAAAGAGTCCATTGAAGCATCATGTTTATTTTGTTTGCTTTTTAAATTTTATGATAAAGGGCTACGTAGAAGGTTTCTTGAAGATGCTGTAATATCTTAGTCATGTGGAACAAGCAGTGCTTGGTGGGGTACTATACCATAAATTATTATCCGTGGCTACAATCAGTCCCTGTTTAGATCCACTGCAAATTGTAATTGCAACTAGTCACATCAACGTTACGGCATATGCATGGAGCATTAAATGTAGACGAAATGTTTGCATGTTTGTACTTTTTGCATATACATCACGAGACGAATTTTTTAAGCCTACTTAGGTCATGATTGGACTAAAAGTTGTCAAATACAAACGAACGTGCTACAGTACAGAATTGCAACTGCAAGCTGGGATGTAAAGGTGGCGTTTGTCGTCTCCATGGGTCTCTCTTGCAACTCTTTGTGGAAGTCAGGTGAACTCATCAAGTATGCCTCTGTTCCTTTTTAAGAGTCACTATGTTGGTATTTGTGCTGATCAAACCTTTTAGATTTTAAGTTTATAGAAAATATCAGCGATATTTGTATCTTCAAATAAATTTAATATGAAAATAGGTTCAACGAACTGTCAAATAATACTAATTACGCACTACAAATATAATTTTTTATATATTTGATTAAATTTAAGTATGTATGACTTTTGAGAAAGTGGTGGTAACCATAGCTAGACAGGGAGGGACAACCGCACTATTGGACTCAGGGGGTGTTTAGATCCCAAAAGTTTTAGGGATTTTGACACTGTAACAGCGAGGAATTTTTTCAATAAGTGTCCAATTATAGTCTAAGTAGACTCAAAAGATTCGTCTCGTGATTTACAGGCAAATTGTGCAAACGTGTAAAAGTCTCGTCTATATTTAATATTCCATACGTGTGCCGTAAAATTGAATGTGACTGGAAGTTTTGGGATTAGAGAAACTAAACACCGCTCGGTACCATGACCACGGCTGACTTGACAAGCTGACGTCTGTTGGGACATTAGAAATGAAGGCTCGGCAGCCAGTGCCGGAGGACCGAAACACACACGCAAAGCAGTGTTCTCTACCGGGTCATCGGGCATCGCGGTTGCACAACAACCTCAGCGCACGAGCGCTGTCCACCGCGGCCGCCGCCTGGTTTGTGTTTCCTGCTAAAGTTTTTGATATTAAAGTTTTATGTCCTTCTCCTTTTCGGCGACGAGGAAGACGGTGTTAAGGAAGAGTAGGATCATCTTCTTTACTGTCGGCTTCATTACAGACGAGGACGATAACCTCAGGTGTCAACATTCGATCTTCATCAACAGGATGACATGGAGACTTTTGTTTCTGAGCGACGGCATCAAGATGGACATGATGCTATCACTATAGAACAATTTTCTCCGGTCTTTTCTCCGTTTTTATTGTAGTTAGATCTAGCCATAATAAAGGACTAGTTAAAATAAGTTTTAGATCAGTCTTCCTCATTCTTCGGTGATAGAAAAAAAGAGAGAAGACACTAGAAAGAAGGAGCTTCTCAATTCCGCACACAGGAGTGTTGGCCGTTATTCGTTAGGCATTTGTTCTCAGGCCGTTTGCCGAGTGTTTGCTTACGTGGATATATACACTGCAAAACATCAAACAGGTTAGGTTTTGAGTAATGCTATTTACAGTGTGAGTATTTTTTTAATTCGAAGTGTTTGTAACGTATTGATGTATCCAGCTATTATATAATATAATTCTTTTTATCGAAAAAAGCGATTAAAAATAAAGTTTTCAAGTGGTCAATCTACAACGACTGCTTACTATACGCTGTCCAGTTAACCAAGAGGAATTGGCCTGAAGGCATTCATAGCCTATACCAACTTTGCCGTTCTCAAACTTTTCAATTTTCAATTATAAAGTTATAGACTGCATTAAGAACTACAACATTGACGTAGACCAATTTAATATCTCCGAGGTTGTTTACAAATTACAAATTTACAATTTCAAAATCTGAGAGCTTAAACCACTTTTTTGAGACTCCGATAGACAATTTCAAAGAAATTATTCTAACCAGATAAATTATTTTGTCGCATAGGTCTTGGCTAGGTGAAAATTTGAGGCCACATAGTTTTAGAATAGATTTTAGGTTGCGTAATTTATTCCCTCTTAGACGTCATACTCCCTTCAGGCTAACAACTAGCTAACTAATTTTTATCATTGTAACTAGTCCATCGAAAAAGCTCCAATTCATCATCCTACCCAATATTTTTTTGGGCCCTCATGTAGGTGCTCTTCATTTCAAAATATAAACATTCGATTTTCTGGATGTTTTTTATTATCTGTTCGCTTCAGTTCAGTGCTTATTTTCAAGCATGGAATAGTGTTTGCTCTTTACAGTAAATTAGCATCAGCCAAAATTCTTTCAGGCCCAGCGGCTTATGTATTTAGATAATATAGATATCTAGATTCAAATGATACATGAAAAAGTCAAAATAACTTATAATTTGGAATAAAGATAGTAATCCCTCCGTATAGGAAAAGATGACGTTTAGGACAACGACACAGTCTTCAACGCACGATTTTGACTTCGTATTTCTATAAAAATATTTATTGACAAGTGATATATGTATACTTTTATGAAAATATATGTGAAGACAAATCTATTTATATATTTTTCATATTTTCAAACTCAATAATTTAAAAGTTATTCATGATTTATATTCCAATATTTGGCTAATACCTTTTCCAAAACATCATCTTTTTTTCTATACGGAGGAAGTACTTAATAGTCCAATTATCTAGTTAATGATATTGTTTATTTTGTTCCTTGATTCATTGCCCTGCCTCCATATTAATATCTAATAGCATCTCATACAATTAATAATTAGGTCTTTCTTATATGTTCTCCATCCCTTTTGTTATTTTTGTTATTGACAACCAAACATCTAGTTCGTCCCATAGTATACCTTCAAATTAGCTTCTTAATCATAATTAGTGCTTTGCTTGTTTGCCCTCTGAATTGATCATCTCTAATGGCATCTATATTATTGTAGATTAGTCTCCATGTTATCTTCTTTATCTCTTTTATTCATGTTATTACCATGATTCTTTTTATTTTGTTGGTTAAGAATTAGATTAGTTGAGTGAATGTTAGATCTAGTGCTAATGTTTTCCTTTTTCTCTATAATATTCATCATTAATTTTTACATTGTTAGCTATCACACATGAATCCGAAACACCGCGCCCACGCCCGCGTACACACGTGTTGACAGTAGTTTTACCATGTTTTTACCCTATCAAAACCGTCAACAAGGCATTCTTTCTGGAAGGAAACCATCAAACACATAGTGACATAGGTACAAATAACTTGGTTCCACAGGTACTTGTCATTATTTGGTTGCAGACACTTAGAACAGGTACTTTTCAGTGTCCGAAAGCTCTATATGAAGTTTGGGCAACCAACCAAGTATGGCCAAATGACAAACCAACTTCACAATCATTAATATCATATCTTCTAGAGACGATGTGCAAAAGATGGGCACAATGAGTGGTTCGGCCGAATCACCCATGGGCAAGTTAGCACCACCATTGTGCTTAGAATTGCATGAAGAAGCCACCTGCAGAAGATGGACCTTTGGTTCCACCAAAGGTGGTTCAGCCGAACCACATATGGTGACACCAGGCCATGACATTTCAGCACATGAGTCATATCAGCATACATAAGGAAGATCAGTGCAAATGGAGCAAATGCATGGTTCGGTCGAACCATGAATGGGGCCCACAGGACTCTGGTGATGTGGCACGATCCGTGTGACACTCCATCCAGCTCAATTCTACCTTTGGATCAAAGTTGTGTTTCCAATCAACGGTGGAGAAGCAAAGCACATGGATCAAGGCGTGAACCGACATGATCAAGGGAAAACAAGTATATAGCCACAGTCTATGACAGGTGGGGACCACGGTGGTGGGCCCACCTTGCCAAGGTGGTTCAGCCGAACCACCCATGGTGGGCCTAGGCCACCGCCACACTCCAGGACAGGTGGGGACACCTGCTAGAAGCCCCTGGCTGGGCCCACCTGCCATAGGGGGGTCGGCCGAACCCCCTGGTGCCCAGCCAAGTCGGTTGCCACCCCACCGACTTGAGCACACTTCCCACGTGCTGGTTTGCTCACGGCCATCCGTCTCAAGGCGGTTCCAAGGCGGTTCATCCAAGGGTGGAGAGGTATGGAGCACACGGATCGCTGACGTGGCACCTCTCCACTTCCCCCTATATATAGAGGCTGCCTCCACCCTCTTAAAACATGATTCATTCAAGGTACAAGTGAGAAA
Source organism: Eremochloa ophiuroides (assembly GCA_038502445.1). Classification (NCBI taxonomy): domain Eukaryota; kingdom Viridiplantae; phylum Streptophyta; class Magnoliopsida; order Poales; family Poaceae; genus Eremochloa; species Eremochloa ophiuroides. Next base: position 49,326,398 of record JAHLJS010000005.1, on the reverse strand, counting down.
CAATGTAGTTCCACTTCTAATAGTAGTGTAGTCTAGTGTGGGAGTTAGAGTTGAGTCGACCTGCACTCGGGGTCTCCGGAGTCGTCTGCTGGAGAGTCTGGTATAGCTCTTGTATCTTTCTCTTTCTGTAAGACTTATTTACTTTAATATATTATTCCTACTTTACTTTGATGAGTATTTACTTTGTTCTATACTTAGTGCATTACTATTCTAATATTAGTATTGTTGTGAGTTATCGTATTACTTGGTCGGCTTACACTAAATTGTATCCTGTAACCAACTCACGTGTGTAGTTCATCGCCTATCATAGGATGCTCTAGTTGCCTTGGCCACAGCTAGAGTAGTGAGACTTAGTGTAAGCATGGTCACTACAAGAAATCCTTCTTTTTATGACAAAATTCCTCATGACGGGGCCTGATTTTGTCATATAATGTGCCATAATGTGACGCAAAATTATGTGCCATCATAAATTGATGGGAGCTAGATTTTTTTATGACGACTTGGTTTTTCTGTCACATAAGAGTAGCAAATTTCGTCACAAATTATCTGGCGCCGGGAGCCGTCCGACAGTTATGAATTTATGACGATTCATACAAATTTTATATGACGAAGTAGACCATCACTGAATGTTTTACCAAATATGATGGCCCCTAACGTCATAAAATACCCTAGTAGAAGTGGACCTTTGACCATGTCTGTTGGGCCAAAAGCTAGGTCTCGGCCCAGATGAAAACAAAGAGCGAGCACGGGTGGAGGAGACAGGCCGGGCCTAAAAGAGTAGGCTGAGAGACTTTTTTCTTTTTTATTTCTTTTTAATTTTAATTCATAAATCTATTTTGAGTTTAAATTCAAGAGATTTAAATTTTTCAAACAAATAAAAATGAAGAAGTGTCCAACACCAAATTTATAGATCTCGATAAGTTGTACAACTTTTCTAGTTGAGACCATTTAGAGTTTCAAATAGGTGCCATTTTTTTAAAATTCAAAATTTAACTTGGTCAAACTTTGTCAAATGAGACACTAAATGACCTCAGCTCAAAAACTTTTGAATTCAAAGGTGTTAGACCTCATCGAGATGTACAATTGTTATATGGGCCATTTTTTCCATTTGAGAAAGTATTAGTGAACACTAGTCACAAAATCATGAATCTCGTAAAGGGTTTATGAACTATATGAGAGACTTGTCAATTTAGAACTAAACTTTCCTAACACTTTCTCAAATGCAAAAGTGGCCTATATAACAATTATAGATCTTGATGAGTTGATCAAACTTGGTATTCATGACTTTTTTAGTTGAGACCATCTAGGGTTTCGAAAATTGGTTTGGTGGTGTCAAAATTTAAAAATCCAAACATTTAATCATTCAAACTTTGTCAAATGAAAAGTTGAGCAAAACAAAAAATGTACATCTCGATGAGATTAACAAACTTGGTACTCATAACCTTTCTAATTGAGACCATTTAGAGTTTCAAATACTAGTGTGAAGGTGTCATTTTTTTAAAATTTAAAATTTGACTTGGTCAAACTTTGTCAAATGAGACACTAAATGACCTCAGCTCAAAAACTTTTGAATTCAAAGGTGTTAGAACTCATCGAGTACAATTGTTATATGGGCCATTTTTCCATTTGAGAAAGTATTAGTGAACACTAGTCACAAAATCATGAATCTCACAAAGGGTTTATTAAACTACTTTCTCAAATGCAAAAGTGACCTATATAACAATTGTAGATATTGATGAGTTGATCAAATTTGGTATTCATGACTTTTCTAGTTGAGACCATCCAGGGTTTCGAAAATTGGTTTAGAGGTGTCAAAATTTAAAAATCCAAACATTTAACCATTCAAACTTTATCAAATGAAAAGTTGACCAAAATAAAAAATGTAGATCTTGATGAGTTTAACAAACTTGGTATTCATAACCTTTCTTGTTGATACCATTTAGAGTTTCAAATACTAGTGTGAAAGTGTCATTTTTTAAAAAATTCAAAATTTGACTTGATCAAACTTTATCAAATGAGATACTAAATGACCTCAGCTCAAAAACTTTTGAATACAAAGGTGTTATGACTCATTGAGATGTACAATTGTTATATAGGTCATTTTTCTATTTGAGAAAGTATTAGTGAACACTAGTCACAAAATCTTGAATCTCACAAAAGGTTTATGAAACTATATGAGAGACTTGTCAATTTAAAACTAAACTTTCTTAACACTTTCTCAAATGTAAAAGTGACCTATATAACAATTGTAGATCTTGATGAGTTGATCAAACTTGGTATTCATGACTTTTTTACCTGAGACCATTTAGGGTTTCGAAAACTGGTTCGGAGGTGTCAAAATTTAAAAATCCAAACATTTAATCATTCAAAATTTGTCAAATGAAAAGTTGACCAAAACAAAAAATGTAGATCTTGATGGGATTAACAAACTTGGTATTCATGACTTTTCTAGTTAAATTCATTTATTGTGTTAAAATGATAAGCACAAACTTTATTAAAAATTATAAAATAATAAACACCTCAAAATTGATCTGTTACTGGGCTTAGCCTGAACTTTTCTGACCATCGATTTCAAGATCCGATGGCTCTCAGTGCACCCCACGAAGTATAAAAGAAGACTTACTCTAAATGGCCGCCGGCCAGTGGCTTCACCTAGGGTTAGAACCGCGAGACACGAGTGAAGGGGCGGCGGCCGGCGGCCCCAGCGGCGAACAACAGCGCAACCGCGCGCAGCGCACCGTAGCGCAGGGCGAGACCAGGGTCAATGTGGCCGTGGGCCAGGCGACGTGTGTGGCGGCGCTGCTGCAGGCTAGGCGGCGTGCGCGGTCGTGGCTGCTGGCCAGGCGGCGTGCGTAGCTGCGGCCTGCGGTTGGCCTGCGCGGCCGCAAGTGCACGCAGCCGACATGAACTGCAGCAGGCGGCCGGCGTGGAGCCTGTGTACTGGACAGATCGATGCTCCAGTAGTGCTCTGACAATCTAGCTGTGCGACCTCTGCAATCGTAGGTGAGGCTCACCCTTTCAATTTTTCTATACTTGAGAATAAATTGGGAAGGAGTACTAGTAGTTGTTTAGTCTGAACTAAAGTAGTAACTGATTAGATGGATTCTAGCCTTTACATTATAGCACACTCATGAACAAATCAATTAGATGGATTCACACCGCATCTGAGCAACAATATCAGGAACTGCACAGTGCAGTGATCAGTGATGTAGCTGGTTTGTGAATATATTGCTGGCTGCTCCTGGCCGGCCAGCAAGCAGACCCCAGCATGCTGTTACCTATCCAAAATCAGTCACTGAAGAAGCTCCACAAATTTTTGCAGGTGAGTTCCAGAACATGGCTCATGGTGAGCTAGTTTATCATGCACTTGATGTTCTGAATTTGAGAAGCTGTCATTCTATATATACATATATATTAAATTTGTGTTGTTTGTAATCTGTCAGTTATAAGCAGATCCCAGCATGTTGTTTTCCTGTCCAAAATGAGGAAGCCTCCCACTGTGATGTCTGTGCAAAATAATATTCTAATTTTGCTGTCATATGGAACTGCTTGCTTTGCAATTGGTTGTTGGACAACTTGCTCTAGAATCCATTGGCATAGGTGATCTGTCAAAGTGACAAATTATCAATATGATTCTTCTCATATTTCATCCAAAGTTTTCTTTTCTTTGGCTACTATTGATGCATTCTAGAAAATAGTTAATATGATAACCTCACTGTATCCCACACTTGATGCTTGAATTTAAGAACATGTCTGACTAAGTTTTTTTAAAAATAACATGTCATTTTGTATCTGTATCCATATGTATGAACTATATGATTGTACAATTAAATTGTGTTTTTGACCATCTGCATGTGTATCCCCATACGTCCGAAGTAGTACTAGTTCTTTTCAGTTTTAAGTGTTTCTACCTCATCTTGCCTTCCCATTCCAGTACTAGAATAAATTGTTGGATTTGTTTTGTTACTAAAAAGAGCTATGCCTAGGAGCTTACTTTTAGCCTCCAGATTTCAAAAATTATGCTGCTGCTTGGATTGCAACTAAAACTCTAGTCCTAATAAATTTGTATTTCTCTAGGTATGTCAATGATGGAGGGCACATTTGGCAATGTATAGTGAGTTCATCTACTAGCTGCTTAGATCTACAACACTTTGAGGAACTGTATCTAAAAAGGTGAGATACAGTGTGCAATCAAAATGGGTTTTGACCTTTTTCTTTTGGTATAGATAGATTTGCTAAGCTTATAAAATGTGATATATGATATGTGCATTACCTTTTCTATTTACTAAGTTCAGTTCAACCCATTGCGTGGTTTTTTAAATAAATACTAAAATTTGATTCATCTTATACTTCATGTAGTTGTAGCACTGCTAGCTTTTATTCCCTTCATCTAAAAACTGTTTCCTTCAAATTCAGAATAGTGGTTATTATATTAACAATGAGAGGGAGGGAGAGAGAGAGAGAGAGAGATTCAGAATGTTTGTTAACCATGTAGATAGACAGGAAATGGGCATTATAGATATACAATGCAGTGTAACTTTTGTGAATGTTCATGTTGTATTTATATAACAATTTAGTAGCTATGTGTATGTTACAGGTGAATGCATTTTTACAGTCCAAGCCGTATCTAATAATTTTACAATGCAAGCCATGTCTACTAGCTATATGAACATCTTACTAGTGAGTGTCATTTTAATTTTAGATAGCAAGTGAAAAGTGTGCTTCTTTTAGTTAGCATTTGTACATTTTTTGTGGATCACTTATAGTGCCTTCATTGTTTTCTTTTTTCAGATAACATTTAGATAGGGTCATTGGCGTTGTTTGCTGGGCTGCTGGCTAGAACTTGCTGCTGGCTAGAACTTATTTGGTGCAGCAACTTGGAGCTAGATGCATACCAAGTTTGAAGAGACTATTGCACTACTGCGAGCTATCCTAAAACTTCAGAAAGATTGAGGTAGGTATGAATGCAGTTTCTGAGGATGAGACCTTTACCTAAACTGTTGCTACCTTACTAGAACTTACTCTATGGTTGAAACTTTGTTAGAATTAGGTGCAATCTATGTGTATGTTTCAACCTTTGTGGTAGAACCTAGAACTATGTGGAAGCAATGTCTTTTGGACTTGAATTTATGTGTATGCACGATGGCTTGAGTGAATTGTGTATGATTTGTGACTTGTGATGTCAATCATGTGGATGATGGCTTGGCAGATATATATTTGTATTATGCTTTTCTGAGCTATGATGAAAGATCAGTGTGATGTCACTAATATGCATGCCATGCTCGTCATGAATGAAAGGACAATTTGTGATGCAATACAGTCATCTCAAAATGCTATACATGACGTTCCCGTTTTGTCATAAAAACACATACAAACTTGTCCTCCAACGTACCATTCGTGACGATTCGTACATAATGTGACGCGTTGACTAACCAATATGTGACATCTACTGTCGTCATAAAAGGTAACAATATGTGACGATGAAGTGTAGCCGTCACAAAAGGCCATGACATTATGTGACGGTTTTCATAATTTCATCACACGATACCTTTTGTGTCGATCGTTTTGTGACGACCGCGTGACGACTGTTTTTTTCGTCATAAAGTACTTTTTATGACCATTTCTGTACTTTACATGACAGTTTGCGTTTGTCATGCAATCCCAAATTTCTTGTAGTGGGTGCTTAGACTAGATCTTGCCTTTGAATGCCGCTTGTTGCACGGATTGTTTGTGGGTGCTAGCAGGTGGTGACAGCCCTGTTTAGTCTTAGTATCCCTCCACGTGTTTTAGGCAAGTTCTTAAAAGGTAGGCTACCATAAGAGAATAGCCGCTTCGGGTAGAGGTTATATCCCTTACTGTCTTGCCTATCCCCTACACACCGGAAGTAAGGTAGCAGTCTTAGTGTATCTCGTCCATTCGATAGGATAGTTCATAGGAGTAAAGCAAGAATCACAGGAACCTTTCTCACTCGTTGTCCTCTCACCTAGCTATACTACACTAGTTATCTTTTAGCAATTCATTTGTTATGTTTGAATCATCACCTTCCTATCATACTTCGATTACCCCCTCTACACTAGTTGTACTAAGTTGAGGTAGATTTCAGGATCTCCTTCTATTAACGTTTCTAGCAATCGCTTTCCTTTGGGATAAAATAAATAACGATACCTTGGAATACTCCCGGGTGAAGTGCTACAGCGGTATATTCTGTGCGCTTCCGGAATTATCCAATAGATATAAGAAATACCCTAAGCACTTCTGGCGCCGTTATCAGAGATAGCCTAACACTCTCTCTCTGGTGATTGCGTTAAGAAGTGTCAACAAGCATTTCTGGCGCCGTTGCTGGGGAAAGCATAACCTAGAAATTTTAATAAGATTGAATCTGAAATCTATCATCAATTTAGTACAATTAGTTGTAGTAGGGTTTACCCTTGCCTCTGCTTCTCTTTATTATGAAGCAAGGCATTATATGAGTGGATTCCAGTTTCGAGACATCCACCAGGAGTTCTAGACATCGTCTAGCCTCCACTTGGAAGTCCGATTCGGTTTTGAAATCACTCAAGGAAGGAGGCTCTTGTACTGTCACCTAAGGAAGTTATGGCCCAAAAGACCATCTTCGAGCATTCTACATCGTCGGCCGACAGTGTCACCATCGGTCCGCAGCTTAGCTTGGGGGATGCCACTTTTGAGCTCAAGCCAGCTCTTATCAATATGGTGCAAGCCAACTCATTCAGCGGAAAGCCTATGAGTATGCAAATGCGCATATCTAGAATTTCCTGGAGTTGTGTGGCACCATTGCCATAAAAGGAGTCAAAGTGGACGCTATCTGTCTTCGCCTTTTTCAGTTCTCCTTGCTCGGAAGGCAAAACAATGGTTCTACACTTATCCTCAGGATATTGGCAATTGTACAAGCTGCGCCAATGCATTTATCAAAAAGTTCTTCCCGATTGGTAAAAACCACTGCTCTTCGAGGAAAGATCTCAGGCTTTACACAACAAGTGGATGAGACGATTCTCGAAACATGGGAACGTCTCTAGGAATACATTCGGGAATGTCCCCACCATGGGATTCCGGAATGGCTCCTGATTCAAGGTTTCTACCATGGGCTAACTTCAATAGCCCATAGTCACCTTGATGCCGCTGCTAAAGGAGCATTCACTTCACTCAGTGTCACACAAGCCAAGAATCTGATAGAAAAGATGGTGACAAATCAAGGGTGGAATGAAAACCGCCTCCAATCCAAGAAAAAGAGCACACATACCATCAATGAAGTAGATGCAATTTTTGAGAAGATGGATCTACTTTTGAGAAAGTTGGAAGAACGTGCCAACTTCAAGAAAGATCGAGAGGCCATCCAACACTATGCTTCCAAGCATCAATGGAATCAGGTATGTAGTGTATCTTATTCCTAATTAAATCCTGAGAAGATAGACGCCATCTACAACAATACAAATTATCCTCAACAAGGAAGATGGGTGTGGAACTCCAAGTTTCAAAGTAATACAAGTCCTGGTACTTTCAATCATTTACCATTAAAAGATCTTGTCACAAATCAAGCTATAATTAATGAAAACATAAAAAAAGTTGCTAGCAAATGATAAGACCCTTGAAACCTTAAATGCTAAAATGGATGTTCTCACTTCTTCTATTAAAGAACAAATGAGTTTTAATAAAATGTTAGAATCTCAATTAGCTCACCTTGTTGCTACTACTTCATCTCCTAAAATTCTTGCAATACGTCAAATGTCAATGCGGTATCCACAAGGGGAGGTAAGTCCACTCGCGATCCGCCACATCCTAACATGACAGGAAAGGCTACAAGAAAAGACCAGGAGAATGATAAAGAAGAAGAAGAGTCATCACCTTTTGAAGAAAATGCCAAGTTCCATGGGAAGACAGCCCCTCATGAACACTACGACACCGATGTGTTGCTGCCTTTCCCAAGGACAAGGAAGAAAACCACCGACGAGCAATTCGGAAAATTCGTCGAGGTAATTCCTGCTTCAAGGACTTGAGAAGGCAAATCTCCCGCCAAGTTAAGTACTCAATTTTTCTATTCAGTATTTACTCTAGCATTTATTTGTCTTTCTTTCTTTCTCAACCTTGATTAGCTAAACACTGATAAAACATATAACTAAACCCTTGATGAATTTGCAACCATGAGTAGAGTCCAGGGAGGGGTCGGTCGACCCCCCGCCCAATGGACCTACCATCTTCCACTTACCTCTACAATAATATAGGTTGCATCACATTGATTGAAAATTTAAATGAGACAAAAGGAGAGGCCGGCCGACCTGCCCTAGGAGGCCTCCCTCTCCCATATGTTGACATGAATTTGGGGTTAGTAGCTAATCATTGAAATCAATGGATGTGGTGATCAATAGTGTTTATGATGAAAGAATCCTTCTTAATCTAGCTCTGTGAGCATGTAAAATAATCACCATGCTTGTTGATTGTCCCCTTGTGAGAATGGGAACTTTCACGTCCCATCCATGTTTCCCACTTGAGCAAACTTCCAAAGTGAGAGGAAATCAAACACAAGAGTGAGCCACTAGCATGCCAACACCATTCTTCAGCTTTGTGCAAAATTTGGGAATGAAGGTGGGGTCGGCCGACCCATTAAACTGACCCCTGACCACACCTACTTGCTCTAATTCCAACACACTTTGCAAATCATCAAGATTCCTGAGAAATGGAGGGGATGGATGGGTCAGACGACCCATCAGTTGGCTCCCCACTTCACATGTTCTATCTGCTTTCAATACACTAGAGACCCTAGCAAAGATTCCTGCAAATTATTGAAGGATGGGGGTCACCCGACCCACTACTCTCCTCCTCTTCCTTTCATTTTTAAAAGCACATGAAGGAGAGTATCCTTCCTTCATCTAGAGAACTCCAACACTCAAGAACTTTTCTTCTTTAACCCTCTCTCCAATCAAGTTGTTCATCTTCCGAAGAACTCCAGAAAAGTACTCATCCGGTAAGAAGGTTCATTGAATTAAGCTAACCCCCTAGTGCTAGCTTTATTCGTCTTCTTCTCTTGCAAGCATGAAGAATCCATTCAAAGCCGCAGCAAGGAAGGTGCACACAACGTTGAGCGGGAGTTCACGACGGGCAATCCTCCCATGACACCGCGATACGACTCTCGAGGTCACAAGATGAACAAACTTCGGGAGAACCTCCTGTGCGGAGCGACAACATGGAGAACATTGAACAACCATCTCACGATCATGAAGAAGTTAATGAGGAATCCGAAGAAAAAGAGCAACCTTTTAGAACACAAGACCCAGAAATAGGCATTTGGGTCACTCCACAAGAACTGCTCATCCTCAACTTGATCCGCAACCGCAATTTCGAACACACCCAGGTAATTGATTTTGGACTCCTCCAACGCACAAGTATGTATGAGGAGTTCTTTAATCTTTTTGGTGCAATAGGTTGGGGTGAATTTCGGGATTTCACTAACTTCCCTGGTAGCAGGCTTCTCACTTTAGAATTCATGTGCACGGTAAAAACAACTAGAGACAACATCTATTTTTTGCTTGTTTAATCAAGATTATGGTCTTGATGGGAGCAATTTAGTGCTTGTCTAGGTTTTATAAACTGCACCACAAATTTAGGAAGCTGCTACCCGTAGGTTCAATAAGCTTGAATTTTGGCATAAAATAATAGGGGAAAATAAAATAGAGAAAATACGCACTAGTCATATTTGCAACCCTATGCTTCGCTCTCTGCATAGATGGTTGGAAAGCACTCTTTTTCCCAGGGATGATGTTAGAATTGTTAGAGAAGATGATTTAAGAATAATGTATGCCATGGTACATTAGATATCCAATTTTGGTTCTGCTGGTGTGTTGCCACCAGCAGGGCCCCTGCACTTGACATTTTCTTTGTCTCTCTGATCCAGTATGCAACAAGCCAAGTGTGGGGGAGAGGTTGGTGACCTCCCCAACACACTCAGGGAACAATTCTGAACATAAAACCGAAAAAACGCAAGTGCAGGAGCACCTTCAAGGGTGAGGATTCGAATGGAAATCACCGGAGTGGGCAGAAGCTCCATGGTAGGGTCGGCCGACCCCACCTGGGACCTCTGGACCCACCAGTCTGCACCCACCAGCATCTACTTGCTTCCTGACTGATTTGCCACTCCTACTCCCCTCCGTTCTTTCATTTTTACTTTTTATTTGCATTCCTTAAAAGAAATAAAATAAAAATAAAAACAAGAAGACTTGCATCTGAAAATAAAAAGTGACATGATTTATGACATTTAAAGGGTAGAAGCGTTACAAAGTTTAATTCTTGCATATGTTTATACTTGTGGATCACATATCTTGATAGGAATATCATATTGACTTAGTTGTTGACAAATGTGATATAGTTCTTAGCACATGATTCATACCTTTTCTATTCAAAGTGCTTAGAGATTTATTTTTGAAAATGTCATAAAGCCATAGTGTCACTTACTCCTCAATAGTAAGGAAATTCCTACCAAAGCCATATATGTTCATACCATGATTCAAAACCCCTTCTATATATGCTACATGTACTTGTGTTGAGTTTGGTCAAATCTTGTTGACCCTTGTGAGAACTATGTCATAGTCCCAAGATCAAGATCATATACACGCCACATATACACATGCTGCTTTCTACACTGGAAGTACGCAAAAATATGCCATCCATAACCATCATAAATATGCTCCATGCTTTAAAGTTTAGAATATCTCTCTAAGTATGACTTAGTAGATGAGACACAAAGGCTATAAAAAAGTGTGGACACATGAAGGTCCATTACTATGAAAAAAAGGAAAAAGAAAAGAAATGCTAGCCATGTCTCAAAATAATAAAGTATAGAGAGATCATGTCAAATAGAGGAGCGCTGTTTTCCATCACATGCCACACACTTGCACATCTTGATCTAGGTTTATGACATTCTTCTCCTTGGATCCTCGTTTGACTTTACAATAAATGCAATGCAAGTATGAAATAATGTTTATCCCTACCTGAGCTCCACATAAGCCTGATAGATAGATGTAGGATGAAACAAAAGAAGACAATTTGATGTTATGCCTTGGTGAGGAATCATATACCTACTGAGTGACTTGAGTGTACTATTTGAGGAGTAAGAATGAACTATGTGCTTTCTTTTAAAATCATTATCAAAAACTCGAAGTGCTAAGGATATGAAAATGGAAAGATGACTTTGCTTTGAGAATTGTTCCATTTTTCAATCATCTGAAGGATATATGCTAGACAATACCACATAACCCACTTGTATGAGATATGTCTTGAGTAAAGCTTTGTGTTACCTAATACCTTAAAAATGTCGTAATCATATTTTATCATTCTCTCTCTAACCTTTGCTCGAGGACGAGCAAAGACTTAAGTGTGGGGCATCTTGTTGACGGTAATTTTACTATGTTTTTACCCTATCAAAACCGTCAACAAGGCATTCTTTCTGGAAGGAAACCACCAAACACATAGTGACTTAGGTACAAATAACTTGGTTCCACAGGTACTTGTCATTATTTGGTTGCAGACACTTAGAACATGTACTTTTCAGTGTCCGAAAGCTCTATATGAAGTTTGGGCAACCAACCAAGTATGGCCAAATGACAAACCAACTTCACAATCATTAATATCATATCTTCTGGAGACGATGTGCAAAAGATGGGCACAATGAGTGGTTCGGCCGAATCACCCATGGGCAAGTTAGCACCACCATTGTGCTTAGAATTGCATGAAGAAGCCACCTGCAGAAGATGGACCTTTGGTTCCACCAAAGGTGGTTCGGCCGAACCACATATGGTGACACCAGGCCATGACATTTCAGCACATGAGTCATATCAGCATACACAAGGAAGATCAGTGCAAACGGAGCAAATGCATGGTTTGGCCGAACCATGCATGGGGCCCACAAGACTCTGGTGATGTGGCACGATCCGTATGACACTCCATCCAGCTCAATTCCACCTTTGGATCAAAGTTGTGTTTCCAATCAACGGTGGAGAAGCAAAGCACATGGATCAAGGGGTGAACCGACAAGATCAAGGCAAAACAAGTACATAACCACAGTCTATGATAGGTGGGGACCACGGTGGTGGGCCCACCTTGCCATAGGTAGTTCGGCCGAACCACCCAGGCCACCGCCACACTCCAGGACAGGTGGGGACACCTTCTAGAAGCCCCTGGCTAGGCCCACCTGCCATATGGGGGGTCGGCCGAACCCCCCTGGTGCCTAGCCAGGTCGGTTGCCTCCCTACCGACTTGAGCACACTTCCCACAGTGCTGGTTTGCTCACGGCCAGTCCGTCTCTAGGCGGTTCCAAGGTGGTTCATCCAAGGGTGGAGAGATATGGAGCACACGGATCGCTGACGTGCCACCTCTCCACTTCCCCCTATATATAGAGGCTGCCTCCACCCTCTTAAGACATGATTCATTCAAGGTACAAGTGAGAAACAATGTAGTTCCACTTCTAATAGTAGTGTAGTCTAGTGTGAGAGTTAGAGTTGAGTCGAGCTGCGCTCGGAGTCTCCGGAGTCGTCTGCTGGAGAGTCTGGTATAGCTCTTGTATCTTTCTCTTTCTGTAAGACTTATTTACTTTAATATAATATTCCTGCTTTACTTTGCTGAGTATTTACTTTGTTCTATACTTAGTGCATTACTATTCTAATAATAGTATTATTGTGAGTTATCATATTACTTGATCGGCTTACACTGGATTGTGATCCTGTAACCAGCTCACGTGTGTAGTACATCGCCTGTCATAGGGTGCTCTAGTTGCCTTGGCCACAACTAGAGTAGTGAGACCTAGTATAAGCATGGTGCTTAGACTAGGATCTTGCCTTTGAATGCCACTTGTCGCACGGATTGTTTGTAGGTGTTAGCAGGTGGTGACAGTCCTGTCTAGTCTTAGTATCCCTCCACGTGTTTTAGGCAAGTTCTTAAAAGGTAGGCTCGCATAAGAGAATAGCCGCTTCGGGTTAGAGGTTATATCCCCTACTATCTCGCCTATCCCCTACACACCGGAAGCAAGGTAGCGGTCTTAGTGTATCTCGTCCATTCGATATGATAGTTCATAGGAGTAAAGCAAGAATCACAGGAACCTTTCTCACTCATTGTCCTCCCACCTAGCTATACTACACTAGTTATCTTTTAGCAATTCATTTGTTATCCTTGAATCATCACCTTCCTATCATACTTCGATTACCCCCTCTACACTAATTGTACTAAGTTGAGGTAGATTTCAGGATCTCCTTCTATTAACGTTTCTAGGAATCGCTTTCCCTTGGGATAAAATAAATAACGATATCTTAGAATACTCCCGGGTGAAGTTCTACAGCGGTATATTTTGTGCGCTTGCGGAATTATCCAATAGACATAAAAAATACCCTAAGCACTTCTGGTGCCGTTATCAGAGATAGCCTAACACCCTCTCTCTGGTGATTGTGCTAAGAAGTGTCAACAACACGTCAAGCCAAATGGGCAAGGAGAGGCGTCAGGGCTTCAGCATGGGAGGTGTGGAGGGTGCACGACTTGAGGTGGGCCACCACCGCCCCACAATCTCCCCATATCCGGGGAGATCCAGAATAAAAAAGGACCTAATAAAATAGGAAAATAAATGTAGAATTACCTAGGAAATAGGGTTGAGATTTATTAGCATGAAAAATACGATTGAGGTTTATTAGCAGGAAAATAAAATAGTTTTGGTTAGAAAAGAAGTGTCCAAATCTATAAGGACTCTACTTTTCAGGGTGTGCAAGTAGGGACTATAACTAGAGATGAAAACGGTACAGATATTTTCCGACCGTATTCAAGACCGAATCCGTTAGAGGAGTTTTTATCCGTCCTATATATGAGTCCGGATATTCAATATCTGATACCGTATCCGTATCTGAATGCTCAAATCGTATATTTATGATGTCGATATCCAATCGTATCTATCCGACATATCTGATACTATCCGTATTCAAATCCGAATGCGAGTAGAAATATGAAAATAAATGTAATATCAATGATATCCGTTCGTATCCGATCCGTTTTCATCCCTAACTATAACTATAGGAGGATTGCTTTTTTTTAAGGAACTACTATAGGATGATTGTGATTATTTAGATTAAGAAAGAAATAGATCTTTGCTCTTTAAACCCCAATCTCCTCTCTCTCCCTCTCTCCCTCTCTCTCTCTCTCATGCATTCGTCTTATATGATAGATTGTTTATCTGTATGAATGGCATTTTATAAGTGTATACTAACTAGTATGAAGGGCAGCGCATTAGCGCGCATGCGGAAGTAGAGAATGGTAAACGATTAAGAGGTGGAAATATGAAGATGTATACATAAGGAAGTGATGGAGATGGATAGTGATGAACACATGATTGATAAGGGGTTGTGATCAGTAACATAAGAGCGAAACACATGATTGATAAGGGGGTGCGATCAGTAACATAAGAGCGAGTGCAAGCGAATATCCCTAGGTTTATATAGGTAAGCTACACACGCTAGGTATACACTTACAATGTATACATATACTACATATGGCTGTGTGTATGCGGCAAAAGTGAGGCTGCATTTGATTATGCACACAGATGACGATCTTTGGACTTGAAATATTGATATCTCAATGTCTAATAGCTATCTCCTCCATGCTCGGGCGCCACTTTACTCCATCCTCCATGGTTGGGCGCTACTTTATTCTGATCGCGGCCAGTCTTCCAAGAAGATTTGACTTAATGGAGCTAGGAATTCGCTTGACCAAAAGGAACCTTTTTGCTTTATGGTGGCTACCGTGAGGCAGGTTGAATGTTCTGATCATCTTGCACACTGGTCCTGCATCCAGGTCTGCATCTTTTTTTATTTTCCTGGGTAATAGAGACCAACCGACATTGAAGTTTTTTGACATATCAAAGTAGATATAAATTAGAGAACCGTAATTTTTGAACCATAAGCTTATGAGGCTCGAGCTAGGAACAGTTTTAGGTACCTTTTCAGTGCCAGTTTTAGTGCTGAACACCTGCCTGCGAGCCTACGTCGTTGCAGTTGATGATCCAGTTTGATTTGGAAGGACAACAAACCCCGAGAAGGGATAGAAAATGGTGAGTAAGCGAGTGTAGGTTGATTAACTTGAATATCTGAGTGTCTCACCCAGTGACACGATCTTTTAATAGTGTCTGATCATGATTAGCTGCTGGAGTAGGTGTGTACACATGAAACGATAAAGTAAATCTATGAACAGATATAACAATGGTTAGAATTGTTTATAGAATGTTTATTGTCACATACCGAAACAATAGTAGGCTCGACACATACAACCTGGGATTTAGTTTGTGGACCTTGTATGATATGGGTTGAGGTTCCTGTCACTGTATCCGTGACTGTTGTACCAGGAGCAGTTTGTGTGCCTGTCTCAGAAGTGGTTGTGTTTAGGGGACAATTGCGTCGATTTGATCTGTCTAGAATGGATATAACAAGATACTGCCTCCTTGCTCTAGAAGCGAATGATTCTTCGGTCAGGCCGACGGCCAATGTAAATTTGTTGGAGATAATATCTTGAATTTGCTGAGGCAGACAACCTGATAGTTTCTGCAGATTCAAAATCGACTTGCAGTCATGTAAAACTGAGCCATGTCTACGTACAAGGACTAAACATATACAAAGTAAAAGGAGTATATAGTTTGCATGGTCTGCATTCAAGATATTATCCACAAACGCATTGCCAAATTTACGTACAGAAGCTCGGAATAGAATTAATCAGAACCCAAAATAGCCGCATCCTAACGAGGCAGCATAATTTGGTTGTGTATTTTATTAGATCATACATAGCAGAAAACTGCAGCAATAGTTCATTCCAAATTAACTAAGCATGGCACTAAGCTCAGATAAAATAAGCTTAAGCATTGAACGATGTGTTTAGTAAATATAGCAATATAACATGAACATATAGCATAAATGGACACCCAAAAGATTCATAATTCAAAGAGATGTTGAACATTTATCCAGGATGTTGCCCTAGCCGTCACGTGCATTTATAATTTAAGAACAAATTTATCTATTGAAGGAAAGAGGCAATCCACTAAATCATTTTCCTTTTTTTCCAATGAAATTGAGGTCAGTGTTCCCAAATTTCACTAATCTAGGATTAAAAATTTTGGCAGAAAAAATAGAAATTTGACAATAGTTAGCTAATGTGAAGCAATGTTTCTCAAACCACAACGGAATAGACAATCCAGTTCTTTAATCTCAAATTTGACTCAAGACTGAAATTCTGAGATGAACAGGAATGTGGGTAATATGCCCTTCCTTGCTTAAGCAAGCTGTACTTTAAGCCTTGGAGGCACAAGCAAAAAAACCGAAAATAGATTCCGATGAATTGCATGATATAGTTTTACAGCCGCAACAACTAAGTATGATATGTATAATCACATATATCAGTCTAACTAAACATCTGAAAAAATCGACATGAACAGATTTAAACTAACAACCTATGATTTGTATTGCCCATAGCACAAATTGACATGAACAAATTTGAACTCAGAACCGTTGATGGTACTGCCCATAGCACATAGCACATAGCACTAATGGGGACCAGCTTACAATGAAGAAAATAGCAAAACAATTTAGGCATACATACTAATGTATTGTATCCCTTGCCCCTTCTTTTCTGGTTTTTTGAATTTGTCGACCTACTAATTTTAATGTAGCTACAACCACTTAATGAACAACCCAGTAGCATAGGTAACTATTTAAAAGGCATAGGCACAGTTGTACTTATACAAGGATTGAAAAATAGGAAATACACTTGAACCGCTTGGTCACTGCCAAACTAAATAAATTCATGTAACTCTACTGCAGTGCAGCCTGTTACCTGGTATAGTCCACTTACCTACGCCTATGCTGTTAGTGGCTAGAGATCGCGCAGGCAGCTGGTGTGTTGTGAACCGTATTTGCTGTAACCTCATGTCTTCATATCGAAACCAGCAAATGGAGCTCAGTCGAAATTGTACATGTATAAATAGTTTAAGACTAACAGTGAACAGGCTAGCAGGCAAAAAACTGTAATGCAAATCAAGAATAGAGAAAGGTATTTAATATATTTATCGATGAATATAAGAGAAAATAAAATATATGCGCCGCAAACAGAGATACTATGAACTAAATTTACAAAGAACCAGGTATCCATGAAACAAAAGTAATGATTCCATTCAAGGGGATGCAGATGCATTTGTTCAGAAAGTTTTCGTATAACAGAATCACCAAGAGTGTGTGACCTTGACACCATATCTATGTGCAGCTGCTGGCAATGAATATGCCAGGCTCTGATAAAACCAACAGCACCAAGAACTGAAATCTTCAATGAAGGTACTTTTCAGAAGAACTATGACATAATAAGTAAATAAATGGCTTACCTTACTGGCCATAAATTATACCGTACAATAGGTTTGGTACATGCCATAGTGAGCCCTCTGTAAACATATTTGAAACACCAATCCAATTATATTTATTCATCTTGTCCTCGCTGCCGTTTATTATTCCTGCAATGTGAAGTGTGAGATGCATGTATACTTGATCGCTAGGCAGTACATAGCATGTATAACAACTGAACTCAAACAACAGTGGAGATTATTAGGCACAATATACCATAGCTAGATCAGATCCGATTACAAATGGACAAGCTAGGGTCTGGGTTCTTCGTCTCATACAGCAAAAGGGAGAAGGAAAGGCCTACCTGTTGGAGCAAACACAGACCGACGCCAATCAGCTGCACAAAGGGGGAGAGAGAGGGGGGGGGGGGGGGGGGGGGATCTGGAGGAGGAGCCATAGGACGGAGGAGAAGAAAAAACGGTGAGCTGCTGCCAGGCTGTCAGGGGACGGCGTTGCTGGGCGCTTACCGCGGCGGTGCGCTGCCAAAGCTGAGTTCAGGGCCGGGGCAGGATGTGCGTCACCCACGCCGGTGTGCCGTCCGAGAAGGGGCCGCATCCGCCGGCGCGCCGCCGGAGCCACCCGTGCTGGTGTGGTTGCCAGCGGCAACCGTCCTGGTCGCGTCGTCCCCGGAATCCCGACCTAGCGTCTCCGCGCAGGGGACCGAGGGGTGCGCCACCACAACAGAAGGGAGAGCGAGAGAGAGAGATGGGCGACCGGCAAGGCACGATGCGACGGGAGGGGAGGAGGAGGAGGGCGGCCGTAGTAGCTGCGGCCCGGACGCAGCTGGAGCTGGGGGGGAGGAGGCGGCCGGGGAAACCACGCTGGCCGCCACCATAGGGGCCCACCGCTCCGTGGCGCGTCGCCTGACCTAGGGTTTCGTGCAGGGCCTGCTCGGTTCGCTAGCGCACCTTGAGGAAGAAAGGGACATAGGTGTCCGACCGGCAAGTCACGACTGGACACGAGGGAGGGAGGAGGAGGAGGAAGAGGGTAGTCCGGGTCCTCCGGGACAGGCACCGAGGGGTCTGGCCGCGACATGCCGTCGCCGTGGCAGGTGGGCGTGGGGGGGGGGGGGGGGGGGGGGGGGCGCCCGGTGGCGCTGCTGAGGCCGGACAGAGGGGAGGCAGAGGAGAGAACGATGAGCATGCGGCGGCCGGCATGCCGTGCCGGGGGCGCCGCAGCGCCGCACGCGGGACGGAGAGCCACCGCAGTCGGGCCAAGGTGCGAGAGAGAGGGGAAGGGGAGAGCACCGACGGAGAGAGAGAGAGAGAGAGACGAGAGCCACCCGACGGACGCCGCGCCGTGACACCGGCCGTGCGGCGGCGAGAGGAGGTGGACGAGACGAGGAGGACGCGGCGAGACAAGGCGGATAACTCGAGGACGGGGTCGGAGCGAGCGGCTAAGAAAATCGGAGACTTTACCGCTGAAAAAAAATCAGACGATAGGAATTACTGTATCCTTGTACGGCAGCCTCTCCACGCTTGGGTGGGTACGGAGTGAAAGAGGGCTGGAAGCAACTTCTCATTGTAGGGAGAAATTTGTGGGTGCGCTCCAACATCGTAACCCACTCGTGAGGTAAAGTCACGGGAAAATGAAGGGTCGATCGGGATGTGGACAGTGTCGTCCTGTGCTTTCTATCTCATCTGTGATGCATGGCTGCATTGATCCCTGATCCCGCGGGCGCGACCTGTCCGCGCACTGTCGAACTCTTTCTGTCGCATCCCTTCTAATCTGGCCGGTGGCCGCAGGGCGCGGTTGGTGCCTGATGGTACTGGGAAGGATCCCGGAGGATCTACCGATCAGGTACACTTGCGCCTCATGTGCTGTCAGCATCTTACTGCTTGGTCGCAGCCACACTCGATGCACACTTGTCGTCTGCTAGTACGATCGAGCTAGTTCATGCGGCAGGACAGCCGAGCCTCCGTCTTCCCGTCTACTAGCTACTTGGGCATCATTCATTATTCATTCTTCCTTGGCTGGGTATATGATTGTTGTTTTAGAAAATAGGCTTATTATTTTTATATAGTTAGAAAGTTGAGTAAGAAGTTCTTTTATTCCATAGATAAATCACTTTCTTGTTTTGCTTTTATGAATGTATAGGAAATTGCACAGATTTTGCAACTGCACCAATGAATAATGAAAAAGCATATAAAGTAATAAAGAATCAAGAGCAAAATGCACCACAGGTCCTTAACTTTTAGCCGTTATGTCATCTAGGTCCATCATCTTTGAAAGTGCTGTTTTAGGTCCCTAACCTTTGGCCTATATGTCATTTAGGTCCATCACCTTTGAAAATGCAGTTTTAGATCCCTAACCTTTGCATGCAGTCCACCGGCAGTCCATTTCTACTGTAGCAGTGACGTCACCTTTTTGTTTTCTTCAAATTTCTCCCAAATTTGTGTAATAACTTGAAAAAATCCCAAAATAAAAGTTGTTCCAAATTTTATGCACTACAACTTTGCTTTTGGAACTATTTTCAGATTCTATCTAGTTTTTGAAATTTTGAATTGGGGCTAAATTGGTCATTTGAATTAAGGTTTGCAATTCAAATTTTTATTTAGCAACTTCAAAATTCCCTAAATATAAAAGTTTCTCAAAATAATGAGATCCATAACTTACATTTAAGATGTATCACCAAATTCTTAATATTTTTGAAAATAGGGTTTGAATTTGAATGCAAAGTTTCAAATTCAAACCCTATTTTCAAAAATATTAAGAATTTGGTGATAAGTCTTAAATTAAAGTTGTGTATCTCATTATTTTGAGAAACTTTTATATTTGAAGATTTTGAAGTTGTTAAATAAAAATTTGAATTGGAAACCTCAATTCAAATGACCAATTTAGCCCCAATTCAAAATTTCAAAAACTAGATAGAATCTGAAAATAGTTCCAAAAGCAAAGTTGTAGTGCGTAAAATTTGGAACAACTTTTATTTTGGGACTTTTTTAAGTTATTACACAAATTTAGGAGAAATTTGGAGAAAACAAAAAGGTGACGTCACTGCTACAGTAGAAATGGACTGCCGGTGAACTGCATGCAAAGGTTAGGGAACTAAAACTGCACTTTCAAAGGTGATGGACCTAGATGACACACCGGCCAAAGGTTAGAGACCTAAAACTGTACTTTCAAAGGTGATGGACCTAAATGACACACCGGCCAAAGGTTAAGGACCTGTGGTGCATTTTGCTCAAGAATCAATCTCATTATCAGAAATCCGATTATCAACTAGTTTGAACAAATCCTGAAACTCCAAACTACCCGTTATAAAAACCCCTAAAATTCCTAATAACTTATCAAAATCCCCTACATTTGTTTCAAAAGCTTTTTGACAAGGTGCAACAAAACCCCTCCTGCAAAAAGCCTTTGTGTAGGGGATTACTAATTCCCCTACACATTAATACCGAGGGAGTACTAGACAATTATAATGCTTTGTTTGCTTTAGGCCCTGGTGAAAGGTCTCTGAATTTGGATGTCCGATTGAGTGTCGGTGTGTAAGTGCTGACTGCAGAAGATGCCTCAAACAGGCGCATCTTCTGCCCTACGTACCAAAGTGCTGACCGAACGACATCTTCTGCTGGTGCGATCGAGGTCTCGTCGATGTCCCCATACATGAGGTGGACGAGCACGTCCTTGCTGCTTAGGAGCGGCGCCATCTCTGGCATCCGCCTCGGGTTGCATCGCACCCGCCGGGGGTGATCCATCTGCCTCGTGGCCTAGATCGCCGCGCCGTGCCCGTCGTGCGCGGGGAAGGTGAAGCTGCCGGCCTGCGGGGCGAGGCTGATGCTGTCTGGGATCGGCATTGGGACGCCGTCGTCGTCCAAGTATGTCATCCAAAAGCATTGTGGCACTACACTGTTGCCGTGCCCATTCATGGCAGGCACGCTGTAGCCTCTGCCTAGCCCTAGCCTACTTACCGCCTCTCGCCGGATTCGCCGGAACCAGGGGAAGTCTCCATTAATTAATATGCTATAAGCTAATGATCGTGCCGGCCCCCACAAATATATGGCCCGTGGCCCGTGGCCAGGGGTCTCGGAATCGGACACTCGGATGTTCCCCCTGGAACAACTCAGCCCATGCAAATACTTGCCCATAAGGCCTTCATGCCCGGGCAACATTTTTCCTAGTCTCGACGGAGTAGCGGACTAGGAAAAATGTACACCGAACCTGAACAAAAGAGTTTATTCCCCTCGCCACTATTAAAGACCAAAAAGTAGACACACTTTGACATTTGATTTTGTGTTTTCGTCCATCTGCCTCCTTTGAACATGCCCCTCTTTTCTCACCACGCGTAGGGCACGTAAACAAATCAAGGCAAGGAAGAAAAGAACCGGAGACACCCACACAACGTTGCTGCATGCACAAACAAAATAACCGGCCGGATCACCAGAAAGGATAAGAAGGAAAGACGTAATAACAAAACAAACGTGATTCTTCCCATAAAAAAAAAAACGTGATTACCGTCCTGACCGTGGATGATCACTAAGGATGGATAGGGTTGACACCATCTACCGTCTACCATCTCAACCGTGGGAAACATTGCAAACGAAGATAACTTCTAGTTTAGACACCATAACTATGCTATCAATTGCTTCTCTAGCATTAACAAGGAAATTCTGTCTTTATTAGGAGTCCTCTACTAGAGAATTCACCACAAAAATGAACGATGATCCCATAAGTAATAGCAAATCAAAGATAACTAAACTTGCAAGTGTAGATGAACACAAAACTTGTACTCAAATTAGGACCTGAATCATAGAGATCAAGTAGAGAGGGAGCCAACAAGTCTAGCACCCCTTCCTTTGAATGTTGCTAGAATTTCTAGAGGAGGTAGCCAAAAACTCCGGTACTTCTCTAATTCGCTTCTAATCTCTCTCTCGCTCTCTCTCCCTTCTAATCTAGCTATCTAATAGCCATGGAATTTTCTCTTCTTCTACCATTGTATCATGATTATGAGGGAGGAGCCTTGGCCTTCTTTATATATTGGAGCAAAGGCGGTTTCATAGTGAATATTAGAGGAATCCCGGATGTTACCGCCTTTAGGAGCGTAAATTGAACCGACTCGAGAAAGGCGGCGGCCAAAGGCGGCAAGCTGGGTGCGCCCGGACCCCTGGCACCGCCTCTCTCAACCGACTTTCGTTGGTCGGTTGTAGAGCGGACTTGTGCCCCTTTTACGTTGGTTATTGTTACACTCTAATTTTGGAGTAAGTTAAAATCTGGAAATTTTGATAATATTATTAAGCTCTTATATATATATATACTTAGTTATTTATTTTAAAATATAGAGGAATAATAATTTTGAATGGAAACAAATGATGAAAATTTGAAATATATGTATTGTGCATACATGCTGGTGCATCTACTTTTGTTATGTTTAGTTTGGATCATGTGGAGGAAAATATTTAAAATTATTTTCTGAGAAATTCATTTCTATCTTTGGTTGGCAAATGAATTGTTTTTTTTAAAGGAAAATCTCTCTTTTCTGTAGCTGGCCGAGAGCTGCCCTTTCTTTTCCTCCTCTTCTGTTCTTGGTGCAGGAAGGCCCCCAGTTGCCGAGCTGCAGCAGGCCTTTTTCCCCGTGCCTTTCTCTGCAGAACGAACCCAGCAGGCCAGCGAGCGCCCCTCCCCTCTGTCTGCCTGCTAGCACGGGACCGAGAGGAAGCACCTCCTCTCTTCTGGTCGAGCCTGACCAGTGCACGAGCTCCTCCGACCCATGGCTGCACCAGGGCTATTCTCCTGCGTCCAATCAAGCGCCCACGCCGAGCCCCTCTGTTACTCTGGCCCTAAGCATCAGAGACTCCATCCCCTAGACGAGTAGGAGACGGAAGAAATCGCTTTCGTGCGATTTGACTCGGAGTCCATCATGGACGTAGCGCACCCACCCTATAAAGCTCCTAAAGGCCGCACAGCCCTAGTGTCAGGTACCAAAGTACGTGGTACCCAATTTCGATGTAAAAACACATATTTTCAACACGGCCCAGTCCAGGCAAAGCCCGTGGAAGCCCGCGAATGCCGTGCCTACGGAGGCCCATGACGACGCTGCATCAACGCCAGCCTACCCTCGGGAAAGCGGCACCCTCGGACGCCAATTTTCCCATTCGCCCGAGCCTCCCCGAGAGAGTTCGGGAAAGCAGTATCCTCGGGCACCGATTCTCCGATTCGCCCGAGCCTCCCCGAGAGAGCTTTGGAGAACGGCATCTTCGGGCGCTAATTCTCCGATTCGCCCGAGCCTCCCCCATCGCCCTCGGGCGCAATCTTTCTGAAGCATCCAATGTACAATTGACGTCAGCGGAGCAATTTTGGACCACAAGGGACCTCTCTGACCACTTTACAAGTATTGTCCCGTCAGACAAAGATTCTCGACGTGACTGTGCTTCGCACGCGCACGACGGCCATACCACCTGTCAGGATTCTCGACGCGACTGTGCTTCGCACGCGCACGACGGCCATACCACCTGTCAGGACTTCCCTGGCGACGGATTTGATGGACCCACTACGGCCATCCCCTCCCCAGTATGGTCTACGGTGCTCCACCCCGTTTCGCGCCGGGATCTACCAACTACGACTACGACAGTCCAAGCGCCTAACGAGTGGGTTACGCAAGAACGGGAAAAGCACCTACTGCACTGTCCGCTCGAAAGGACGAGCACGCCTTCCATCCGGGCCCACCTGACCCTCGGGAAACACTGCCGGAAATGCGCCCGTGGGAAGGTGTCGCTTTGCTCTGTTCCACTACGCCCCCAGGAGTCCCGAGCCTCGGGAGACAACGCACTGAGGCGACCCACCCTCTTGTCACATCATGCAGGAGAACAGCCATCGGGTGTGACACTACGCCACGCCGTTATCACAATGACTATTGCTGCCTTGAAACTTATCAAGATCGTACGAACCACTATGGCAATACCCCTGGGACGCGGAGACAAGACCGTGGCTGACGACAGTCAAACAGTGACAACAACTCCCAAGTGTAACATGTATGGCAATGTAAGCGCTGCCCTCGCTCCTCCCTTGTGAGTATAAAAGGGAGAGCAGAGGTCAGCCTTAGGACAGGTTCACAAGCTCTCACTCTCACACACACCACTTCATCACACACAACAACGAGCAACCTGTATGCACTTACACGCTTACAAGAGACTTGGGAGCACTTTCCTCTCTCGCTTAGCTTGTAACCCCTACTACGAGCACCCCGGTGCACGGCAACACGATCCGTCTCTCCACTGGACGTAGGGCCCTCTTGGCCTGATCCAGTATAAACTCTGTGTTCCCCCTTGTATACCATCCGAAGCCTCAACCGCAAAACACAAATTCACTAGCCGGTGTTAGCACCAGCTAAAACTAGCACCGACAGTTGGTGCGCCAGGTAGGAGCCTTTTGCGTGTTGACTCAGGTTCCGGATGGCTGATAGCTCCACTACGTTTCCTGCTGGCGCGGTGCTCCGGTTCGGGAGTCTTGAGTTCGTGGCCACCGGCCAAGGGCTTGCGATGAACCTGCGCCCGACCGAGCCCAGTATCATCATCGTCCTGACTCTGGCCCATTAGGTGGCCAGGGAAGGGACCACGGCGACGCTTCCGCCCATCCCAGAGGACAAGGGGAACGCCGCACGCCGCGCTTCTTGGCGGACTAGGAGGAGGAGGCTCAACCGCGCCAACCTACCCCTGGTCACGAGAAGCGCGGCCAACCAGGTGCCCCCAGGAGGGGACGCCGACTCTACGCCCGTCGCCACTCCGACATCTCCGGCGCCGGCGGCCGCACACCTGCCAACCGCCCGTAGGCTGGGCGAGGCCGGGATCGTGGCGTTGACAGGGCTCTCTCTCCGCCCTCATTGGGGGAGGGGGACATCGCCTCCATCTCTCTTCAGGCTCCAAAGCGCTGTGGATGCCCACGTCCGCGTAGTCCGTGCCCTGCTGCGCGACTTGGTGGAGACACCTGTCCATCGCCGCGAGCGTCTGGATGACCTCGTGGGCGACCACGTGGCTTCCCACCGTCTTCTCCCGGGAGCAGTCCCAGGGCGTACGGCAGAAGGGAGACGGACTCGACTGACAGTCTCACTCCCCGAGAATACTCGGAGGAGTGGGATCGTCACAGTTGGACCTCACCGTCACGGCAGGGTCTCAGCGACGACGACGACGAGTTCTAGGCGAACGTGGACTTCACCGTCCAACCCGACGACTCATGGGAGGACGCCCCAAGCACCGTCACCGACTCCGACAAGTCCAACATCGACCCCGCTCGGGAATTCTACCACTCGGTGCACCCCGACGATGGACGGGTGGAGGACGTCCATTCGGGAGACGACAACGAAGTTCCGCCTCCGCTCCAGCCACAGCTTCAGCAACACACTCCACCTCCGGTGACTCCGCGGCCCGCACGGTCAGCTCCGCCGCAGGACCCGGGGGCTAGGACGTCTCGCCCCGCGCACCAGTCTTTGGGGCTAGAGCAGCTCCAGAAACTTGAAGCGCGGATGGATGAGGACCGCCTACGCCTCACCCAGCTGCGAGCCGCACTTGAGCGCGAGGAGCAGCAGGGCACCGGTGGAGCGGCTCATCGCCGGGTCCGGGACATTCAGGCTCGTATCATCGCCGACGATGGAGCCGGGACACCAGGAGCCCCGCCTCGAGCAAGCCACAAGCTCACGGAGGCAGCAATGCTGCTCTGGAGCATGCCCGAGCCCTCCACTGAGGAGGCGCGGTAGCTCAGGAACCAGCTCAAGGATCTCCTAGGAAGACGCAGCTGTCCTCCAGGCGGAGAGTTCAGCGTCACGCCATTGTGGCGCTGAAAGTCACCAATGTGGCGGTGCGGCACGCCACGAGCGAGAGACCTCGGTGCATCCCGAGGTCCCAAGGGCCCCGTCGGTTCACCAACGGCTTGGCAAGGACGTCGACGTCTGAGCCATCCTTCAAGCCCGCGATCGGCGAAAGACCGATGGAGCCGCACGAGGCTACAACGTCCATCGGGGCGGGCGCTACGACTCGGACGAGGACTGCGAGCCCTCACCCGAGCCCCCGGGTCCTCTCGTCTTCAGCGAGGCCATCCGAAGGGCCAGATTCCCGTCCTGGTTCCGACAACCGGATAACATAGCCAAGTATTCGGGGGAAACCAACCCCGAACTGTGGTTAGCAGGACTATCGTCTTGCGTGCCAGCTTGGTGGTGCGCAGGATGATCTCATCATCATCCGCAACCTACCCTTGTTCCTCGCCGACTCTGCAAGAGTCTGGCTGGAGTATCTCCCCCCACGGTTGATCTTTGACTGGAGCGATCTGGTCAAGATCTTCGTAGGGAACTTCCAGGGCACATATGTGCGCCCTGGCAATTCCTGAGATCTCAGAAGCTGCAAACAGAAGCCGGGCGAGTCCCTCAGGGACTACATCTGGCGATTCTCCAAGCAGTACAATGAGCTGCCCCAGGTCGCCGACTCCGACGTCGTCGGAGCATTCGCTGCAGGAACTTCCTGCAAAGAGCTCGTTCATGAGCTAGGACGCCAGACCCCCACCACCGTCTCTGAGCTCATGAAGATAGCAACCAGCTTCGCCTCGGAGGGACGAGGCGGTGGAAGCCCTTTTCTCCGACCCCAAGGGTAAACGAAAGGAGGAGGCCCCCGAGGGCACCACCTCCCGAGCCCCAAATAGCAAGAAGAAGAAAGGGAAGGGGAAGGCCCCCTCCGCAATGACTCCCTCGTCGCAACCACCGAGCCCAAGGGGGCACGGCCCCCTCGGGGTTGTTTCGATGAGATGCTCAACAAACCATGCCCTTATCACCAGGGTCCGGTGCATCACACGCTTGGGCAGTGTGTGATGCTCAAAAAGCACTACGGCTGGCAGGCGTTCAAGGATGACGCCTGGTAAAAAGCCCGCCAAGGGCCAAGAGGACAAGGATAGGGAAGGATGATGAGTTCCTACCCGTCGACAAGTGCCTCATGATCTTCGACGGGCCCGGGATCGCTCCTACGCCGCGATAGTGAAAAGCGCGCGCGTTAGGAGTTCTACTCCGTCAGGACCAGCAACACCACGCTTCCTCGACTGATCCCTCGACGCCATCACCTTCAGCCGGGACGATCACCCGGACTACGTCCCATCGCCGGGGCGTTACCCGCTCATTGTCGACCCTGTCGTCAGCAACACGAGGCTCTCCAAAGTCCTCATGGATGGAGGTAGCGGCCTCAACATTCTCTACGCTGAGACCCTTGACTCGATGGGGATCAGCCGCTCGCTCCTCCGGGCCACGATGTCCCCGTTCCACGGGATAGTGCCCTGGGAAGAGCGTGCAACCCTTCGGGCAGATCGACCTGCCCGTCTACTTCGGGACTCCTAACAACTTCAGGAAGGAAGTCCTGACGTTTGAAGTGGTAGGCTTCCACGGCACCTACCACGCCATCCTCTGGAGGCCATGCTATGCAAAATTCATGGCGGTCCCGAACTACACCTACCTCAAGCTCAAGATGCCGGGGCCCAAGGGGGTGATCACCATCAGTGCTTCCTACCAGCACGCGTACCAGTGCGACGTCGAGTGCTGTGAGTACGCCGGCGCGATGGTAGAGTCTGAGGCCCTCATTGATGACCTCAAGAAGATGGCAAAGGAGGTCCCCGACCCCAAGAAGGCCACGGGCACCTTTGAGCCCGCTGATGGGGTGAAGGAAGGTGCCCCTCAACCCGACCTCCCCCGACTGCAAGGTGCTAAAGATCAGCACCACCCTCGACCTAAAATAGGAGGCCTGTGCTCCTCGACTTCCTCCGCAAGCACGCCGACGTGTTTGCATGGAGTCCCTCGGATATTCCAGGCATCTCGAGGGAGGTCGCCGAGCACTTCTTGGACATCTGGGCCGGGTCCAAGCCAGGTGAAGCAGCGCCTGCGCCGATTCGACGAGGAGAAGCGCCGGGCCATCGGGGAGGAGGTGCAAAAGCTTTTGGCGGCCGGGTTCATCAAGGAGGTCTTACATCTAGAGTGGCTAGCTAATCCTGTTTTGGTTAAGAAGAAAAATGGAGAATGGAGAATGTGTGTTGATTACACTAGTTTAAATAAAGCTTGTCCTAAGTATCCATTTCCATTACCTCGCATTGATCAAATAGAATGATTCCACTGCTGGTTGCGAACGACTTTGCTTTCTTGATGCATATTCCAGTTACCATCAGATTCGCATGAAAGAGTCCGACGAATTAGCGACTTCTTTCATCACTCCTTTCGGCACATATTGTTACGTAACCATGCCATTTGGCCTCAAAAACGCGGGCGTGACTTACCAGCGTTAAATGCTCAAAGTTTTTGGGGACCTCATCAGGCGAACCGTTGAGGCTTACGTAGACGATATAGTGATAAAATCTAGGAAGGCGGGCGACTTAGTAGCCGACCTAGAAGAGGCATTCGAATGCCTCAAGAAGCGAAACATAAAGCTAAACCCTGAGAAGTGCGTTTTTGGGGTCCCTTGGGGCATGCTCCTCGGGTTCATCGTTTTCGAGCGTGGCATCAAAGCCAACCCAAAAAAGATATCGGCCATTACACAGATGGGTCTGATTCGGAACCTCAAGGGTGTGCAAAAGCTCATGGGATGTCTCGCAGCCTTGAGTCGATTCATTTCAAGGCTCGGCAAGAAGGGACTTCCCTTGTATCGGTTGCTAAAGAAAAGTGAGCACTTTTACCTGGACCACCGAGGCCCAGGAAGCCCTCGAAAGGCTTAAGGCTCTGCTTTCGAAAGCACCGCTTCTTGTGCCCCCTATGAAAGAAAAGAATCTCTTGCTATATGTCGCTGCTACTAACCAAGTTGTGAGTGCAGCGATCGTCGTAGAACGGCAAGAAGAGGGGGCATGCGTTACCGGTACAGCGGCCGGTCTACTTCATCAGTGAGGTCTTGTCCGAGACCAAGACACTGCTACCCTCAGATCTAGAAGCTGGTGTACACAATCATTCTTGCTCGGTGCAAGTTGCGGCGCTACTTCAAATCCCATCCCGTGACCGTGGTATCATCCTTCCCCCTCGGGGAGGTGATCCAGAACCGGGAGACGACTGGGAGGATCGCTAAGTGGGCTATCGAGCTCATGGGTGACGGCATCACCTACGCGCCACGCAAGGCCATCAAGTCCTAGGTGCTAGCGGAACTTCGTGGCAGAATGGACCGAGACGCAGCTGCCACCACTCCCGACACAAGAGGAGTATTGGGTCATGTACTTCGACGGGTCGATGATGAAGACTGGTGCCGGTGCAGGCATCATCTTCGTCTCGCCCCTCAGGGTCCGGCTCAAGTACCTGCTGCGGCTGCACTTCACGGCTTCCAACAACGTGGCCGAATACGAGGCTCTTGTCAACGGACTCCACATCGCCATCGAGCTCGGGATCCGTCGCCTCGAGGTTCGAGGGGACACCCAGCTCGTCGTGGACTAGGTCATGAAGGAGTCGACGTGCCAGAACCCCAAGATGGCCGCCTACTGCAAGTTGGTGTGGTTGCTCGAGGAAAAATTCGACTGGCCTCGAGCTCAACCACATCGCGCGCAGGTACAACGAGGTGGCCGACGAATTGGCAAAGATCGCGTCTGAAAGGGCTTCGGTCCCGACGGGCGTATTTGCCAACGATCTCCACAAGCCCTTGGTCAGTATTGATCCCTCGGGGGGCAAGGGGAAGGAGACCCCTGAGCCCCCGGGAGAACTCGGAGCGTCTTCAAGCCACGGAAGCCCCTCGGGGGCTGCCGACCCCTCCGACAAAGGGGAGCCATCCGAGACCCTGGCTGAAGCCAGCGACGAAGTCCGAGGCGATGGAGATTGAAGGCGAACTGGACGACGACGAACCTAGATTGGTGCGAGCCACTGGTCAGTTGGCTCATCCGAGGGATTTTGCCCTCGAACAAGACCAAGGCTCGGCGGCTGGCACGTAAAGCTAAGTCTTTCATGATGATCGACGGTGACCTCTATCGACGGAGTCCCTCGGGAGTCCTCCAGCGCTGCATCCCCTTCAGTCAGGGCAAGGGCCTAGTCGAAGAGATACATGCTGGAGCTTGCGGCCATCACGCTGCACCAAGGACGCTCATCGGCAACGCATTTCGACCAGGCTTCTACTGGCCAACCGCCATGGCCGATGCTACCGAAGTGGTACGCTCCTGCGAGGGATGCCAATACTACTCTCAGCAGACGCATCTCCTGGCCCAAGCTCTCCAGACGATTCCCCTCACTTGGCCTTTTGCCGTATGGGGACTGGATCTTGTTGGGCCCCTCAAGAGGGCGCCCGGAGGTTTCACCTACTTACTTGTTGCCATCGGCAAGTTCTCTAAGTGGATCGAAGCTCGGCCGATCGCACAAATCAGCTCGGCGCAAGCGGTGTTATTCTTCACCGACATTGTCCATCGGTTTGGTGTCCCAAACTCCATCATCACTGACAACGGCATGCAGTTCACCGGAAAGAAATTTCTGGTCTTCTGCGATGAGTACCACATACGAGTGGACTGGGCGGCGGTAGCCCACCCAAGAATGAGCGGCCAAGTAGAACGTGCCAATGGCATGATTCTCCAAGGCTTTAAGCCGAGAATCTTTAACAGATTGAACAAGTTCGGCAAGAGGTGGTTGGCCGAGCTCCCCGGCAGTGATATGAAGCCTAAGGACTACGCCAAGCCGAACCACGGTCTTCACGCCCTTCTTCCTGGTGTACGGTGCCGAGGCTGTCCTCCCCATGGATTTGGAGTACGACGCCCTGAGGGTCCAAGCCTACGATGAATAGGGCAATCAGACTTGCCACGAAGACGCGTTGGACCAAGTCGACGAAGCTCGGGAAATGGCTTTGCTTACACTCGGCCAAGTACTAGCAGACCCTGCGAAGGTACCACTGCTCGGTGCATTCGAGGCCGAGCCTTCAGCGTAGGCGACCTGGTACTGCGGCTGAGGCAAGACAACAAGGGGCGCCACAAGCTCACACCACCGTGGGAAGGGCCGTTCGTCATCGCCGAGGTGCTACGCCCCGGCACGTACAAGTTGGCAAACGAAAAAGACGAGGTCTACAGCAACGCTTGGAACATTGAACAGCTACGTCGCTTCTATCCTTAAGATTCTGAGCATTGTACAATTTGTAAAATCTTGAAATCAATAAAAAGACCCAATTTCTACTCTTTTTACCTGATTTCTAGATTTTTGATCCGAGCCTACACTCGGGAGCGAAATGATCTTCTATTTCACCGCACATTAGAAAAGAGAGGCTCGGCCTAACCTAAGGAAAGGCCGACCCTCCCTCGGGAGCTAGGACGTGGGGAACCCTCGGATTCCTCCGAGCCTCGACGATTTCGATAACGCAAAAATTTCAAAACCCGTTGAAATTTTTTCTTCCTAAAACATGCTTCTCTCCTAAAACCAAGCGTGAACTTATAAGACTCGAGAGAGTAAGAGAAGCCCCAGAGGACAGAGCCGGCCGAGTCGAGGAGACCTGCTTACGCCCCTAGGCTACAGCATCTCCCCTTGCCACTCCGCGTTCGAAGGCCAACTCGCTGCTCGGAAGAAAACTTATAAGATCTACGCTCGGCAAAGGGTGGAGGCTCGGGAAGAAACAACTAAACCTTTTTTTCCAAGGATTCTTCCTGCCAAAGCTCCTAGGACTATGGCCGTGTCTACAGCCGCTAAAGCTACGACACCCGAAAAAGCCCCTCGAGGCTCGATGGCCCGGGCACAGGATTGGCAAGAAAAAACGCCTAAGGAAAAAGCACGAAACGAATTGAAAATGAACATGCAGCAAATATTTACATAAATCTTAAGGCCACGACTGGGCCACATGTTTGTTCCTCCCAACCACTCACTGAAAAGTTGTTTTTTACAAGGGCACCACGGCCCGGCTGATCTTCACGGCAGGTCGAATGGAGGGAGTTCAACCTCGGCTTCAAAGAGGCCCGCCAGCGCTTCGCCGGGTTACTTCATCGAGTCCTTCAGCGCCAGGAGCTCAGGAATCGTCAGCCTCAAGGAAGCCTTCGCTGACAGGGCCGGCGTCAAAGTTCCCATAATGGGACTTCACGACCGCCAACGTCTTCTGGACGCCCGTCCGCAGGGCCTCCTTGACCCGGCCACCGACGCTACTGTAAAGTGCCTCCAGTCGGCTCCGAAGTGAGATCCCCGAAGGTTCTCCACCAGTGCTAATGGAGTCACACAGCACGCGCACTGCCTTCTGCAGCTCTAGGTGATCGGCCGCCTCGCCGTCATAAGCCTGCCTGCAGAGCTGCGGGAACAAAACAGGGAGGTGAACAAAGACGCAATAAGCAACCTGGACTGAACGGAACGAAAAGCACGACACTGCACATACCGCCAGCGTCCTCCCGAGCCCTCTGTGCAGCCTCCCGGGCCGAGTCCGCCGCGCCAACCGCCTTGACGCAATGCCGCCTGAGTTTCACTCAGGTCGAAAGCCAAGGCTTCAGCGGCAGAAGTCTTCTCGGCGGCAAGCTATCGGGCGGCATCGCGTTCCCTCGTCGCCTCGACCAGGGCGCCCTCTAGCTCCTACACCCGTGTCAGCCGAGGCAGCAGCTCGGCCCTTCGCGTCTTCGACCTCCTCCTTCAAGATAGTGTTGTCGACACTCACTTCGGCGAACTTGAAGGTCACGGCGGCGAGCTCGCTCTGGGCACTGGGCAAGGGCTTTCCCCTTGAGGTCAAGCTGCTTCCAGAGCCCGAGCCCGCCGTGGAGGAAGCGGGACTTGTCCCGGGAGGTGTGCATAAGGTCCTAGAAAGGAGAGAGGAGCGGAGACGATTAAAACGACACTCGTACACAGGTAAAGTTACGAAATACGGAGGCTCACCTGAAGCTGGGCCGGGAGCTCCGTCTCGAGGACATCGGCCATCGCATGGAGACTCGCCTGCCGAACTGAGCCCGAGCTCTTGAACTGGCGTCCCATTTGGGAGCCTCGTGGTCGTCCCAGGAGCGAGAAGACGGGCGGTGCTTGAGGATCCGCTCGGTCCGCCCACTCGATCCGGGAGGCGGTCAACTCCCGAGGCAGGGGCTTCCTCAGTGCCAACGCCCTAGGGGCCTTCCTCACAAGGGGGAGGAGCTCCCGCGTCAACATCCATGGTCGTCAAACCCATGGCGGCAGGCTCCGTGGGGGCGGCATCAGCTGATGCTTCCGAGGCGTCTCCAGAACTGACGACCGAAGCCTCAGGAGCTGGCGCTGGCGCTGCCTCCACGTCAGCACTGGGCGCGACGACGGCGGCCATAGCCGGAACAACCCCTCCCGAAGGAGGAACCTCGGACGCCACCACTGGACCCGCGGGGGGACGGATTTCTTCGTCCATCGATCGGGCACTCCCCACGGCCGTGTCGTGACCCTGCACCTTTAGGGCCTTCAGGTGCGAGACCTGGAGGTCCGACCCCGAGCGCTTCCTGAAACAACAAAGGAAGAAAGGAATGTTTGTAACACCAGGACAGATCTCTGGCAAAAGAAGTAACAGGTAAAGTCACCTACCTCGTCTTTGGGACCACCCTCCTCCTCCTCGCCGCCCCCGCGCTCGGCGGGACGACAGGCAGCGTGGGCTGCGCCGTCAGTGGAGGGGGTAGGCAACATCTCCACGTCACGCTCGCGCTCGGCCCTAGGCGCGGGCCCCATCTGCTAGCCAGGGATGGCCTTGACGACACCGTCCCTCGGCGGGGATGCCTGAGTCTGGGAGGATCCCAGCTCGAGGTCCAGCGTCTTGGCGCTGGCCAGCTCCTACTCCGACGGCGTCCTCTCTCCGCTCTCCCCGCCTTCGGTCGTCGTGCCGATCAGCGACGCGTTGGAAGGGAGGGTGCGCTGGAACAAGGAACCCCTGGTCCCACCGGCAACAGCCTGGCCCGGCTCGGGTGCCAGGGTCCGAGCCTGTTCCCGGCCTCTCCAGCTGGCCCTTGTGGCCGCTGGAAGGCGGAGCCATGGATCCAATGGTCTCGCTGCCAGCAGACCGCGCTTCCAGGCGCGTGTTGACAGTTACTAACGCTATCAAAAGAAGGTTGCCAAATCTATCCTCTAGCAATGGTAACAATACTTCTCAACACAATCATGGGGGTTATCAATCCCTATGCTCAAAGTATGCGGTTGTTGGCCAAAAAGGCTATGGGTAGCTCTAAAGGACAGGTGATGGGATTCTGCAAGCGCACAGAACTATCGTGTAGCACTTTACCTGGGAGTACCAGGTGTCGAATTTATATTTTCCCAAAGGAAGGCGGGGTTTGTGAGATTCCAAGGATTTGATAGTCAAGGATCTAGATATGGATAAATGGGGTAATAACCTTAGTAAGGATAAGTCAATGAAGTATAACTAAGGTGGAAACACTGCACTGGGTAGCTCTAGAGTTTTGGGGGAGAACTCTATCTCAGTAAAGGATCTAATGATTGTTATACCAAAGAGACTGCTATACTTAGGACACGCAAAGTCCTAAACTCGCCGGGGTTCGACTGATTAGGCACCGTACATCCTGAAGTCCTACGCTTATACCGATTACTAGGCTGAACGTGGTGGAATACAGAGGATCCTAGGGCTGTCACCACCTAGCACCTACCACTACTATCCGTGGGCCTAGCGGCACTCAAGGGTAAGCTATAGCCTAAGCACCTCGCTTAATCTATAAAACTTACTACTCTAACTCGAGCTCAAGAATTAGAGCACTCTAACCAAGCAATGAGCAAGTATAGAGCTACTTAAAGTAAAACAATTAGTAAATGAAGAAGGGAATCTTTATTACCGATAAGAGTGAAGAACACCGCAGAGGTGGTCGCCGACAAGCCCGTCTCCACCACAGACTTCTTCCTTCTCCCGACTTCTCTCCAACACTCTACTCTTCTCTAGCCTAGCACTATTCCTGAGAGCAGAGCTTTGCTAGAGAGAGAGAGGAGCTAATGAATTGAATCTCAAGTGTATCTTTGTGTTTCTCTAGTGGTTTTTCTACTTACAATGTGAGGATCCTACCCCTATTTACAGTGTAGGAGTGCACTAGGGGTACTTGTAGGCGTGCTGGAAGGCGGTGGCGCGAAGGAGAGGGGGCGGGCGCCCTGTTGGATGCACCGCCTTGCATCCAACGGCCAGTCCTTGCTCCCTATGGCGGTTGCATGGTCGGTTTGTGCCTTGGAAAGATGGTTTGCAACCCCTGGGAGGATGACATGTGGGCCCTTCAATCCATGGCACTTCACTTGATCACTATTGGATGAAAACCGACTTCAATTGATGGTGTAGATGGCTCCTGGACACCCTTCCCTCGGATTGTGGACGTGGCACCCAACTTTGATAGGGCGGGTGCCCTGTTGATAGGGCCACCGGATGCCCGTGCCTTGTATCTGAGCCGTTGATGATGTTTCAACGTGCCACAGGACCATTTGGGAGGTAGGCACATGGATCAGTGAGGTGGCAAGTGCCATTTGGCAACTTGGACAGGGCGGGCACCCTGTTGGCAGGGCGGGCGCCCTCCCTCTAGCTCCCACGTGGCAGCTGAGGTGCTGAGGTGTCTTCCCATGCTTTGGTTTTACTTGATTTCACTATTTTTCTTGCATACACAAGTTTTCTCCAAGGACATGAGGAACTAGGTAAGTTTCAAGGTGGGTTCTTTGCTTTTCATGTGGTTTCACCTTGATTATGGGTGAAATGTTGACGGTAAAACAGGGTGTTAGCGACCGTCAACAAACTCCCCCAAGCTAACCATTTGCTTGTCCTCAAGCAAAGATATGATTTTAACATGGCAATGTTGGATCAAGAATTTCTTTAATGTAACAATTCACAAAGATCTTGCATACAAACCAACACTAATCGAGTATGGAGCATGATTCAGAAATTCATCTTATGTCTTAACTATATGGGGCTTATAGCTTTTTCACCATGGGTTATGCAAAAATAAGATAGCATAGATAAGTAGATACTTCATCCCTTACTTTGGTAGAGTGAGACCATTTACTAGAGAGTTTTTATTCTTTTAAAAAAGAAAATCTTACTTTGGTTCCTTTAATAGTACTCTCAACCACTCCTTAGTGTGATGACCTCACAAGAGCTCAAAAGAGCTTTTGATGTCTATCCTACGCTTATGTGGGGTTTATATGATTGGAGTAAAGCATACTTGAACTGAATATATTGCAAGATTAGACTCTTAGATCAAAGGGAGCTACAAGTCATAAAACATGATCAAGAAGTGCAAGTGTAAATTATTTGGTGGGCTCCTTGAGACTTATTCCTTTGCCTTAGATAGGGGAGAGCAAGGTTACTGAATACATAACTCTTTTTTTTTGAAGAAGGGATATGGGCACCTGACCATGGGACATTTGTCCTCTTTTGTTTTCCTTGAGCACTTGCTCTCTTTCTCTTTTTTTCAGTAACCTATACTTCCCATCTATCAAAGGACAAAAGTTGATTGTGGTTGGTTGTCTCAATTGGTGTGTGGAGCATAGATGTATACTTCCAGTGTAGAAGTAATACATAGGCGGAATGTGTACGTGATCTTGATCAAAGAATATGACTAGTTTTTCTACCTAGATCAAATCAGGTCTAAACAAGCTCAAAGCAGACAAGGGCTCTTTCTTTTGGTGGTTTTAGTTGTTTGTGGATGCATGGCTTGATGATAGGTATTTAACTCCATAAAGGAACCATGAGCGAGAACTTGAATTTTATAAATCAAAATCTCTAGTTGGTTCTCACTCATTCCTTAGATCAGGTAAAAGTTCTACTTATACCAATTTTAATCTTGTAAGAGCATAACTTAGGTTATTAGCATGTGCAACCCACAATAGTGTTTGACTTAAGACAGAATACAAATACCACACTCAAAACTTTCATAGCAAGGATTGTATGACAAGATTTTGCAAATCATTATTGAGCAATTATTCATAATTTCCAACAAAGACAGCATATTCTTTTTCTTATTATTATTTTCATTTATTTATTGTTATGCAAGAACATTATAACTCATAGTAATTAAGAAAAAGAATTGCTAGGGTTAGAAAACATACCTTGGCGAGGATGATGGCTCCCCCAAGCTAGCTTCTTCTCCAGGATCGGATTCTCCTCTTGGTCGGGTTGTTTCCTCCTTTGCATCCTATTATGATCACTAGGTTTTGTTTTTTTTCTACTTTCATTTATTGCTACTATGATAAACCAAATTGCTATTTTATTTTATTATTTTTATTTTATTTTATTTTATTTTTATTTTTATTATTATACTTTTAAATTAATTTTTAATCTCTCTTTTATCATGGTATTAAATGCAGGGTATAAATTTAAACATGCTTCTAACAATTAATTGATTCAATGCATGAAGAAGGGAAATATGCCAATGCAATAATTAAAGTGAGAGAGATAGAATACTTACTCCCATAGTTGTCCTTCCTCGGAAGGAGCTTCTTCCTTGACTGATGTCTTCTTCTCATCTTGTCATTCTTTGACGATAGCGGGGTCTGGTGTAGAAGCTGTAGATTATGGTTCCTTCTTAACCGCATCTCTACCTTTCTTGTTTCTTCATATTCTTGGTTTTCTCCTCCTCATGGATCGACTCTTATTTTCCTGCATATTAGTCGCATGGTGCGGTGCACAAGAGAAAACAAATCTTTCTTTCTTCCCATTTATATAGAAATCCATGCTACCACTAGCAACAAATATGCATGCATTCACAGTATTCAAGAAAGGTCGGCCAAGAATGAGGGGTAAGTTGTCCCTATTACCCATGTCTAAAATCATGAAATCGGCAGGCACAAAGTTGTTTCTTACTTTTACCAGAACATCACAAAGTACTCATTCTATGTAGCAAGTTGTTTGATCAGCTAATTGCACATATGCAGAAGTTGGTACTAGTTCAGTGTAGAACAACTTTTCATAATGTTCTTTAGACATGATGTTAATGCTAGATCCTAAATCACATATAGCATTATGGAACTTTTGAGATTGAATAGAACAAGATATGACAGGGGTTCCAGGATCTCCCTTTTTATTTGCAATCTTATTGAAACTAAGTTGATTCTTAATTGCAGAAGAGAAATCATCTAATTTAGCATTTATGCTATCTAGCATCCTATCATTAGCATGGAGCTTCTTGTTTATACTATCAGTCATTCTATCTTGACCATAGAAAATATCTTTAAGAGAAGGGTAGTTATTACCTTGGTTGTTTGGACGTTGCGAAGAATTGAAGGTGTTACCTTGAGAATTGGAGTGCTGAGTCCATCCTTGATTTGAAGAACAAAAACTATTGTCATTGTTGATGATGTTGAGGTCTTCATGTGTCTCCGGACAATGGAGTCCAGAATGGCCAACATCTCCACAGACATCATACGTCATGTGAGTCTCCATGGCTTGCACGGTCTCAGGTGTATGCATCCTCTCATAGTTTTCTAGCCTCTTGGCAAGTAGGTCCACTTTAGCTGCAATCATGTCAGCTTCCTTTCGAATGCATATCTCGCTTGCGCGGTTGCAAATGTTCCTCATTCCATCCTTGATTGGACACCATCTTCTCTATCAAAGCCTTTGCATCTGAAACTTTAAGAGAAAAGAATGCTCCACCGGCGGCAGCATCTAGATGGCTTCTATCAAGAGGGGTTAATCCATGGAAGAAGTTTTGGATCAAAAGCCAATCCTCCATACCATGGTGTGGACAGGCAGCGACATACTCTTGCATTCGTTCCCAAGCCTCGGGAATCGATTCATTGGCTTGTTGTTGGAAACTAGAGATCTTATTGTGAAGAGCATTGGTCTTGCCTAGAGGAAAGAATTTTACTAGGAAAGAGTTGGAACACTTTTCCCATGTGTCTACATCATTTCGGTTCGTATAGAACCATTGCTTGGCTTCTCCTAACAAGGAGAAAGGAGAGAGTCGCAAACGAATTGCGTCTGGGGTTACTCCTTTAATAGTAAAGGTGCTTGCATATCTCCAAGAAGTGTTGGAGGTGTGCATTAGCATCCTCATGAGCTTTGCCACAAAATGGGCTAGCTTGAACCATTGTGATTAATGCGGGCTTTAACTCAAACTGAGTGTTAGCCTCGATGACACCAGGGCCTAGTTGCTATATTAGCAGCAGAAGGTGCAGAGAACTCACGGATGGTCCTTTCGGCCATATTCGTGATTCTAAGGACAACTATCTAGCCTTGACTCAAATCAAAGGATTTCAACAGTTGCCTTCCCCGGCAACGGCGCCAAAAATGCTTGTTGACAGTTACTAACGCTATCAGAAGAAGGTAGCCAAATCTATCCTCTAGCAATGGTAACAATACTTCTCAACGCAATCACGGGATTGTCAATCCCTATGCTCAAAGTATGCGGTTGTTGGCCAAAAAGACTATGGGTAGCTCTAAAGGACAGGTGATGGGATTCTACAAGCGCACAGAACTATCGTGTAGCACTTTACCTGGGAGTACCAGGTGTCGAATTTATATTTTCCCAAAGGAAGGCGGGGTTTGTGAGATTCCAAGGATATGATAGTCAAGGATCTAGATATGGATAAATGGGGTAATAACCTTAGTAAGGATAAGTCAATGAAGTATAACTAAGGTGGAAACACCCACTGGGTAGCTCTTGAGTTTTGGAGGAGAACTCTATCTCAGTAAAAGATCTAATGATTGTTATACCAAAGAGACTGCTATACTTGGGACACGCAAAGTCCTAAACTCGCCGGGGTTCGACTGATTAGGCACCGTATGCCCCGAAGTCCTACGCTTATACCGGTTACTAGGCTGAACGTGGTGGAATACTGAGGATCCTAGGGCTGTCACCACCTAGCACCTACCACTACTATCCGTGGGCCTAGCGGCACTCAAGGGTAAGCTATAGCCTAAGCACCACGCTTAATCTACAAAACTTACTACTCTAACTCGAGCTCAAAAATTAGAGCACTCTAACCAAGCAATGAGTAAGTATAGAGCTACTTAAAGTAAAACAATAGTAAATGAAGAAGGGGATCTTTATTACCGATAAGAGTGAAGAACACCGCAGAGGAGGTCGCCGACAAGCCCAGCTCCACCACAGACTTCTTCCTTGTCCCGACTTCTCTCCAACACTCTACTCTTCTCTAGCTAGCACTATTCCTAAGAGCAGAGCTTCGCTAGAGAGAGAGAGAGGAGCTAATGAATTGAATCTCAAGTGTATCTTTGTGTTTCTCTAGTGGTGTTTCTACTTACAAGTGAGGATCCTACCCCTATTTATAGTGTAGGAGTGCACCAGGGGTACTTGTAGGCGTCCTGGAAGGTGGTGGCACGAAGGAAGGGGACGGGCACCCCCTAGGGGGCGGGCGCCCTGTTGGATGCACCGCCTTGCATCCAATGGTCGTCCTTGCTCCCCTATGGCGGTTGCATGGTCGGTTTGTGCCTTGGAAAGGCAGTTTGTAACCCTTGGGAGGATGACATGTGGGCCCTTCAATCCATGGCACTTCACTTGATCACCATTGGATGAAAACGGACTTCAATTGATGGTGTAGATGGCTCCTGGACACCTTCCCTCGGATTATGGACGTGGCACCCAACTTTGACAGGGCGGGCGCCCTGTTGATAGGGCCATCAGATCCCCGTGCCTTGTATCTGAGCCGTTGATGATGTTTCAACGTGCCACAGACCATTTGGGAGGTAGGCACACGGATCAGTGAGATGGCATGTGCCATTTGGCAACTTGGACAGGGCGGGCGCCCCTCCTCTGGCTCCCACGTGGCAGCTGAGGCGCTGAGGTGTCTTCCCATGCTTTGGTCTTGCTTGATTTCACCATTTTTCCTGCATACACAAGTTTTCTCCAAGGACATGTAGAACTAGGTAAGTTTCAAGATGGGTTCT
Source organism: Eremochloa ophiuroides (assembly GCA_038502445.1). Lineage (NCBI taxonomy): Eukaryota > Viridiplantae > Streptophyta > Magnoliopsida > Poales > Poaceae > Eremochloa > Eremochloa ophiuroides. The sequence continues at coordinate 49,285,297 of JAHLJS010000005.1, read as the reverse complement.
TTGCTTTTCATGTGGTTTCACCTTGATTATGGGTGAAATGTTGACGGTAAAACAGGGTGTTAGCGACCGTCAACTGCGCGGTCTCTGGCAGTTTTGCCTGGGAGCTCAGGTCACGAACCCCGGCACATCCGCCGGCAGACACCGACATGGGAGCCTTTCCTGGCTCGTCAGCGCCCACCGCGGGCTTTGTGGCTACTGCGGGCTGATCCAACAGGATCATCAAATCATCGTCGTCGTCGTCGTCGTCATCTTCATTGTCTTCGTCGGTGGGGGAATCCTCCTCCGACTCCCCCGCCGCCCTCTGGCGCCGTTGAAGCTGGGCAAGCTCCTCGGTTCTCTGGGCCTTCTTCCTCCTCAGGGCGGTCTTCTTGTCCTTCCTCGCCTTTTCCTCCTCGGCGCGCGGGCGGTTCTGGGTCCGCTGCAGCTGGTCCTCTAGGACAGGGGGAGGGAGGGCTTCCCAGTCCTCGAAAGGCCCTGCGATGGAAGGAGAAGAAATTAGAAGAAGTCCGGGGAATCACAAAGACGGCGATGCAAGCGGTGCTCACCAGCGTGATGAAGCCCGTGAGGGGGCGCATGGGCACCCGGCCGGTTCAGCTCGTCCCAGGTATGATGACCGCCCACCATGTACTTAATGCGACTCATGATCTCCCTTTCGCCAATATTCTAGGGCAGCATCGCCGTGCCCTCCCGCGACGCCCCGATCAACATCTGGTTCAGCGCCAGCCTGCGCTCCATCAGCGGCAGCACCGTCCGCGCATTGAACTGCGCCACCACACCGGCTCCCGTGAGACCCCGATCGCGCAACACCTGGAGCGCGTCGAAATAGACATTTAGATGCCTGGCCTCCTTAGCTGGGCACCCCCACTCCCACTGAGGAAGGGAAGCGGTGAACACCCTTCCGGTAAACTTGGGAAAGGCGTCCCCATCATTGCGGAGGTAGAACCAGCCGTGGTGCCAGCCCTTGTTAGAGGTGGGGGCCTTGCAGGGGATGTACGAGCCGGAACAGATCACGAGGCCGCAGCCCCCCGCGCGCGGGATCTCCCGCGGCTTCTTCGCACCAGCCACCTTGGTGTACCAGTCGACGCGGGAGATACGACGCCACAGGTCCCAGTGCGGGGGTACCCCGAAGTAACCCTCGCATAGGGCGGCGTAAATCGATGCCTGCGTGAAGGAGTTGGAGGTGAGGTTGTGGAGTGCTGGTATAAATTAACTGCACTCTATTAAAGATTATTATTATCAAGGTATCCGCAAGCGCACAGATAAAACAACGATGTTGCACTTCACCAGACAATCCTAGTTTTAATATCGAACCCAAAGGAACAGTAGGTGATACTGACTAAGTCTATTGGCTCTTAACCCGATAACACAATCAATCCAGAGAATATCAAGAATGAGGAGATAACAAATGATTATCTAGATCCGACAACCGGTAAACTTTGAATAATATCGTTCTAATCGGGCAGTGACATGAATAAGAGGCGAATCAGAGTTCCCTCCTACCAGACACTTATACACCTGTCGATCCTATCAACGGGAAGTGGACTACAGAGGACTCAACGCAGCTGTCACCTACGCGATCTACCACTATCCGACCAATCAGGGGACATTCACAAGTAATTATAGCCCAGACACCACGTCTACACTACAAACTACTACTTCAACCAAGGAGCTAGCAAGATCAAAGCACTCAAATAGAGTTGTAAACTTAAGAACGAATAAGAACAAATGCTTACTTGAATCAGGATGTTGAATACAAAAGTACCTCAGAACGCAACTCCGGGCGAGGGAGCTGAATCCAGACGAACACGGCTACGAAGAAGCTCCGATAGGCCAGGACTCCTCTGAATCTCTACTCATCTACTCTATCTCTCTAATCTCTCTCTTGATTGCTAGCCTAGATATAGTGGATATCTATCTAATGCTTCAAGGTCTTCATCTCTTGATCTGGCTCTCCTCCAAGGGGGTATGCCTCTCTATTTATAGCTCGGTGGGATGCACGTATGCCGTAGGATCAAACCGACTTGAAACAAGGACTCAGATGACTTCTAATAGGTGGTGGTAGAAGACTCCAGAAGGCGGCGCGGGGGAAACCCTAGGGGGGCGCCGACCGGCCCCACCCTGTGGGGTTTCGGGCTCCGGTGCTTCGGGTGTGTTCCAGATGCTTCTAGTGTTCTCATGATGATGTTTCCTTGGCGGTTAAGTTTCGTGGTAATTATGCTCATTAATCCTTCTTTTAAGCTTTTCTGGAAAATCCCCTAGGAAATAGACAATTCACCAAAACTCGTGAAATCTGTCAGTAATAACCCTATTCTACTGGATATTCATGTTTAATGCAGGGATAATTGATAATAAAATTTGGATGATAACAGGTGTCAACATGGAGCTCTAGCCCGTTGCTGAAGAGCAGCGCCCGGCAGAAGCAGCTCGGCGGCGACCCGAGCCCGCGCTCGTGGTAGGCGATGAAGCTCACCACGTACCCCTCGTCGGGATTCGGCTCGTCGTGGTCGCATGATGGCATGACCCACTCCGGACGCTCCGCGTTGGTGCGAGGGCGTAGGAGCCCCAGCTCCACGAGTCGCTCCAGGTCCGCCTCCGTCACAGTGCTACGCGGCCACGGCTCCAACCTAAGAATGCCGCCGGCGGCGGCAGCGGCATCGGTGGCAACAGGGGAGGAAGCCATGGCGAGCTAAAGACGAAGAGCTGTGGAAAAGACAACGATGTCGGCCGCGGCGGCGCTTCTCACTTGGGCAAACAATGAGGGCGAGAAGATGGACGATGGAAGCAAGAAGGCGAACGGCTGTGCAAGCGAATGGCTAGGGTAGAAAGAAAAAATCACGATTTTTCCTTATATACCCAGGCGGCGAAATCGTGTGAGATGCGGAGAATCCGCCGCATTAACTGCATGGGACCTGCCACGATCCCAGCATCGCCGCCGGCCTCGTGCACGCAACTGCCTCGACTGCCCCGAACCGTCACGTCCATCAGGCTTCGTGCCTCAATAGGTGAGCCAAATCATTACGCCTGTTCGCCTCGATTACGCCGATACATTCTCCTTCTCGACGAAGGAACCTCGGGCTCGGACGCCCGTTACGTTCCCAGGGGATCGAAGACTGGCCCACAGTGGCTCGAACAGTCGCCCCAGAGAAACCGAGTTAGGGATAGCAAGCGGATGGTTCACGAAAACGGCCAGTATCCCGACGCCCGAGCGTCACAAGGGACATCCCGAGCTGTGTCCAAGTCCCAGTAGCGAGTCGATTACGTGAAATCCCTCCGTGGGAGGCATCAGGCCCTCGGGACCCATCGAAGGGACCCGACATCCACTAATTGATCCTCGGGAAACATTTGGAGTGTGCTCAGGCCACAAGCCGACCCCCAACGAACGGGGCACGGACCCCCACTTGGACCAACCCGTTTGTAGCTCACCAGAAATGCCGACTCGCGCCCCAATGGGGAAGTCGAGCAGGACCAAGCCTTCCTCTTTCCGAAAAAAGAGCGTGAAGGTCAAACTAGCGAAAAAGACAGGGAAGAACCCGATCGATCTCCGATACGAAAATGGAGGCTCAGGAACTTACACTGCACCTTGGAAATACCACCGAACAACCTTCCTTTCACGATGGGAGGCTCGGGGGCTCCGTTTCCAAGGGATCACCTCCCCTAAATAAATCAAAGAACACCCGAGGACTCGTAATCACGATTTTAAGCCTTTGGAGGGATATAACATCTCCAAAGCCTCGGGGGCTACACCCGGCGGGTGCGCACTCCTCGACAGGAATAGCCAGCTTGAACCTGTGGAGGAGTGCCTTCACTCCGCCACAGGCTCAGGTGCTACTGTCGGGTACCAAAGTATGGGGTACCCAACTTCGATGCAAAAACACATATTCCCAACACGGCCCAGCCTAGGTAAAGCCTGTGGAAGCCTGCGAAGGCCGCGCCTACGGAGGCCCATGACAACGCTGCATCAACGCCAGCCTACCCTCGGGAAAGCAGCACTCTCGGGCGCCAATTTTCCGATTCGCCCAAACCTCCCCGAGAGAGCTCGGGAAAGCGGCACCCTCGGGCGCCGATTCTCCGATTCGCCTGAGCCTCGGGCGCCGATTCTCCAATTCGCCCGAGCTCCCCCATCGCCCTCGGGCGCAATCTTTCTGAAGTATCCAATGTACAATTGACGTTAGCGGAGCAATCTTGGACCACAAGGGACCACTCTGACCACTTTACAAGTACTGTCCTGTCAGGCAAAGATTCTCAACGCGACTGTGCTTCGCACGCGCACGACGGCCATACCACCTGTCAGGACTTCCCTGGCGACGGATTTGATGGACCCACTATGGCCATTCCCTCCCCAATATGGTGTACGGTGCTCCGCCCCGTTTCGCGCCGGGATCTACCAACTACGACTACGACAATCCAAGCGCCTGACGAGCGGGTTACGCAAGAACGAGAAAAGCACCTACTGCACTGTCCGCTAAAAAGGATGAGCACGCCTTCCATCCGGGCCCACCTGACCCTCGGGAAACATTGTCCGAAAGCCGGAAATGCGCGCGAGGGAAGTGTCGCTCTGCTCTGTTCCACTACGCCCAAGGAGTCCCGAGCCTTGGGAGACAACGCCCCGAGGTGACCCACCCTCTTGTCACATCATGCAGGAGAACAACCATCGGGTGTGACACTAAGCCACGCCATAATCACAATGACTATTGCTGCCTTGGAACTCACCAAGATCGTACGAACCACTACGGCCATACCCCTGGGACGCGGAGACAAGACCGTGGCTGACGACAGTCAAACAGTGACAACAACTCCCAAGTGTAACATGCATGGCAATGTACGCGCTGCCCTCGCCCCTCCCTTGTGACTATAAAAGGGAGAGCAGAGGTCAGCCTTAGGACAGGTTCACAAGCTCTCACTCTCACACACACCACTTCACCACACACAACAACAAGCAACCTGTACGCACTTACACGCTCACAAGAGATTTGGGAGCACTTCACTCTCTCGCTCAGCTTGTAACCCCTACTACGAGCACCCCGGTGCAAGGCAACACGATCCGTCTCTCCACTGGACGTAGGGCCCTCTTGGCCTGAACCAGTATAAACTCTGTGTTCCCCTTGCACACCATCCGAAACTTCAACCGCAAAACAAAAATTCACTAGTCGGTGTTAGTACCCACTAAAACTAGCACCGACACCTAGTTTTTCCCATCTTTTAGCCGCAGCGCCGCCTTTGGTAGTATCCGCCGCTCTCCTCGAAGCCGCCGCCGGCGAACGAAGCCGCCGCCGCAATTCCTCTTATCCACAATCTTGTCGTCGTCGTAAGTATGTTCCCGAGCTCCAAGTTGACACGCTGAGGCTTCGCCCCTCATTAATGTTGGTTTATCCTCACTAATTTCTCGCCCTTATATGCACAGTAAGGCAGAATCCGCCCCACCCCGTCGCACGTCTTCCTCAGGCTCTAATCGCCGCAACCTACGCCGAGGGTGAGTTCGCAGTGAGCTGCTCAGCCTTCCCGACCTTTTCCCGTACCGTTTGGTGCACCGTAGAGCGAGTTCGCATTTTCCGGCGAAGTTCCAGCGAGCTGCATCCATGGCGCCACCGTGCCTGTTTCTTCTCCGGCAGGCAGCTCTGTTTTCCCATGTGATCTAATCGCATGTGTCCATCTGGTGATCGACGGTCCTCAGTGAGGGATACCCCTTTAGCCGCAACTTTGCAAAAGAACCCCTGGACATTTTAATGATGCAGCCCACAGCCCTTAGCGGCTCCAGCAGAGCAAGTTTTCTTCTAAAGAAAGCGTAGTCTCAATTGAATAGATTCTATTACGTTTTTAGGAATTTCAGAATTAAGTTGAATCCTATTTTGATCATATTTTCGTTGTTTCAAATCCGTTTGAGTTGATTCAAGTTTCATTAGATTCGTATTTTCGAACTCTACATGTTGTTGCCACTATACAGTAAGTTTGGCACTTTTAAAAATTCGAGTTAATAATATATTAATTATTTTCTATAGCAAATCTTCGAAAAATCATATCTCTTACATTTTAAATTCGTTTTTCGTGATCTTTATATCAATGTGACTGTTGAAACAAGTACAATAGTTTTATATCATTTTCAAACTATTTTTATTCTATTGGTGTACTGTTCTAATTATTTTCTCTTGTTTGATTCGTGTATGATTGCCCGATGTTTGTGTGGTGACGTGGTGATCGATCGAGTATAGACGGTTAGCAGTTCGTGGGTGACCAAGAATATTTCTACGAGCAGGACCAGCAGGAGTTCTTTGACCAAGGTAAGTATAACATGGACTATTCTTGTGTCCTATTCACAATAAATGCATACTACATATGCATGTGTCCACCTTGACGACCTAGAGATTATAACTTAGTGATTTGATCTTGATTCCTTGTTCACCTATTGGGATATGCATTGGGTAGCTATTGCTAGTGCTTTATTAATATCAATGATCTTGTGATATGATTAATGGATTATGCAATGAATAATTTAATATGATTTTATTAATGTTCAAAAGAGGGCTACAGCCTTGGGTTGGATGGTTTGGCTCTAGTTTCTCTCCATAGGATTTCTGTAAGTGTTTAATCCGGAACATATGTGCAGCTGTGAGGGCTATATGGCTCTGACTCTAGTTGTTTAGAAGACCTTTTCTAGCTTGTTAGAGGTTACCCGAAAGGGCGCAGTTCGGGGTTTGACACTTTGGGTGTAGTATGGCTCCTAGTCTTATGAGTATAGCCGTGAAGGAGTGTGCCATTTAGAAAAGTGGATTTTCTACATCTCGTTGCCACTTGCGGCCCTAACTTGTTAGACGAACTTTTAAATTGTTTTATATGGTTAGCTAGTGTGTGGGCGTCATGAACTCATATATTAGAAAATCATGACTCACAGGTAAAGTGTACACCTCTACGTAGAGTTTAATAATCTGTCATGGCAGCCGTGTTCACGGTCACGAGCGGCCTTAGAACTTTTACAGCTAGATGGTTACTATGAATTATATTATGTTGTTTATTATTACTGTTAATCATCTTTGCTATTTATTAACCTTATTACAATTGATCATTGGATTAATTATGGGAATTGGATTACCTTGATGTATTCAATTGCTAAAATGAACATGAATATTAAAGCTTAACGCAGTCAAATAGTGTCTAGTCTTTTGTTTCTCATGAAAACCCGTGTTGTACTTGTTGAGTACGAAATATGCTCACTCTTGCTATTACCATCACAACAGATGAAGATTGGAATGATGACTACCGAAATGAATATTAGGCTTGGTGTCTCCCAGTCGACGTGTTCCTGTGTTGCAGCTTCCGCAAGCATTTTCGACATTAGTATCATTTATCTATTTGATATATATTGGTTCAAGACTATGTAATAAATGTTTATTCGTATTATAAGCACTGTGATGATACTATTTATAACTTGTCAGCTTATATGTGTGACTATTTCTGGGGCACATATGAGTTATTTAAGCATCCTATTTTATTCTTAAAATATGGATGTGACAGTTATTCACCTTGTCTTATGACGAAGTCTAGGGTTTGCTAATCTTTCTCCATTTTTAGACTTGGGCTCTTGATAAAATAGTTATGTTGGCCTGTCTTTCACATTTTTTTGGTTATTAGTCCTAAAAAACAATCAATACACCAAAACTTGTGGAAATGATTAGTTTAAAAGTCCTATCTCTAGTTTTGATATTGATTTATGCTTATTTATTCAATTGTTGGGTAAAATAAATAGAGTTAAGCACCGCCAACAGAAGCTCATGGTTATGCACATGATGCGCTTGGCCCTCCATAACGACTTATCTATCAATAAAAGCTAGGATTGACAGTATAACTGCGCGGACTATATGGTTCTGCCTTTAGTTTAGTATGGAGATCCTGTCTAGTTTTTTTAGGTTACTTTTTAGAGCAAAAGAGCCTTTCCACTTTGGGTATAGGATGACCCCTGTTCTTATGAGTATTGTCAGGAAGGTATTTTGCCATATTGAAATTGGGGTTCCTACATCTGTGCACCCAGAAAGATTTAATAGTGCACCCTGCCTGCTCACCTTGGAAGGGTTACGAGAGTAGTTAACCTGGGCATATATATGGCTAGCATGACTCGCAGTGGAAGTGTACAACCTCTGTAGAGTGTAAAACTATTATAACACCATTCTCACGGTCACGAGTGGCCCATAAAAACTGACAGACTAGATGTGTACTAAGACCGTGGTTTGTCTATGATGATGATGATGGTTACATGGCTTAATGGAATATTACACATGATAATGTTGGTATAACTTGGGGCTTAAACACAATATGAGACAACCCAATTGCTAAAACCTCGACCTACTAAAAATGCTAACCACAGTAAGCCGGTGTCAGCCTTTGAACTTCCTAAGCCCAAGTACTTGCACTTGCTTTACTTTTCATTTTTTGATGAAAATCTCAGATGGGTACAAGATTATCAAAGTCTAGAGGAGTTTAAGTTTGCGATCAACCAGTCAGTTTTCTCAGCGGCTTTTGAGTCATCCACTGGAAAACGGAGTGTTCCCGTTGTCTGCTATCTATGGTTGTATTGCTTATATTAATACGTTATATTTTATAAGTATTGACCTTTGATTTTACCCCTCATTTGTGGTTATATGTGAGATTTTACCTTTTGTGCTCACATATGGTGTGTATTTAATTTGCTCCTTAAAATCAGGTGCTATACTGCTGAGGGCTACCCCAACCCAAGAACAAGCCCTTGGGCCTCTATGCTTCCACCTCCGGCCTCTGCCTCACTATATTTATACAGAAAAAGGTTTATTTTACCTTCTCAATTATAGCCACGGTTTGATTTTTTAAACTAGAAAACTAGACATCTTACCCATAAACTCCGGAAATCAAACCATTCAAATTACCTCAGTCGCTTAATTTGAAGTGGTTTTGTCCTTTTCGAGTAAAAAAATAAATATATATCTGACACCATTTTTAAACAACAGAAAATGCTTTTACCCTCTACTATTTTTGACAAAAATCATAGAGAAAGATTGAGATATGAAGAATCCAAGTAAAATATTTAGAGCTAATGGAAATATATCAGAAAATGCTTTTAATCCTCTACAATTTTTGACAAAATCATAGAGGTGGACTGATATATGAAGAATACAAGTAAAATATTTAGAGCTAATAAAAATATATCTTGAAGCTTTAAAACTATATGAAAATGATAAAATATCCAAAAAAATCAAGAAAAATTTAAAACATTGTAATCGATGTCTAAACATGTTTTAGAAACTTTGCACGTCAAATAATATTTAACATACATTAGTGCTCAGTGGATTCATGATATGCATTTGTGTTGGCTGCTTGTGATTTCTTTCATTGTGGAAAAAGTTTTCAAAACATATTCAAACATAAATTATAATGTTTTGTGAAATTTCTAGATTTTTGGGGATATTTTTTTCCACTTCTCTAGATCTAAATGTATTTTTTCGAAGGTTCTAAGATATTTTGAAGAGCTCTAAATACTTTATTTGGATTTGTTTTATCCTAGTATATCGCTATGTTTTCTTCTGAATATTTTATAAGTTTAGAGATATTTCCTGTGGTTCAATAGTCTTTTCAAGTATTGGTAAAATTTTAAGATATAAGCGCCTTCAAATCTGCTTCAAAACAAGATAGAGTTCTAGTTGGAATATACGGTTTTGAGATTTTAGTGGTAAAATGTATGGTTTTTGGAGTTCAAGGAGGAACATCAGACTATAATTATAGTTTTAAGTAGGAAATTGGACCTTTTCCCTTTATACAAAACTACCTGCCCTTGCCTTGCTTAGCCTCGCCCTCATAGGATCCACATTATCAACCGATGAGCTGCTGCCACTGCTGCAACCCGCTAAGTTAGGTTGCATCGCACCATAGTACAAACGTCGGGTCCTAAGTCAGGAGAGCTAGAGAGAGACGAGTCAGAGAACCAGCGCGTGCTCTTTGTGGAGAGGAAGGCCCTGTACTGGGCTTCTTGTTTTAGGGTTGGATTAGAATGAAGTAGCTAGGAGTGAAAAATTAAAAGATAAAGTGGCCCATTCATTTGCTCATGTCCCAACTCATGCCGGGGAGGTTGTCTTCTACCCATAGAAAGGCCATGCCTCTCTTTCTCAACGCATTCATCAAGAAGGAAATTCTCGAGGTAGGGTTGAGGGACTAATGAGGTCACTAAGGGATAGCGGTGGGAAGAGGGTCTCAAATCCTTCCGCTCCTCACCCCACTTTATTTTTGGGGGCATCAGTTAACAACCCATCTTCTTTATTTTGATAAATGAGACCTTTCCCCTATTTCTTTTTTATTAAACTGATATTTATGTTTATAAATTGACAAGGAAGCCTTATGCTATTGAATATTCATAGAAATTCATGTTGTCATGTTTGGGAGAAGCATACATGACTAATACAGTGGCCCTGTTTGGATACTCTAGCTAAGTTAGAGGTTAGAGTTAGTCTCTAGCCCATGACTAGCCCTAAACTAATTCTAGCCAAAGAGGTATTTGGATGGAAGGGTTAGATTGACAATAAATGTACTTTCCCAATCATTTGACTCATTTAGATCCTCTTTCCAGCCAGATTTGGTATGGTCAGCTCTTGAGTGGCCTCCTCCCGTTCACAAATGACACAAATAATTCATCTTTATAAATCAAGCATCCAAAACATGATAAATTTTAATTTGTCCATACAAAATGAGATGTCTCGCTCAAACTTACATGTCCTCAATCAAGCTAAACAAAAAAAATAAACTCTATGAAACAAAGCATGAGCTTACTCAAGGCATTCAAGTTGATATCTTCAACAAGAGGTTCATCTTCTAGCCATCCTGATGCAGAAGAACTAGGCATGCATTGGGTTATAATTTTCATCAGCATCACATGCATCAAATTCCCTCTCCGTAATTCTGCTCTCCTAAATAAAATTATGAAGAGCCATAAAAGCAACAATAATTCTAGTTTGCTCGTCCTTTGGAAATCTTAGCATGTTCAACAAAATCCTAAATTTCATCTCCAACACTCCAAAAGTTCTTTCTTTGACATTCCTAACTTTGGCATGTGCATGGTTGAAGGTTTCTTTCATACCTTGTGGCAGTGGGCTGTTTTGCCATTGCTCCAGATGGTATCTTGTACATTTGTACCTAGAAAGGTAGCCCAACTGATTTGGGTACCCCGCATCAAACACATAATACTTTCCTACATATTTTCAAAGGCACACAATGAGACTTAGATTAACATGTGTAATTGGATAACAATTGTTGCAAGACAGTTCAAGTATCAAACCTAGTGGTGGATGTGGAAATTAGTGATGATGAGTAGTTATGGCATCTTTGCAAACTCGCATGTCATGTGCTAAACCAGGCCATCCGGACAACATAAAGGTAATTCTCATGTCGAAATCACAAACAACAAGCACATTATGTCTGGTTTCATTGTGCCTATTCAAGTATGGAACCCTCTCACTCTTATCCACTACAACCTTCACATGTGTCCCATCTATAGCTCCTGTGCCGTCATTGAAGTGTGTCCAAAATTCTAGATTTTCTAAGTTTGGGTGCACCTCTAAAAATTATGGGTCCTTGGGTTCAATTATGTTATGTTCTAATCTCAGGAGGCATCTCAAAACTCTATTAAATGTCCTGCTTACTGTCTCCACGGACCTCCTAAAATGGTTTTCCGCCTGTCTAACTCGTTATGTAAACCAACAATCCATAAAAACATAGCAAGAGCCTCTACATATGTAAATTTGTAGTGGACTTCAAACCGTACCTCTAGACCAAAGTATTATGTAGCCTATTCAATAAAGGTCTCTCAACCCAAAACATGTTTTAGCATTGGGTATATTGGTCTAGTGTCTCATGCACCAAATACAAACCAGAATCTCCAGTGACCGTCCTAGGTAGTTTCATCAGAGTACATACCCAAGATAGGAAGCAACTACAAGATCAAATTTTGGTCCTACACCAAATTGTTGGAGCACATGGACATAATCTCATCCTCACTTGTGCTACCTCTATCATCTTCTTCTTCCTCAATCATGGGGCCATGATCTTCTTCCTACTTCAACACATGTAACAAATTGTCAACACATAGCATAAAACTTGAAGCAGTGTAAGAAAATTAATTCAGCCCATAGATAAATTTTAATAGGTTGAACACATAGCATAATGAGTTCATCACACCACACAGATAATACTTCAACACCTCACACACACAGATGATAGGTACAACACGCAGATAAATGTTCAACATTTTAACACACACACACACACACACACACACAGATGATAGGTTCAACATCTCAACACATGGACCTAAGCTCCCAAAAGATCCTAACTACTCCAAATTGTTGTCCCTTCACCATGTCTTGAAGTAAACCAACCTAAGTTTAGGAGTTAATTGACCACAGAAGAACTCCCTTTGGTACTCTATTTCAAACATCTTGAACATAGCATACATAGAGTCAATGGTTTGCTCAACGCCACACTGAAACGCTAGCTCCTGACACCACTTGATAGAAAATGCAGCCTTCTCACTTGGACGTTTCTATACTTGCTTAGTGTTGACTGTGACGACAGTCTCTTTGAAGGTACCAGCTATGTCCTTCACAATCTTCACCATTGGGCTCTTGCTCTTCTTCACTGGACTAGCAAAGTGCTTGAAGTGCTGCTCAATGACCTCTTGCCCTCTAGCTATTTCTACTTGTAGGTGTTGCTTGAAACTCTTCCTCTTCCTCTTCTATCACTACATCTTGCCCCTCATTCTGACCATATTCATCTCCAGGCACAAAGGTTGTGCTTCCATCCATAGTGTACCCTCTAAACAGTTCATCAAGCAAGTCCTCATTTCTCGGAGGACCAAACTGCAGCCTCTTTAGGTATGTTTTTTTTCTGTTAAGACATGAGAGCACAAAAGGTGATCAGAAACTAGTTAAGATATGAGAACACAAATGGTGATCAGAATCTTGCTAGGGAATAGTGTACCTCTGTGTGTGTTATCCACCAATCAGAATCTGCATCAATGGTTCCATCTGGTTTTCTCCCCAAATCTATGTGCGTTAGCAAGTAGCGCTAGAAAACGTGGGTGTTTTTGAGTACGCCTAATTCGTTCTTCACCTATACACGGGTATACACCAACCCCCTTCTCGCAAGTAAGCCATCGACAACGGCTTGGCACCCTTCACCACTCATTTGTGCACCATTATACGTTCCTGCTCTACGTTGCATTATTCACAATCCTAAGAGCCTGTTTGGGACAGCTCCACCAACTCCAGATCCACAAAAATTAGATCCAGATTCTATTTTATTTACCTAAACACCTCTAGCTCCCAGCTCCACCATGGATCTGATTTAAAAACATGGATCTAGCCCCAGATTCACCAAACTGGTAGATCGTCTCAAGGGGTGCTCCAACAAAACCAACCTTAGGTGGAGTTGGTAAAAATTACCCACCATGCCATTGGTTACACAACAATAACGGTTTCTTTCATTATATTCGCTTCTTCTTCCTCTTGTGAGCTCGCCCCTGCATCGCCAATAGCTTGCCTCTGCGCCGCAGCGAGCATGCCCCTGTGCTATGACACAAGCTTGCTCCTGCTCCGCCACGAGCACACTGCAGGCCACCGTGCCACCCCACGGCTAGCCGCACGCGAGCACAAGCACCATGGTTGCCCGATGTCGCCCCTGCGCCATGGCTGCGCTACCCAACGGTTGGCCATGTCCGCTGCGTAGCTCCTCGCCGGGCGGTCGGGCATGCCGTTGTGGAGCTCGCCCTGCACGTAGCTCACCCTACCGCGAAGAGAACCAGCACTAGCCCCACCGCGAAGAGAAGCCTGTTCGATGCGTCGCCCCTGGCCGCTGCGCTGCGCCTACCCTGGCCAGACGTGCTGCTCATGGCCGCTGTGACGCTCGCCCCAGCCAGCCACACTCGCCCCAGCCAGCCGGTCACGCTGCTCCCTTGGCCGCCAGGCCGCTCGCCCTGGCTGGCCACGCGAGCTCCTGGCCGCTGCGCCGCTCGCCCCGGCTGGCCACACGCGATGCTCCTGCCCCTACCATGCACGAGCTCCGGCCACCCTACACAGTTTGTGGCTGTATGCGAACAGAGGAAATAGTTGGGGGAGAAGATCGGGAAGAAGAAATGACATGTGGGGCTAGGCTGTGAGTGAGATAGAGCAAAATGCGGAGCAGTCCCAAACACTTCAGCGAATCTCAGATCCACGGTGGAGCTAAGTGAATCACAGATCTAGATTCAATTTTTGGCATGGTGGAGCTGTCCCAAACAGGCCAAGGAAGCATTATTTGCATCATTCATTCACTCGACTGGCATGGCTCACCAAGGGACTGCCGTAGCTCGCTAACTCCTCCACATCATCCTCCATTGCTGCATCGTCATTATTGTCGAAGGGAGCGCCGGAGCCAGATGCTTTCCCGCGGACGGCACTCCTTCGGGACGAGGTACGCGCTTGCCCACCGCTGCCACACTGCACTGGGTACGTCGGTCGGGTGCTACTGTGGCTGAGTTCACGTGCTGCCGAATGATGCCGCCTGCCCCTGACGACGACCCACCGGGGAAGATGCCACCATTTCCTTCTGCGCGACCGGCTGCCGCTGAGGAGGAGCTACCAAAGAGCAGTTGTTGGGCGTAGGGTAGCACCGGAGTCACCCATGAGTCTCCTGCTCCGGCACACGGTGGGCGATACAAAGGCAGCCCGGAGCCTATTACGCGACCAGGGAGGAGCTCGACGTTGTCGCCTCGGAGGAAGTCACCGTAGAGCCGAAGCCCAAGGAATCCCTCCACCGCTGGCAATTGCGAGTTGAGGTCGAGACCTTTGCGGGCAATGTGAGCATGGGTAGAGGCGCTCGCAGATGGCTACGAGCCCCACAAGTTGGCGTCAAATCTGTCTCCGTGGCGGGAGGCGACAGTCCTGGTGACAGAGGCAACGCCACGCAAGTTGATCCAGCGCCAAAGGGGACTGGCGGTGTGGCTAGTAGAGGGAAATGGGCGGCGACATGGTGGGGAACGGGAGGGAGTGAGGCTAGCGGCGCGGCTGCTGAGGGATGGCGGATGGTGGGAGGCGGCGCGTGGATTCGGTGCGACCAGGAGAGATGGCGGCCGCGGTACGGGTGGGAGGTGGGAAGTCACGCGGTATGCGGATCCGGTGCTGGTGGATGAGGGGATAAAAATTAATTTCCAGTAGGCCCCACCTCAAATAGCTCCAATAATCACCTCTTGGGAGGGATAGTATTTTTGGGTTGGTTGGATGCAAATAACCCCAATCCAACCCTTATGTTTAGATACTTTAGGGCTATTTGAGCCCCAAATAGCTCCAAGTAGCTCTAACCCATGGATCCAAACAGGGCCAATGTTATTTGTCCTTTTCATATTAGGAATCCATAAAAACTTATTTAGACAGTTTGTATTTACATTGGAAAACGCATGTTATTGGGGCGTAATAAATTACATGTTTCCATCTCTTTTTAAAATGAGATAAATACATGACAGATAGAATAATGGAATTTCACAAAATACTTTATGCAGCATGATAAAAAAAAATTGTTACTGCTTTGTATATACAGATATGCAATCCAATTTAACTTAGTTGTTTTAAACTAATTTGACTACTCAATCAACATTCGAAGACCATGTCGTGACACATACAGGCATAGTATCAAATCTCCTTTCAATCCTTGAGAAAGCAGTAAACACTCTCCATTGCTCATCGTTGGCGAAAATAAAAGTAGGCGACCGATGATAATCAACAAAGCACTTCCAAGCTAGGTCACACTCATCAGCTCTTATCTCCAGACCGCGGCCTGTCCTTTGGCTACATAAATTACTATATCCCGGAGAAAAAGGCCAGGTACGAGCATGAGAAAGTGGCATAATGATCTCCATTTCCATGCAAGTTGAAGGCAATAAGAAGTTGATAAGGCCATTATTACTTAGGACAAAGCACATCTATCAATCAACCCCACCCAGAGTGAAAAGTTTCACCTTTTGATTCGGATAGACCTGGGTGTAAGCCTGGACAGTGGACACTGAGAATGAATAGGACATGAATCTATCTGATGTATGGAAGGCGACATCTCCCCCTATTTCGGGGTGCACCCCCATTCCGCATTGGATGGTTGTGGGTGATGGATAGACCATCTGGAGGGACCCCATTCAGCGTTTGATCTTCTGTTTCCTTTTCGAGGATTGCAGGGACGTGCTAATGCATGGCGCTTTCCAAAAGCGTGCAACTCTTTTAGTTCTCCTTTGCATTGCTGGCCTGCACTCGCATTGGTACGTGAACACACAGGCACACAGGGAGTCGTCTTCCACCCTCCTTCGGTAAGGGCAAGAATGTCCGGATCTTCCGTGGCCATATATAACTCGATTGATGATCTCCCAGTTCGTCTTTTCTGAATCTTCAGAAAAAATGTTTATAAATGTTGCCATGACAAAAATGTCTTCGTTGTAGGTAATGTATTCGACTATTCATGATTGACTTATTACTGAGGGTAGTGAGGTGTTGACAATGCCTTTGCCTCCTTCGAACACTTGCTTGCTTGGTTTCTAGGCTAGATGGATTTGCCTTGCCTTGCCTTGCCTCTCAGACACAAGAAAAAAAAAACATACCAAGCCAGGAGAGCCATTTTGGGTATCTCATGGCATCAAGGCAAGAGATTGCTCACACGGGTCCCGAGGTAACGTTGTTTGGTACTAAATCCATTTCAATTTGAAATTTATAAGTCATTTGACTTTGTTGGCCTCAATTTTGAACACTTGTCTTATTCAACAATTTGTGCAAACTATCACTTATTTTATTTTTCTTTATTAATAAAAGTTCTACCAGAATGATTTAAATTTAACTCTTTTTTTGAAAATATTTTTAATAAGACGAGTAGTCAAAGTTAGGGTTAAAAAGGTTAAATGACTTATAAATTGGGACGGAGGGAGTATCTCCAAACAACCAGTTTGATCTATATTGTTGCTTGGCAAGGCGACATATATATATTTTTTTGTGACAGTCCGCTTTCATTATCAGTCAGCCGAGGCCTCAAGAACAATTTGATCCTACACGTACGTCGGAGTTACAAGCCACGTCTCGGATCCATGCGAAACTGAAATTTCTTTCGCTCAGACCTGTGATAGGCAACATAGTGATAGGCAAGAAAACCAAGCAGACCTGTGCGGCTGACTTTCCTGGTTTGAGGCTTTGAGCTTGCCATGTACAAATAGATGTTGCTCATTGTTGAGGTGTGATATGATGCTAGGCAACAATGACGCTCTGCAGTTTTAGTTATAAAACGGGTTATTGTTCCTTAATTTCTTATATGTCGCATGAGCTCCTAGCTCGTTTGAAGTTTCTTCGAAAGGAAAAATACTTAGCATGTAGCAATGGACCCCAATAAGAGATTCTTTGACACTCATCTCAATATCTCAGAAATATTTCTGAAAATGTCACTGTTAATCATCGAACAGGTGTCCAATGATTGTACCTCAGAGGATCCCCACTACCCAAAAAAGGCGATTCATTGGAGCCTATCGTCCTAGTAGGTTAGGCATAACAATGTGTTAGTGCCTTAATGGCCACTCATAAAAGGTATCAAAAGGGTGAGAATCCAGTGGCTCTCAAAGATAAGTGGGTGCAGATATGCGAGAATCCACAACACAACCAAAGAATCCCTCCTTCACCAATTAAAAATCCATATAGCCCAATCACTCGCTTAGACCTGAGTGATTCAGTTAACGTGAAGATGCCTATAAAAGAAAGGAGGGAAGATTGGCCATGGCCAGATCAGTGTTCTCACTCACCGAACTTGTCAAGCAGAGCTCCTAGCATATGATGTCGACGAAGAGGAAGAAGAGGGGCAAAGAAGAAGGTGTTGTGAGTGAAGCACTGGTCACATCGCCGTCAGCGGTGTGAGTGCAGTCAAGCAGTGAAGGAGCATGCTTGCCATGCAGTCCGCTGGGAGCTTCGATGCGGATTGGCATGTGAGCAGGGATGCTTCGGCAGTGCACAAGAAAGAAGGCAAGTCTTATCGGCAAGGGAAGGCTAAGCCTTTCTTCCAGGTCTCCCTCTCTCCATCTAAATCCTATGTGTTTGGAGGAGGGGGCAATCGTTACTTACGGGTTTCCTGTCCTTAGCGGGCATGTCTTTGTGTGTGTGTGCGCTCCATCTGTGTTAATTTTCAGCCAGAATAATGGTAAAGTTCATAGTGAGAGTGAGCGTGTGTTCCACTGTCAGTGAGTGAAGCTTGCGTTGCATTTTGACTGTGTGAGTCCGTTTATTCAGTTGTCTGGTGTGTCAGTGGTGTGTCGTGTGTGAGTGTAACTGAATAAGAATGTAATGCTATATGTGTGACGTGTGGTAATTAACTTGGGTTGATCTTTAATTTGTTCTCGATGCGAATCCGATAAATTAATTTGGGTACAAGTAACCTCGAGTAATTTCGCTGGTATAAACTTTCTAAATTTAGATTTAGATCGATATAACGGTAATATATATATGTGGTTGTGAATTTGATGTATTTAAAATATAGAGTATCTATTCACCACACTATAGTGTTTTGAGCCTCCGAAAGCGCTCGATTCTTTTCTTCACACCTCGTCTTCCTCCCGATGCGCCGCCATCTCCCACCGCCCTGACGGGCACTGTACCGAGCCACCGAGGAGCTCTGGTGAAACTAGCTAATAAGTAGGTGTTTGTTGCAACCTCATTATTCTCCTTCCCTGCCTCTATCATGGCCATAGTTGCCCCGCCCTAATTTGGCACAGACGCCTCCTCCACCGCCCACTTTGGCACGTCACCACTGCCTCCGCCTCACCGCCATCTCTTCCGTCCCCACCGCTTAGCCTGCCTGTTTTCCCAAAACTTTCTTCTAAGGCCACTGGAGCTGGAAAAAAAGCGGAAGAGAGGAAGGGAAGACAGAAGAATCAAGTATTTCCAACACTAGTGTAGCTGTGTAGCATTTCTTCGTAAAAAAACAACATCGTCTGGACCGCCCGGCCCAGCTCTAGGGCGAAAAGTGTTAGAACCACAGAGAAATAACAGGACGCAGAAACTACAACACCAAGGCACAAGAGCTCTTCAACAATGCCTCCAGGGAGGTGAAAGATGTCGTAACATAATCATCATCAATGAAGCAGAAGCTTGGCGAGGCTTTCGCCCGAGCCATGTGCCTAGGAGAAGTAGCCGCAAAAGCTCTTCAACGACGCCTTCAAGAAGAAAAAATTCATCGCTGTCCCAGACAGATCTGAGCTAAGTTTTCACCCAAAACCATAACGAAGGGACGTAAGCACCGGCAAGCGTTCGCACCTGAACAGAGGTGGGATGCCGGTCGTCGCCGCACCACACGGAGCCGAACTCGGACTAGCTCGCGATGGTGGGAGGCACGCACTAGCAAGATGTCTATGCCGGTCGCTGCCACACCACCATGCGGAGCTGTTTCTGGACTCGCCCGTGATGGTGGGAGGCACACACCAGTGAGCGTGGGATGTCGGTCGCTGCCACACCACACGGAGCCCAACTCGGACTCGCCCGCAATGGAGGGAGGCGCGCACCGACAAGTGTTCACACCTGAACAGAGGTGGGACGCCGGTTGCCACCACACCACACGGAGCCGAACTCGGACTCGCCCACGATGGTGGGAGGCGTGCATCGGCAAAATATCTATGCGGGTCACCGCCACAACACACGGAGCCATTCTCGGACTCGCTCGCGATGGAGGGAGGCGCGCACCGCCAAGCATCGATGCCTAGATAGAGGGGGTTGTCGATCAACGTCACACCGCGCGGAGCAACAACCGGACTCACCCACGACGGTGGGAGGCACGCGCCAACAAGCGTCCCACGCGTGCTAGTCGTTGCCACACCATGCAGAGCCGCTTTCGGAGTCACCCGTGGTGGAGGGAGGCGCGCATCGGCAAGCATCCTCGAGTGGACAAAGGAGAGGTGTCGGTTGCCGCCACACCACACGAAGCGACTACCAGACTCACCCGTGAGGTGGGAGGCACGCACCGACACCGCCAACACGCTGCCACCTAGGATCCTGTCAAGGCCGACACTGCCGTTCTGTCCGAATAGTGCTGTCCTCCGTGCCACTGCTAGCCCCTACGCACAAGTGCGAAGAAGCCACGCTGCCTACCGCTGGCTCGCTCAGGCCAGGCCGCGCAGCCCACGACGCAGCAGGGCCGCAGCGCCCCGATGGCAGAGGCCTGGCCCGAGCCCAGCCGCCACGTCAGAACTGGCTGACTGGCAAGTAGATCCGGCGGCGGGAGGCTCGGATCTGGCCGGCTAATGGCCCTAGCTTGCCGGAGCTGCTGTGGGCCGCCACATCTAGGCCTAGGGGAAGGGACACCGGCTGCCGCCTCCGGGCGCGATGGATGTGAGATCCAGACCGGGGCGAGGGGGAGGGGGGTGACGCGCGGCTCCAGAGATGGAAGAAGGTCGCCGTCCTCTGGAGCTTGCTGGAGGTGGTGGAGACGGACGCCAGGTCGTGGATCGTGCTCCCCGCACAGAGAGCTCACGACAACACCAACGTGAAGAGGCCTCGCCGCTGATGTCACTGGTACAGAAATGGGCTTTGTTCCCGGTTGGGAAACCCTTTTAGCCCCGGTTTCCCAACCGGGAACAAGCTTCCGGGAGTAAATGTCACCCCTTTTAATTCCGGGTCTAGAACCGGGATCAAAAGTGGACCTTAATACAAACCGGAACTAAAAGGTTTGCAACCCAGACCACGTGTCCTCGGGTCTGTGGAACCTTTTAGTCCCGGTTTGTATAAACAACTGGGACTAAAGCCTTCCTTTTTTTGTTTTTGTGTTTTTTCAGTTCATTATTCATTTTGTTTTTAAATTATGGTTTCGATTTAAAATTATCTATACACACACATATACACACATATTACATATATATATATATACATATATATATTTTACATATATATATGTATGTAAAATATATATATGTATATATATATTATATGTGTGTGTATCGGTTTTGACAAAGGGCACAATAAGACATAAGACATATATATTACAAACTACATATATATATATATATATATATATATATATATATATATATATATATACATATATATATACATATACATATATACTAGAGAGTTTAACACTTTTTTCACTCCAAATGTTTTCCTCTCCAAAAGTTTTCACTCCAACATATATATATATGCCCTTCAGTCATCTTCATCACCACCATTGTCCCGCTTCCAAGATTCATTGGGGTCATTGTAAAATTCTCCGGATGAATTCAAAACTTGATCATTAAGAAACCCTGCTATGGTCTTTTGAATTGCCTTGAGCTCGTCTTTTACCAGGACCTTTTTCTTTAAATAATCAGTCTTCAAATAGAGTCAAATGGAAAGGTATTAATATATATGATTATATATATATATATATATATATATGCATATGTGTATATATACATTTGTGTGAGTTAATATGAGATCGATTTAACGTACTTTTAGCTTCTCCCGGTCAGTTCAAGTGTTATTCCCGGGTTGTTGCCGCAGAACCCACTTTACAAGACAAAAAAGATTGTCATCCGATCCAGACAATACATATATATATATACATATATAACATGAATGGCCTCTAAGTATATATACTTACCATGTGTGGGATTATAGTCAGTGGTGCTTTGCAATGTTTGAGGTCGTATTTCTCAATGAATCTTTTCAAAACACTGCCAATCAAAATAAAAATATCCAATGATCGATGTGAATATTTTCCAAACACTGCAATTGAAGAAGGTAAGGAGAAATAAATTACCTCTGAAAAATATCTATCATATCTTGGATTTGGTCCAGGCTCTTTCTCATAGAATCTAAGATCTCCATGTGGCTTTGTTGAAGATCGATGACGATCAATATACAATGATCGTTAAAGTTGTAGGGGAAGAGTATCCGCTTCTTGCCGCGTTGCTTTGCTAAGAACTTCATGAGATTCTTCTCTGTGTCTTCTTTCCATGTTGGGTTGGGTTTAGGGTGTTTGAATACAATATGTGGATCAATGAAACCAACTTCATTAGACCCTCTCTGTTTGCACATTTGCATCTCATAGCTGCATATATATATAGAGAGAGAGTAAGGATATATATATATATATATATATAGAGAGAGAGAGATTTGAATTGCAGAAAGAAAGTACACTTACAGACAATAGCAGCTCATTATTGTTTTATTGAGGGAGTCCATGTGGCATAGTTGGTGTAATTCAGCAAAATCAACAAACATAATATCATCGCCACGGAACCAATGTTGGTTTCTAATTCGGACAGAAATCCAAGACTCACCTCGTGTACATTCCCCAAGGTACCACTTGTTTAGCAAGTACATTTACGTACCTAGTTGACTGAGGGTTTTTGGATTCCATAGACTCCGACCATGTTGATATTTTCTCCACTCGTCAACTACTTCAATCCAACCATTTGGGCAAGGTTCATACCAGTTTCCGCCATGAAAGCTTCAAACTCGTTCAAATTGACCTCACTAGGTACCTGGATGCGGTCCATAAATGAGCCATATTGATTCGGTATCTGATCACTAACAATTAGCGGGGGGATTGATTGCTTGTCTTGTTTGCCGAGTTGCGGAACATCTTTCCGTGCCTTCTTCTGTTTGTCAATAGACTTCGTGAGAGAGCGGTCATAGTCCGATAGTGAGAGGGGCTGTTTAGCTTCTCTCAACTTCTTCTCGTGCTCCATCCTTTTCTGCCTTAAAGCATCGCGAGGTAGAGAGTAGTACGGTTGCGCATTCTTTTTCTTTATCTCTTCTGTCTCCTTTGGTTTTCTTGTGAAAAAAAATCTGCGACTTGTTTTTTCACCGCAACATCTAACTCCTCTTTAGTCTTTTTACTGGGCAGCTTCTGAGGAATGGGGTGCTTTGTTTGCCTGGTGGCTTTCTTCTTTGCGGGCAGGGTTGGTTGCACCACCTGCGGTGGAGGCCTCTTAGTAGATGGCTTGGTAGGTGGAGGAGGTGTTGGAACTCGTGGCGGCGATGATGGCTTTGCTGTTGGTGGAGGTGATGGCGCCATGTCTAGTGTAAACACATCTTCGTACTCGCAGCCCAGAGCACTCTGATGGTCTGGGGAATGGATTATTGGACTTGGCCTTTGCTTTTGTTCTTCAGGACGAGGCGGCGGTGGCGCCCCTAGAATAATAATGTATCGCTTGCGCCATACAATGAATGTCTTCTCAGCTTCTCCTAGTGTCTTCTCCCCATCACCTCCTTCAATTTTGAGAGGCACATTACCAAAACATTTGGTATCTAGGTGGTATTATTCTCCCATGGATAGTAGGTGTCTTGGTCGGGTCTACCGGGTTTACAATACCGGTAGCAACCATGACTATGGAGTTCCCCTGTGCAATGTGCAACTCACACGGTGTAAGTGAATTAGTGATATCATCCACGGGGAAGCGCAATGCTCCGTCATCTTGCTAATTTGGCACCTCAGTAGAAGCACAACTGCTTTTTGCAAGATTTTCTAGTTGGCTAACTCCTTCTGATGTATGTCTACTCAATGCTAATTCCAACTGCCTTGCTATTTCCTCTTTCATTCTTACTTCAAGTTATTTCTCACATTCATGAGACAGACGTAGCGCTTCACGTGACTCGAGAACATATTCTTCTAACTTGCGCATCCGCTCTGCCTCCTCTTCCTTCCTTCTTCGAAGGCTTCTGTAGCTATCTTTGTCCTCAGGGAAACCATGTTCCCACGTCACACCCGGTCCCAAGCCTCTGGTTCGGCCAGGGTGCTCAGCGGTACTAATGCCATATGTCAGTTCGTCCGTCTCTCTCTTCAGCTTGAATACCCCTTTCTCTTTACCGTGCATAATATATTGCAATCTTTCTGCTGCGTCTACAAGTTTCTGGCCATGAACTACTTTCCCGGTCTGCAGGTCAAGACTTAGCAGCTAGTGTAGCGCACACACACAGAGAGGGGCGGCCGGACGGCGACGGCGTGAAGAAGAAGCACAGCTCGGGCCGGGGCGCGCGCAGAGGGAGAGGGCTGGGCCGGCAGCCGAACTCGCGGCGGCCGGCGTCGAGGCTCGCAGGCAGCCCGCGGCGGCGGCGGCCGGCAACACGGAGGCCGGCGGCGTGTCGATGTAGGGCGCGGCGGGGCGCGTCAAGATCCCGTGCGCTGGGGCACGGCGGTGGCGAGCTCGAGCAGGTCAGGGCGGTGTGCGGGCGGCGGGGCGTCGCGACGGCGGGGCACTGGCGGCCGGCGTCGGTTGTAGCGGTCCGAGAGGCGGCGGCGGCGTCGAGGGCGAACTGCGGACAGGGAGATCGAAGAAGTCCGAGATGGATCGAGGTTGAAGGCGAGCGTTAGATATAGGTCGGGACTTTTAGTCCCGGGTCTGATCCAAAACCGGGACCAAAAAGTTTTAGTCCCGGTTTCAACCAGGAACCGGGACTAAATCTCATGCTTTTAGTACCGGTTCTTGGTAGGAACCGGGACTAAAAGTGTGTTTTTGGTGGGCCTGCAAATTTCGGCCCACCTTTAGTCCCGGTTGCAGCCTACAACCGGGACTAAAAGTGAAATTTCTGTTCATCTCCCGCCAACTTCTTCATTTCTTTTTGTCTTACTTTATAATACTTATAAACCTTAATAATTCAATAGTAAATGGAAATATTGACAAAAAAATTTTACTGCATACTATACAGAAGAAAAATCTTTTACCTATATTTCTTGATTTCTTTACAAATATTAAAAGTAATATACGGTAATAATCATTAATTCATTAATGCAAAAATATAGTGCTCAACAAATATAAATAAAATGGTTGGTATTTGACAGAAAAGTTATTTTTAATTTATTTCAACGTAAATTCATGGATCTAATGTCTCACAATTATTACATAATAGCTCAATTCACTCTAAGCAATCACAGTAGTGAACTTTTTTTAAATATATGTCCCTTGATCATAATCGACGCAACCATGGGGTGTCTTCATTGTTCAATAGGATGCTTGGGTCTTTGTTGACCATGAAGGGTGGGATTCGATCATCCTTCTCATAATCTTCTGATGTGTCTGTCTTATCTTCAATTCCCACAATGTTTCTTTTTCCTGAAAGAACTATATGACGCTTTGGCTCATTGCTAAATGGGTTCTTATCGTTTTTTCCTCTTTTTGATTTCGAAGATATGTCATTGACATAGAATACCTGATTGACATCCTTGGCAAGCACAAATGGTTCATCTTTAAACCCACTGTTATTGAGGTCCACTATTGTCATTCCATACTGGTTGTCCACTGTTACCCCGCCTCCGGACACCTTTACCCACTGGCATTTGAACAAAGAAACTTTAAAAGTAGGTCCATAGTCTAGTTCCCATATCTCCTCTATGCGGTCATAGTATGTTTGCTTAGTCCCGTTCGGGTCTGTGGCATCTATGCGGATACAACTATTTTGGTTGGTGCTCCTTTTATCTTAGGCTACTGTGTAGAATGTATTTCCATTTATCTCGTACCCTTTGTATGTGAGGATATGCCATGATGGTTGCCTAGCCAACAAACACAGTTGCTCCAGAATACTCTCATCACCCTGACATTCTTTTCGTAACCGACCGCTAAAAGATTCCATGTGATGGCGCGAAATCCAAGCTTCAGACTTGGCTGGAAACTGTGATAGTAGGAATTCCTTGTGTCTGTCCATATATGGCTCCACCAAGGTGGAATTTTGCAGAACTGTGTAGTGTGTTTTATTGAAATAATCATCACCCTAACCGATATATGTTTTCTTCCCTAATGTCCCCTTTCCACTTAGCCTCCCCTCATGTCGTGATTCTAGAACACCAATTGGGTCTAGATCAGGAATAAAGTCAACACAGAACTCAATGACCTCCTCGGTTCCGTAGCCCTTCGCGATGCTTCCTTCTGGCCGAGAACGGTTGTGAATGTACTTCTTTAGGACTCCCATAAACCTCTTAAAGGGAAACATGTTGTGTAGGAACCCAGGACCCAGAATAATAATCTCCTTGACCAGCTGAGCTAGGAGGTGTGTCATGATATTTAAGAAGGATAGAGGGAAAACCAACTCGAAGCTGACAAGACACTGAACCACGTCATTCTGTAGCTTAGCAAGATCTAGAGGATTGATTGCCTTCTGAGAAATTGAGTTGAGGAATGCACATAGCTTCACGGTGGCTAGACGTACATTTGGAGGTAAAATTCCTCTTAATGCAACTGGAAGCAATTGTGTCATGAGAACGTGGCAGTCATGGGACTTTAAGTTTTGGAATTTCTTCTCTGGCACGTTTATTATACCTTTTATATTTGAGGAGTATCCGGATGGTACCTTAATGCTGTCTAGGCATTCAAACAGGCTCTCCTTCTCTTCTTTGCTAAGACTGTAACTAGCAGGTCCTAAGTATTGGCTTCCATCAGCTGTCTTCTCGTTCAAACGCTGGAGGTCCTCTCGTGCTTCAGGTGTGTCCTTGCTCTTCCCGTACACACCCATGAAGCCAAGCAGGTTCACACAAAGATTCTTTGTTAGGTGCATCACGTCAATCGCATTGCGGACCTCTAGGACTTTCCAATATGGTAGCTCCCAAAATATGGACTTCTTCTTCCACATAGGTGCATGACCAATAGCGTCGTTCGGAACGGGTTCACTGTCAGGTCCCTTTCCGAAGACTACTTTCACGTCCTTGACCATATCGAGTACACCCTCACCGGTGCCGTTGATAGGCTTGGACTTGTGGTCCGCCTTACCTTTAAAATGCTTGCCTTTCTTTGTTGCAGGGTGATTCGCAGGCAGGAATCGACGATGCCTAAGGTAGACAACCTTTCTACATTTTTTCAAAAATATACCTTTAATATCCGTGAAACAGTGCACACATGCATTATATCCCTTGTTCGATTGTCCTGAAAGATTACTTAGAGCAGGCCAATCATTAATTGTTACGAACAACAATGCACGGAGGTCAAAGTGCTCCTATTTGTGCTCATCCCAAACACGTATACCTGGTTTGTTCCACAAAAGCAGTAGTTCTTCAATTAGTGGCATCAGGTACACATCGATATCATTGCCAGGCTGCCTTGGTCCTCGGATTAGCACGGGCATCATAATGAACTTTCTCTTCATGCATAACCATGAAGGTAGGTTGTAGATACATAGTGTAATAGGCCAAGTGCTATGACTACTATTCTGCTCCCCGAAAGGATTCATACCATCCGTGCTTAAAGCAAACCTTATGTTTCTTGCGTCGCCTGCAAAATCTGGGAACTCTCGATCGATTGCTCTCCATTGAGACCCATCAGCCGGGTGTCTCAGCATATTGTCTATCTTACGGTCTTCTTTGTGCCACCGCATTAACTTTGCATGCTCTTTGTTTCTCAACAAATGTTTCAAGCGTGGTATTATAGGAGCATACCACATAACCTTGGCAGGGATTTTCTTTCTGGTTCTTTCATCCTCAACATCATTAGAGTCATCTCACCTGATCTTATACCGTGATGCATGGCATACCGGGCAAGAATCTAACTTCTCGTACTCCTCACCACGGTAGAGGATGCAATCATTAGGACATGCATGTATCTTTGTGATTTCCAATCCCAGAGGGCAGACAACCTGTTTGGCTTCATAGGTAGTGGCTGGTAATTCGTTATCCTTTGGAAGCATCTTCTTTATTTTTGTAAGCAACTCCCCAAATCCCTTGTCGGATACACCATTCTTTGCCTTCCATTGCAACAACTCTAGTGTGCTACCTAATTTTTTCTGTCCTGCATCACAAGTTGGTATAGCAACTTCTTGTGATCCTCTAGCATACGCTTGAATTTGATCTTCTCCTTTTCACTTTCGCATTCTCTATTTGCATCGCAAACAGCCTGAGCAAGATCATCAACGGGATCATCTTGTGCTGGTACCTCTTCTTCAGCTTCCTCCATTGGAATATCATTGTTTAATATACCATAGTTAGCAATAGTGTCACCATCGTCCCATTGTTCTTCTTCGTCTTCTTCCATTATAACACCTCTTTCTCCGTGTTTGGTCTAGCAGATGTAGTTTGTCATGAAACTCGACTTGAACAAGTAAGAATGAAGAATCCTTGAGTAAGAATATTCCTTCAAATTCTTACATACAGCACATGGGCAGCACATGAATCCATCCCGCTTGTTTGACTCGGCCACATTTAAGAAAATATGCACGCCCTCAATGAAATCTTTGGAGCGACGATCAGTGTTGTACATCCAATGCCGACTCATCTACATTACAAGACAAACGAACATATATCACAATACTGGATATTAATTTATAGAAGCCTCGCTGCAATGTAGACAGTCACAACTAGCACTAAACTAATTAAACCTAAAATACTCTTCAACAGGCTATGGATATCATGACCGATCTCAACTAAAACAGACAAATCATTCGTCTGTTCAACATCAATAGGCTTCGTTCGCGGGCTCAGTGCCTCATCAGCTAGCTCATCACCCACCGCAGCTGCCTTTACAAGAGTTCCAAACACGTGTTTGCCATACTCTTCTTTCCAGTACCACCCTGGACATCCACTGCCATCCCACTGAAATTAAGACAAAAAACACATAAGTTTAGTAAAAAAATACATAATTTATTATATATAATCATCAAATGCGATGGAGTAACTCACATTACGATCCGGACACTTGTAGAAGATGTGCCCCTTGTTGGGACCCTCCTTCTTCACTCGAAACTCAAGCACATTCTTTTTCTTGCACTCGCTGCACTCAATGAGAGGGAGGTCTGGTCTCAGCCTCTTTTGAACCCGATGATAGGCCGACGACCCGGAAGCATTCGTCATCTACTCTTTACTCTCTAGACTCAAATTTGTAAAGCACTTAAATTCTTAATAATGTATTTTAACAAGTGAAACTAAAAAATTCCTAAAATTTAAAACATATGCAACCAATATTTGAGCAACCAATGTGTGATATGTATATTAGCAATGAAATATGTATACCGGCTCATTTAATCTTCCTTCAACCAAAAATGCAAACTATAAAGTGATTTTGAGCTTGACACATAAAAATGGAGGAAAGAATCATGCATGCATATATATATATATATATATATATATATATATATATATATATATATATATATATATATCGATCCAATTTTTTCTAGGCCAAGAATTGAGATATGATAGTAACTAAATAAGAGAGAATAAAGATAGTAACCTTTACAACCGTAGAACAGAACTTGGAGTAATATAGACCGAGCTCCAAACCCTGCTTGACTCCTTGAGTAAGAACACCGAGAGTAAGAACAGCGAGAGCAAGAAACTGAGCTTGAGAGAGTAAGAACACTGAGCTTGAATGGCTCGGGCTCGAGGGAGAAGAATGTTCAAATACAGGGAGAAACATTAGTCCCGGTTTTGGATACTAACCCGGGCTAAAACTCAAGCTTTAGTCACGGTTTTGGCCACAAACCGTGACTAAAGGTTTAGTTCCGGTTTTTACCTTCAATCGAGACTAAAACTTGACTTTTAGTCCCGGTTCTTTACCCCAACCGGGACTAAAAGCTCTCCCAGAGCATCTAGCCGTTGGGAGCCGTTGGGAAGAAACATTTAATATCGGCTGTTCTTTAAAACCAGGATTAAAGATATCTTTCTTTCCGGTTGCAAAAAAATCCGGTACTAAAACTGAAATCGGCTGCGGATCAAAAGTCTGCTCTCTACTAGTGTGTCATAAGGAGCCGCACGGGCATCCCAGCTGCACCCTATGCCTGTGGCGAGCGGGAAGGGAGCGGTGGGGAGGGGCGCTCGCCGCCGGTGCGGGTGGACGACTCGGGCTCTTGCCATCTTCAAAAAATGTTTCATTACTTACTAAATCTTCAGAAAATTTTAGAAATCATGGATTTTATATATTAACACATTACTTGTCCTCATCTAAAATATAAATTTTAGAAAATGGCAGCGATATCTAAAGCCAGGAGATCCCTCTTTTTATTTAAATCAACTAGGATATCTGAAGCCCCACATGCAGCTGGGCGACACCACGAGATGCAACTGAGATGTGGAGGGTCATTTCGGTCTTCACTTCGTTGTACGGGAAGACAAAAAAAACACGGGTGTCAATCCAATTGCACTCTACATGCATGACGTTATACGAGAAGAACAAAAACATAGGTCCTGACGGAGGCGTAAAAATTTTAGGTGTCAAATGTTTTATGAGATATGGGAAGTGTTTTTTTTTATAGTTCTAAAAAAACTAGTTACATAGCTAACTTATAAACCACAAGACGAATTTATTAAGCCTACTTAATCCATCATTAGCAGAAACTTTTACCGTAGTACAACATTGTCAATCATGGACTAATTAGGGTTAAAAGATACGTCTCGTAATTTAGACGTAACATGTGTAATTAGTTATTTTTATCTATATTTAATACTTTATGCATATGAGGGCTTACGACAAACTCATGTTCAAGCACACACTTGGCATCATTATTATATAGTGTCATACGAAAAATGAAAATTTTCATGAAGAACTTTCTCTGTTCGTTTGTTTAAAAAGAAATGCTAATTTTGTCGGATGCTGATTTTTTATGAGAGAAAAACACTATTTTATATCTAAAAGAAGTTAAAATAAGACGAGCGTTATTCGCTAAGAAGGACAATTGTCAGCAATAACTTGCGAACGAACTCTCAGATTTATTTTTTTTCTCAAACAAAACAGGAATTTTGCATTTATTTCCTTAGACAAACATAAAAATACATGGGGTAGAGGTACATTGCTTTTCTCCAAATCCAATGCACACGCCCAATAGATAATTATTTAGACCCCGTTAGGTAGGGCTCATATCGGCTCTAACGCATTTACTATTCACACATTGTTCATTGTCTCACCTCTCTTCTCCTCTCACGGAGCCTATGGGGATAGGAGAAGCTATTTTTTTTCTTTACCTGCTTTCACTAACTCTGTACCGAATCATTTACGAGAGAAAAACACTATTTGATGTCTAGAATACCCCGCAAGTATATATATATCTTGTCACCGTTTTTTGTCAGTTTGGAACGAGTGGGAGGCTGGGAGCCAGCAAGCAGATGTTGTCAGGAAACTAACGGACACGGCGCCAAGCTGCTAAGCGACCTGCAGGCTTCGCTCCCTATAATGTGGTTGCCCAAACCCGACGCAAGTTTCTGAGCTAAACCCAATGCAAGTTGCTGGGCCAAGGCCTTAGCGGGTGCTCGAGGAGTAGAAATCTAGGGCCAACTAATACTAGGTCATGTAAAGTTATGGGCCCGATTAATTGGTTTGAGTATAAAAAACTTCTGATTCTTTAGAGAAAATTATTGTTTGGTGGTTGGAAATAAGTGCTGATTGGTAAAGAAAACATGGCGTTAAAAAGGTCAAACTGTCGGTAAAATGATCCTTAGCTATAGACGATCTGTTAATCTATTTTTAACCGAGGCGCCAGCGATGTATGTTGTCACCGATGAGAACCCACTGGAAAACAGTCGGGTATTAGCTTTTGCAAAAGAAAAATGCCATTATGGTATCCCAAATAAAAATCCAACATCGGGGCAAAATAAAAGCCATGCAGTACATATTGCCAGTTGATGCAAACCAGCTATACTGCAAGGTTTTTTTTTTTTTTTTTTTTTTTTTTTTTTTTTTTTTTTGAGGAGGTTGAAATCTTCGACCTTTTGTCTATATATATTTACTAAGAATGTAAGACGTAGTTATAGTACAGCTATCTTCCAGTATTTATGAAATCTTTAGTCTTGTATACTATGCAATCACATCACCAACTTTTAATGTTCAGGGCGTCTATTTCTATGGGTACAAGCAAATTCACTGAAGGACAGAAAATAAGGAAAATTAATTTCTAAACGGTTTTGGCACTCAAAGAGCTAACCACTAAGAAAATTAGGACTATAGTTAATTTGCCAAAGGGTCGACAAAATGTTACAGGCCTCCAAAAAAGTAGTATTCTTTTACTAAGTACATTAATTTTTTTAAGGGTCAACAACCTCTAATGAGAACAATCTAGATAGCCACGGTAATTATTGTTTCCTTGGCTGCTCTTCAGCTCCAAGGTAATTGGGATTTTCCTGAGGACCAGCTCCTAAGGAAAACTATACTGACAATAAAAAAAATCACAATAGTCAATATATTCTGATATTCTAGTCATTACATTCAATTAACACATGATGACAGGCATATGGAGCCCAACAATTATATTGACATTAACATATCTGAATATTACAAGTGCAGATAGTCCCTCTATCTCAAGATATAAGGCATAACTATTTTTTATTTATGTCCCACGTTATAAGACATGCTCTCTCTAAATTAATGAACATACATCGATATAGTGATACTAGCACTGAGAGAGAATTAAAAGCGTTCTTTGGTTTTTAAACCAAAGGTGGTTATGCTTTATATCTTGAGACGGAAGGAGTACATGGTAACACACTAATCACTTATCTACCCTATACCACTAACCTATTTTCTAACCTATTTTTGTATACCATGCCCTCCCTCTTAGTATGGTAACAGTAACGGGTTACATGAACAGTACATAACCGCCATGAACAGTATAGGCCAGTTACCATACAGATCGCACCCGGTTACCAACAGTAAATGCCCGTTACGAACTATGCAGGTGAACGGTACCAGATACAGTGAACAATGTATACCCGTTACAAACAATATTAGATTAGTTCAGCCCCGCGCATTGCGGGCGTCACCCGTAGTAGGGGTATTACTCTCTCCTGTGTCAAGTCCATCTTTTTTGATTTTTTTTTTGGCAAAGAGACGTTGATACACGAGTCAAACACGTATAATAATTACTTTTTTTCTAGATTGCTACGAAACCAATTAAGTTAACGAAAAATTTATTTTGACACTCACTAGCTGCGACGCACGATCGATAACTACTGAGTTGAAAATTATATTTTGAAACTCTTCCGTTGCAATGCACGGGCACTTTTGCTGAATAGCATTGTATCTGTAGTTTTTTTTTTTAAAAAAAAACATCAATGTAAAGATCCTTCTATGAGCCCCATCAAGGATTTCCCTGTTTGCAGCAAGATAAGAAACTACTGATTTTAAGTATTTGGTGCATTTAATTGGCTTATGTGCATTTGGATCTAGCTAGCTTATGGCATTTTTGTTTTGTGCCTGAATCAAAACCTTTATCTGTCTGAATTCAATCTTGGAATTTATTCATTTGGCTTAAGTCATACATTTGCTGGTTGCATACCTACATGAGAAAATAGAACAGAGAATATTACTAAGCATTTATGAGAGAAGCCTGGCCAAGTAAAAATACAATCAGCAAGGTTGTAGCAATGTAAAAATAATTTGAGATAGAAATCCCTAGAACTTATTTTGTAGTATATCTTACTTGATCATGTAGGGTGTGTTTGGTTCGTTTCCTACTCAAGCCTGGCTAGCAAACCTAAGCCTAGATAGACTTGGCCTGCTTCCACGAAGCCAATCTCCAGTTGTTTGGTTGCCTACCTCGTATAAGCCTGGCTACACACGAGTTTGTTTGGTTGCTTGGCTTGCACGGTATACAGTCACCTCTTCCTTGAGTCGTGAAATCACCCCCTTTCAGACATTTTCTCAAACACGTGGTAAGCATGCCAACCCTCACCTCCGCTGCCCGCATCTCGTCTGCTCGGCCATCGTGACGGGACTCGCAGATGGAGTGCCGCGACAGGAGCTAGGCCGGAAGTGCTTGCAGATGGACTCACAGATGGAGTGCAGATGGGACTCACAGATGGAGTGCTCGCCGGAAGTAGTCGCCCGCGGTCCAAGCAGGACTGGCAGACTGAGCGCGGCGACGGGACCCACCGGTCATCGAGGAGGCTCGCAATCGTCTCCTCATGCTCCGGCGGCTCGCAATCGTCTCCTCGAGCTCCGGCACCACGGATGGAATCATCTGCTCGAGCTCCGGCACCAAGAAGAAGCTGTTGCTCCCTTCCGTACGCGCACGGTGGAGTTCACCATGGTGGAGCCGTGGAGGTCGCCTCGCCGCAGTGGAGGTTGCCTCGCCGTTGCTGGACGAATCGATGTCACCGCTGCACGAATCGTGGACGAATTGCACGAATCGATGCTGCCCCCGCATGAATCGAGGACGACCTCCGCTGCCTCCGTCGCAGAGCTTCCCTGCCTTGCGCACGACCTCCGCTGCCTTCACACGAAGAGGAGCCGAGGGAGCAGGACCGTCACCGCTGGAAGAGGAGCAGAGGGAGCAGGGCGGACACCGCGCGTGAGAGAGGAGCAGCTGACGGGAGGTGAGAAGAGCCGCGCGAGCTGCTGGGCCAAGCCAGGCTCCACGGAAACAACCCCCCCCCCCCTGGTCATTTCCCGGAAGCCTGGCTAGCGGGCCTTCGGTAGCATGCCAGGGCCTGGGTAACTGGCCTGTCCAGCCAACAAAGCAAGCCCAAAATGGCTTATAGAAGCCTGGCCAGACCTAGAGCCAGGCAAGCAAACACACCCGTAGTAGATGGTCAGTACCCAAGGTGAAACAACTCTGCTGCTATTTTTATTGCACTATGAGTAGTTCTCCCAAAATCCAAGCTGGAGCGTACAACCCCAACAACATTAGCTGATAAGAGTATCTCTTCTCTACAACTAATAAGACTAAAGATAAGACCAGTTTTTGGTGCGACAATTTTTTCTGGTCGTCGCTCTGCCTCCTCCGCGTGCGATCCCTCCGCGTCCCCCAGTCCGCACGCCCGTCGCCCCACGCGACACAACCAGGGATCGAATCCCAGCCACCAAGGCCTCAACACCTCTTTTTTTCCCCAAAAATGACGTCTCCTCCTGTACTCCTCGGTCCTCGCCCTCGCCGTCCTGCACGATTCGCCCCATCTCGCGGGTTGCGGGTAGGGTTTCCGCTGCGGCCCTGCTGATGCCGCTCGTTGCCCATCTCCTGGCAGCGTGGCGGACCTCTTCCCACGAGCGATATCCTCCGCCTACTTTTGCTTGCGACGCAGATCGGTGGCGATTGCCAAAGACGACGGCGGTTTGGGTGAGGGGCCGAAGGCAAGAGGCGGGACGACGAGATGGCTGCGCGATTTTCTTCTTGCAAGATGGCCGACAGGGAGGATGCCGCCGCCGCACGCTGATGGGCCGCCATCACCAACTGCAGGGAGCTCGAGTCAAGCATCGGCTTCTGTGAGTCCTCCCATCCCCCCTCCACCCACCTTCACCTTGCTCCACTACAGCCTCCCTCCCCCTCGCGAGAATCCCTCGAGGACACTGAAGCCAATAACCCTACATATCCCCTCCATTTTTTCTTGCTCTGTATAATGAAGAACAACCGATGTCCAACCAATGCGATATTTGGTTTTTGTTTTTTCCTTATTATTTGTTTAACAGTTCTTGATGTATACCATAGACGAGTATGGCTAAAATGTTGTAGTATTTACCTTTCGAAGATTGCATTTTTTTTTCCTCTTAAAAAAATGAGAGAACTAGGCAGTAATCTCTAATAATGTATTGCCGTGCATGGGTCTGCTGTCTGAAGTGCGTACACTGGTCTTTCATAAGTAACACAACTTTCAATCAGATTTTATTTCAGACTGTGGATTTTAATCATGTTGCCCACTGTTGTTCACTATGGGTTCATAATTCTTATTATCCAGATATCTACAGTTCTCCTGCATGAGGTAACCGGTCTTTTAGATTTCGGTACTAGAGTACCTCAGATTTCGTTGTTTTCGTCATCCATTATGCATATAACTGAAGTATGGATTCATACAAGTTATTAATTCAAAATTTTAATCGTCCTTATATGTAGGTATTAGCTGCATCCAAGAGTCTTGCAGCCAATAATACAAAACAGTCCCTTTGAATATCAAAAGCCCACACAAAATGTTGTCCATTCCCAAATTTTTAGGGATATCAAATCAATGTTCCCAGGCTATGTGTTGACACCAAAATTTGGTAATTTTATTATCAATAAAGCATGCAAGAAGAAGCTGATAATTTGATGAGCAATTGATCGAAGACAGAGCATCTGAGGGCGCATGGCAAGAAAAGATACATGCCAAAGGACTGGTTACCTTTCCTCCGTGAAGAAAAGGAAAATCATTTGATTGGTTAGCAGCCAACGTGGAGATACAGGTCAACCAGCTAATTATGGTCTTCCGAACAGGTGTACGCATGCACATATACGTGGACCACATGGGACTTTGTGGACATATATGGTTGTGCACAAGATGTGAGAAAAAAAGAAAACGTTTTGTCAGAGGAAGCTTTGCCAATAAGAAGGGAAAGCAACAAGATTTGTTGCCAACGTAAGGAAGTTGCCTGGTCTCCGGATTCGCGGCCAAATATAATAGATTAGGATATTTTATTATATTTGTATAATTAAGAGAGGGTTACATGTAGGATTTCTCTTGCGCCGCCGACCAGACCCTCTAAATATAAAGGGCTGCGGTCAATTGTAACCAATCTATCAATCAATCAATATAATAATACCTTTCGGCTCTCACCATAAACTTTAGGAGTAGAAGTAATGTAGTTTCCCGACGAGTTCTTCATCACGAACGAGGCTGTCACTCGGTGGACACCCAAGTTTGGTTGTAAGTACCATCACGCTTGTTTTTATCCCGTACGACCTGTGCGATTCATGTTTGTGTATAGGCCGCACTCAAATAATAAAATAAATTGTGTGGAAGGTCTTTGATTAATAGATCCAACCATTAGCTTACGTCACGGGCTGCAACGATCCGATCGATCCCCTTGACATAAGCGACGGGTTAGCTAGATTAGTTAAAGAGTCAAAACATCTTTTACTTTATAGTCTTGAATGGTGCCTATACTTTTAGATCGGTTGTCCAGCCAATACTGTTTGCGCTTGCTTGCTGCACGTTATATTTTTCCGATCTCTTTTATGTATTGTCTTGTGTTCCGATTCATGTCAAGATTGATTCAAGTGTGTTAATTAGCTGCAACGATCTGGTCGATCCTAATTAATAGATGTGATAGATTAAGACATGTTTCGACGTATAAGACGATGTATGAATTAGATCTGTTTAATATAATTTGCTTTCATTTATGTTTATTCCTGAATCGGTTAAATAAGGAATCAAATGTTTCTGCATAATCTATATAATCGATTCGTGCGATCGGATCTCGGCTTTCTAGCCGATGGCCTGTTGAAAAGGCCCATTTGGCCGGATATCTAGAACCACTCGGGACACACCAGTTGTTCCGCATTGTGTTACTGATGGACTCTTTTTTCTTGTCAATTACAGGTCAAATTGACTGGCACGCTTGGAGATTCATCGGTGCTCATTCACGCCGATCGTCGAAGCTAGCTGGGTCTGTTCGCTCTGTGTTCCGCAGGACCGTTCCGGCTTCGCTGGTGTGCTGAGTGCGAACCGGATTTCGCGTCAACACACTTTTGGCACGCCCGGTGGGACTACAATCATCTGATCAGGAAGTCAGACAAAATCAGTCGGTATAAGGTCATAAAATTGATCTACTACAGTCTACCTGAATCAGCTGTCACACGGTGGGATCGACTGTTCAAGGAAGGAATCCGCTGTGAAACAAAGATCCGATTAAGGCATGAACGACAGCTCAGAAGAATATGAAAGTTGTAATCCCAATTTCGAGAAAACAAAAGCCAGTGATAAAACATGTTATATCGGCTGAAGATATTCTCCGGTTCCTCTCGTCATGCAGTTCATCGCCATGACATCCTTCGGGATTATTTCCGGCTACCTGATGTGCTCACCAAAGTGTTCCGCATCATGCATGAGCTTTCGTTCAATTTCTCGAGGAACTGGATTTCAATTGGCTGTTGAGTAGCCAATAAGATAGCTGGATAGATGATCAAGAAGCTAGTAGAATGAGCAGAGTAACAGATACAAAGTACTGGTTAAGCTAGCCGATGTGCAAACAGGCAGCCGATTGAGAGTTGTACTGTTCAAACAGCCGATCTCTGTATCCAATCATATTGGGGTATGATAGTATTAAAAAAATTCAGAAATCAACATGCTAAAGGAGAACTGATGGAGAATAGAGGAAGCATCCATTGATCTTATCGGAAGTCTAATAATGAGTCGAGAAATCAGTATTAACTGATGGAATTATTTTATTGGCTAAATAGCCGACCTTGATAAAAAACAATTCAAGATGGGACTCGAGTATTTTGTCTGGCGAAGAGTTGTATTCCCAGAAAAGTTAGCCAATCAAAACGAAGAAGTAGCAGCCGTATACAATTTGGACTATGTGTGGCCGTGCTTCTTTGGGAAGAGTTTTTGTGCCAAATAATTATTCGGCTAGAAGCTCCTTGTTGTTCTGGACTGCTTGAAAATCAAGGGGATCAATGGTTAATCTGCCTTGGTTAGATAATCGGTGAAAATGGAGATCCTCATGTCAGTCATGGCAAGGCAATTTCCTGGAAGCCGAAAAAGTTGATCAGAGTTCTTCCGTTGGCTATAGCTATCAACTATTGGCTGTCGGCTATTGGTATTGCATCGACTAACTGAGTACATGAGCTGTGATTCCAGTTTTGGGAAAGCCGGTGATAGAGTGTCAGCTAAAGTATCGGCTAATCTTGTCAAGATCAAGTCAAGAAGGAAGACCAAGATGGCTGATAAAGCTGTTGCATTGATCGGCATCGGCCAAAGAGATCAGGAAAAATCACTAAGCCCGAAGACTTGGAATATAATATTTCAGAAAGGCAAGATATTAAGCCATTAGAGTTATTTTAGGAAAAGTCGATTAACTTCTATGTTGGTCATGGCTGCTTGATTAATTGGAAAAGAATTGCCGAAGGCCCAATTAAATATATATTTGTGCTTCCATCATTTAATCACGTTCAGGTGGAAAAGGTAGCAGCACCCGTTGATGGGCCAGGCACATACAAGGAAGAGACTTGGTAGCCTTCGCAGTTAGCCAATCAGGCAAAGAAGCCCATCGGACAAAAGAAATAAACTATGCAGCTTGTATAAAATAATAGAGAAAAATACACGTGCAAGTAAGAAGTATAGTACTAATAGCCGATCAGATCTGAGTGAGAAAGAGAAGAAAATCGGTCAATGGAATCAGCTGTTTCGGAGATGGATCTGCTGTTCACGTACACTGTATTATTTGGTGCAACGAATGTACAAAATAGATTGTGTCGGTTGTCCGGCAAAGGTGCAGATCATCTTTCGAGGACCTAGATCTCCATTGTTTATCTCAATAGGCCATTAAGACAGCCGATTCACCAAAATATCAAAGCTGATAATCATGCTTATTGACTCGATAGCCGATTATATATAGTAGACTCGGGGGGCTAGTTCCCGATCAGCTAAAATAGAAATTCAATTTGATCGGCTCAAAGGCAACAAACCCGTGGAGCTTTTATATCTCAAGTGGAGACGATTGGGAAATATGGATATATTATTTGGCTTTGCATGCAACCGAAAATCAAAGACAGAGAGTTGCATTTCCACTTGACGGGGAAGAAAGACCATTGGATGTCGCTGCCGCCATCTTGTCCTGCTGATTGTGAGATGGTCTAGCTATTGGGTGTATCAGGATTAATTGATTGGAGTTTTCATGCAGTACGAAGATTGTTTCCATATGCATATCCGATTGATCCGACTACCCGAGCCGATGCTTTGTGCGCCACATCGGCTCAGTGGAGAGCAAACATGGGAGAAGACGGAGATCAGCGTAGTCGTGTTTCAGAACATCAACTTGCCGAGACTGCACTTCTTCCCTAGCATTTACGTTGAACCACCGATGTTTGCTACTGAACTGCCCTTTGAAGGGGAACGTGAGGCATACTAGTTTATTCATCCATGGAAGAATTTGGCCAAAAATGCCTTCACCTGCGAGACCACATCAGAAATTCCAGCTACAAACTCTGCTGCCACGGTTCACGACACCAGGGCAAAGGCAAAGGCTGGCACCAACGACTACAAAACTGTCTCGCTCGTTGCAACCGGCTCTAGCAACGGCGCCTTCGATGGTGATTCTGGTGAACCAGGAGGACGCACGCAAGTAAACTCAGTGATACGTTCAACTACACTGCCTTGGAACAATTGGTTAGTAGAGCTAGTTGCAGGAGTCGAGAAGATTTTAATTGACTATATATGGGATAGCCGATTCGTCAACACAAGAGCCGATGGGCACGCCCCAGCACAGTGATGTATCGGCTCTTCACAAGAAAGAAAAGGGTACGTGTTCGTTTGCTACTAATGGAGGCATGCAGGGCCTGGGTCATTTCGCAGCGAAAACAGAGACCACCAGATGGAGCTGATGGCAGTTACTGAGGAATTCTGCACGATCATGCATTGAAAGAAAAGGAAACTGCCTTCCCCATCGAGTCGAACCAAGCCAATCGCAACTGCTCAAAAGCCGATCAGCTTCTAATCGGCTAAGATGGAGTAACGACTAGGAGTTCAAGAAGATCGAACCTGAGCAAGTCATCAATAATGTCAGTTTAGAAAAGCTGATTATACTGCCCCACTTGAAAGTAAGAATGTTCTAGTTCCTCAATTACTCTGTCTTATGTTTCTCTGGTATCTAGTTTGTAACTTATTATTCTCCGAGATTTGTGTTTGTTATTAAGATTCTCATCCTAAAATTTGAAACATAGTGGTTTGCAAATGCATGATCCTCGTCTAAGTTGTTGTAAGTTGTGATACGATATTATGGAATTTGCTATGATTTTGTTCGCGAGAAACTTGACAACCGGAGATTTTATTTTCAAATATATACTGAAATAAATTTAAAAGTTCCTCGATGATATGCTTATAATCACATTGAGCTTTGTCAAATTGGTAAGACCTGAGTAGAAATTCTTTTCATGCACTCATGATCAAGAATTCACGTACACTCCCCGTATCCATTCACCGAATAAAATTTCAAACTCCATCGTTGTGCTATAACGACACTCTCTTAATTTTCCTTTACTGAAATAGAAGATATGGGCTACCTAAAAAAAAGAAAAGAGAGAAAACAATGGGTACAAAGATGCCCACCTGAGCGAAAACAATAGGTACAAAGATGCCCGCCTGAGCAAAAACAATAGGTACAAAGATGCCCGCTAGCAAGAGATAGCCCATATATTCCAATTGATGCAAAGGAAGAGAGTCATGCAAAAAAAGTGTTAAAAAATCCCCACACTTGCACATCTCGATCATGGTGTATGATTTGCATTTCCTTGGATCCAGTTTTTGACCTAGAAAATTGTGTGATGATTAAAAATATCATTTGAGAAGCTTGCTTTCATTTAAAAAATCTTCAAAAAAACCTCCGGAAAGAAAGAAGACCAAAGGATAAGAGAATAGCAGTTCTATACCGTTGTTCTATCTTGCCACCGCCTAAGATATGGAAAAGCTAAAAGCACCATATGGATTGAGAAAAACGGTGAGTAAATGCTAACTCATTCAAATCAAGGTAGAATATTTTGTTGTACACATGGTACCATTGAAATAATTGACATTGTAGCATGTCTGCATTATTTTTGAGAGATGGCCGAAGCCTGAAGAGAAAAGGGTTGATGTGCCTATTTACAAGACTTCCAGATTCGGCCGGTATTTATACAACATTGTTGGCTCAAGGAAGAAGTCCATCAGATCAGAATAATTCGAAGCATGAAAATTCATACTCCGAACTAGGGGGGCCTGTGTTGACACCAAAATTTGATAATTTTACTGTCAATAAAGCATGCAAGAAGAAGCTGATAATTTGATGAGCAATTGATCGAAGATAGAGCATCTGATGGTGCATGGCAAGAAAAGATACATGCCAAAGGACCGGTTACGTTTCCTCCGTGAAGAAAAGGAAAATCATTAGATTGGTTAGCAGTCAACGCGGAGATACAGGTCAACTAGGTAATTATGGTCTTCCGAACAGGTGTACGCATGCACATATACGTGACCACATGGGACTTTGTGGACATATATGGTTGTGCACAAGATGTGAGAAAAAAGAAAACGTTTTGTCAAAGGAAGCTTTGCCGAGAAGAATGGAAAGCAAGAAGATTTGTTGCCAACGTAAGGAAGTTGCCTGGTCTCCGGATTCACGGCCAAATATAATAGATTAGGAAATTTTATTATATTTTTATAATTATGTAACACCCCTGGTGTTACTGTAACTAAAACCTGCCATGTCATCATGATTGCATGTAAATCATCCCGCATTTGACCCTGTTAAGTTGCATCAACTAAAATCAGTTTTATTCTTGCATTTGATTGTGAATAGGTAAATTATAGTGATTTGATATGTAAATATTTGTATTGGTGTGTAATTATCTAAATCCAATTAGAAAATAAAAAAAAAGTCATTTTTAAACCCTAAATCGGACCCAAAGCCCTAATTTAAAAACTAAATGAAATTAGTGGTGGGGCCTTAAACAAAAGTTGTAAATACTTAAAAGTTGAGCAACTTCTATTCGGAACAATTTTGAGGTTATTAACAAGAATTTCAAATAAAACCCTAATTTATGCTTTAAAGTTTAAATTTGAAATACAAATTCAAAAATTAGTAGGAATCTGATAATGGTCTTTTAATAAAAGTTTTAGCTCTTTCAAGACGGGACAACTTTCATTTTTAAATATTTTAAAGTTTACCAGTGAAAATTTGAATTAAAACCCAATTAGTGTTTGTTTATTCAAATTTGAAATGTCATTTCATAAACTATCAAGAATTTTGGCAAACTCATTTAATGAAAGTTGTAGGGATTTTCAAGTTGAACAGGTTTTATATTTGGGGATTTTGAACTTATGCGTTGAGATTTAAAATTAAATCTTAATGGCTGTTTTAGGATTCAAATTTGAAATAATATTTCAAGGACCATGAAGAATCTGACAAAACTCATTTACTGAAAGTTGTAGCCCTTGTCGAGTAGAACAACTTTTATTTTTTCATATTTTCAAGTTAGTGAGAAGAATTTTGAGAATTAGATTGAATTACAAATAAGCTTCAAATAGTGAAATTGCCCCCTTTTTAATAATTTCAAATCTGTTCAGAATTTGAATTTGGTTCAAAAACCAAAGTTGCTCAGAATAAAATGTACTACAACTTCTATATTGATGATTTTTTGAGCTGCTACATAGAATTGGGAGAAATTGCACAAATAGTAAAAAGAAATTGGGTTTGCTACAGTGCTCGGCCATGTTTTTCTCTGTTCGCGCATAGGGCAGCGCGTGCCGCCGCGCGGCACCACGGTCCTAGCTGCCGGCGTGCGTCGGTGGGGGTGGAATGGAGACGTGGGGGGCCCGGGAGGTTGTCGACCACTCCCCATCCCTTGTTACTCGCCTATAGTGCTCGGGATGTCCCTCGTTTTCTTCTCTCACGGCGCCGGTAACCTCTCGGACCCGGGCGAAATTCGCCATCCCCGGTTCCCCATCTTCCAATTCGTCTTGCCCCTAGAGTCTTCACTTCCGTGCGAAGCCGTTAAGCCATCTCGTGCCCTCTGAGGTCACCCGAGTCCTCAGGTCGCTGGTCATCTTCCTCGCGGGAGGCCAGTGCGCCGCCGCGGGCCTCGACGCCGTGTCCAGGTCGTTCGGGTGAGCTCGCCGCTATCTAAACTCACGTCTTAGACTCGATTTGATGTAGTGAAGCTGATGCGCGCGGTGTCTCCTTGTTTCGTGCTCTGCAGACGCCGAAACGGAGTCCTTGTCACCGGAGCGCACCGTCGGTACCTCGGACAACGACGACGAGTCCGTTCTACTTCGTCTTTGCGTCTTCTAGCTAGCGCTTTAGCCTCTGGTGAGCTCCATGGTCCCTGTAGCGTAGAGGATTAGGCTTTTTGGCTCTTGGTGCGGCCAGAACGCGGCTCGCCGGCGTATTTGCCCTAGCCGAACCGCCATTGTCGTGTTCAAGCATGTTCCGAGCTCTTGTGCGTCCGTATAAGTCCTTAGGATGGTTCGCCTGGCTCTACGACTCACACCGAGGACCTTGCCATCGTCGGCACACTCGCCGGCGCATGGGTCGAGCCGGTCTGACGTTCCCCGTCGTGCTCTCTGTGTGTGAGTGAGAGAAGGGTCTCGCGGGGAGAATTTGAATAAGAGGAGGGGGTTAATCGCGAAGTTCATGACTCACTTAAACAGTGCCTCTAGAACTGCGGGTTGGGATCCGTTTTGTCCAGGGTCTTTTCTGCAAAGTGGCCAGGGCACGCGCCGAGCAGGCCTTTGTTGGGCCGGCCTGGTCTTCGTGGGCCGACTCGGGCCAAATGGCCTTTTTCATTTTTTGCGCGAATATAAATTGGTTTACTGAATAACCACTTTAGGGAACAGTAGTGCGTTTTGTTATTTTTGTTAGAATAAATGTACTGCAATAAAAATTATGAAAATTTTTGGGGATGCTCTCTGCACTGTCTAATATTTAATAAAAAT
Organism: Eremochloa ophiuroides; assembly: GCA_038502445.1. Lineage (NCBI taxonomy): Eukaryota > Viridiplantae > Streptophyta > Magnoliopsida > Poales > Poaceae > Eremochloa > Eremochloa ophiuroides. The sequence goes on along the minus strand of JAHLJS010000005.1, from coordinate 49,240,993 downwards.
CTAAGCTAGTGAATTTGAGCAATTTCTGTAGGTATTAAAATCCCGTGGATTAATTAATAAATGCAACTTTGGGCAATTTTAATAAATTTCAGATTAATCCAAAAATCATGAAAATTTATGTGGCCCTGTTTTAGGATAGAAACTATCTGTTGGTTAAGTTTGGGCTCAATTGGAAACTGTTTGATCACTTGATAAAGAAATATTGGGTTAATTGGATAATATAATTGATTTAAATAAATGATCCCTGTAGTTTGGTGTGATTTTGGGTTGATTGTATTCATGGATCTTTCACAAAGTGATCCTTGACAAAAGTAATGAAGTCACTTGTTAGTTGTAGTAAACCTGTGCAGCGGCTTTCTATGACTGTTAAAATGGTCAATAAAAACAAAAGTATGAAAACACCGTTTGCTTTCTGCAAAACATTTACAACTTTACCGTGAAGGAAAGTTGTACTCAAGGATTAAATGGTTTACTTTTGAGCATTGCATCCATTATCTTCATACCATGCTAAGCATGCATCATTGCATACATGTAGTGCCCGTCACAGAGGAAGTCAAAGTCGAGGCCACTGCTGAGGAGGTTACGCAGGAAGTCATCCAGGGATTCAACATCTGCGGAACCGAGCCCGACCCGACGTTGTACGCAATCCAAGGCAAACCCCGGTGCATTCAGCCCCTCTCCTTGTGATTTGAAAAACGTTTATAACTTGAGTTAATCTACTGCATTAAGTTGATAGGAGTTGATTGATAACCCAATTGCTACATTACCAACCTTAACCACTGAAATATCTAGAACCCATTTTAAAATAAAATGTTTGAAAATGCTTAGACCTGCTCGAATAAATTAGAATTTCATAAAATGCTACTTTTGAGTTATTTTGACACCTGTGTGCCATTGATTAATTCACAAAAAGGGAATTGGTATATTCTCGTTCGGTGGCTATGCACCTGATCAGTACATTGTCACCGACGAGAAGGGATTTTCTTGCTCGGTGGTTGTGAATTTGGGTTAGAGTCCCAATGCTTGACCACCGGCAGAAAAAGGGATTTGAAAACCGTTGGGACACTTGTACTTGGGTTAGAGTCCCAATGCAATGTCGCCGGCGGAAAAAGAATTAGGGACCGTTCGTTGTAGGCCTGCTGTGATCGAGACTTTGCACCTAGCCACATACTACGGAAAGCCTCTGACTCCGGTGGCTCTACTACTTGAACCGACAACCACGCACTGAGAGTGGAGAGATGGTGAGAGCAGCGTGTACCCTCGTGGCCGGCGTGCCTGGAGAGGAGAGGAGTACCGTGTTCTCGGGTGGCGTAGGACCGGTTCAGGGGTAGAAAAGCCATGGTAGGCGGGGTTGGTATATGCAAGCTTAAGTGCTACATATGCAGTGTGTATAGGGATCCCCAGCTGGGTACTAATCGATTCGAATCGTCGTTGCTCCTCGGATATGGAGACTTGATCCTTTGACCTACAATTGAAATGTGGTTTGAAACTAGGTGTTTTTGAGAATAATTAAGAATTTGAAAGTATGATGATATATGAGAACGAATTTGGAATTATGGATTATGATTAAAATAAGATTGAGTGAAATATTGAAATAGGTTAGTAATGTTTTTCTGCAAAACCCTTTGACTCTTGCTCAAGCCTTACCTTGATTCCCCTCAGCCTGCATTCCTGAGTCTAATTTTACACCTTTTTGTCGAGTAAGTCTTGCGGAGTACCCAGTACTCAGGGTTTGTTAACCCTTGTTGCAGGTGAGCCGAGTGTACAGTCATGCGTGGGAACGTGCCGGTTGACGGATCGTGCATGGGTGAAGATAGGCTTATGATATAACCCTTGGGCAGGGTGTCTAGTTGTATATGCTACTCCAATACGAAGTGCTGGTTCGGATAATGTTACTTATATTTGTAAACCTACGTTTATGTAATACTTCCGCACTCCTCACTCTGATGTAAATTATTTGTGAAGATGGTTGTAATACTTGCAAGGTCCTTACAATGAGATCCTCGGGAAGTTAGGGTTTCCTAGGGAACCCGGTAGGCCACCTAGGTCAAGGAGAACTCGTGCAGACTGATCGTGGGTTCTTAGGGACGATGACGGTGCACGTGGGCCCTATGATTAAGGCGGTTCTGTATAAAGTGGTATCAGAGCATTTCATTTTAAAGTACTTGCAGTATTACTCTACAAAAACTTCAAAATGATTTCAAATGAATAAAATTAATGGGGTAGTTTGGTCCGAGTTGTTTCCGAACTTTCCTCATTCATTCTATGCAACCTTTCCTTGATTCTTTCTAAAGGTCTATAAGTAGGTCTTGAGTTTAGTAGTGGATTAGCACCTTAAGTATGCCCTATGTTTAAAAATGTTGAGTGCGTGTCACTCTAGTAATTAATCTAATCAGTACAATATGTATATATCGGAGTATTCTGGATTGCGTTGGAATGCTCATGCATCATGACATTACAACAACTAATAATACCCCCGATATGAAATATATCTCTACTTTCTAAAATAAAACATATTTCCAAATATATTTTGTTAAAAACAAATTCTTACCCTTCTTCTAAATAGATGGATCTGCAAGACTCTGCGACTGGAATTGACGAATGCCTGGCTATGTTTGGAACCCCTACAGTGTTATGGCAGTTACTGCAGGAAGTAGGCTACTCAGAACCACCCAAGTATCGTTGGTCCCGTACTATTCTCCTTGGTCGGCCGTGGTACGAAGTGTCCCTCCGGATCTCAGCTTGTACCACCGCTCCGTTTTGGCCAGCTTGGGAAGCACAGGCTGAAGGTATGACTCCCTAGGAAGGAGCTCAGGCTACACCACTGCAAGTCCTGAGGAAGATCTGCTTCAGGTGTCAGAAAGACATCATAGTCTCTACTCTGAGAATGTTTCCGGCTGAGGCACCAGGCAACTGGGATGGTCTTCAACAACAAGCCAAGCAACTGGAAGAAAATTCTGATCAACAGGATCCCATATTGGTAGCTACTACTCGAGCTATGCTGGCCGTCCTTAATCTCCATTTAACCCGTGAGCGAGGACGCGAGGAGTGGCAGGAACTTTACTCTGAATGTTATGAAGCACTCAAGAATACAGAACTCAAGAAGAAGAAGGCCAGTAAGAAAGCCCTAAAATGGCAAGAGGCTGCTCAGATCAGTAATGTTGAAAAGATCGGTCTGGACGTCCAGGTGGAAGCACTTGAAGCACAGCGACAAGCAGACTAGCACCGCATAGAAGAACTAGAGAGTCTGGTGGATAGTCTTCATCTTCAGACAGGACTTCTCATCCAGCAGCGCGAAGAAGCTCATTCTTACGCCGTAATGGCAAGAGAAGGTCTTAGAGAGACCGTTGGATATTTGCAGCATCAGGATGCGATGTTTTGCGGCCTGCATAACACCTATCAGCAACAACTTCAGGCAGCCCATCAGAATATTGCCGATCTGCAACGAGAAGTGCAAATGCTCCATGCCATGAATGATCCAATTCCAGATATAGAGGTTCTAGCAGCTGACCATCAGGAAGAGTCTGGTTCGGCAGAGAATGCCGATGAAGAATTGGAGGAAGTAGCGAGTGACTCGGTGTCAGAAGTAGTGAGTGGTCGGGTCGACTAGTTTATGAAGATAGATAGTCTCCTAGACCCAGTGTTAGATCGGGTCAAGTCTGAGGTTAAGTGTCATTGTAATCCAAAACCATGTGTCGGTAGGAAACTGGTGTAATGGTAGTTCAATGAGTTGGAGTAAGTCGACCTAAGCTAGTAGTCAATGTGAACTAATATGTAAACCTCGAATAATCCTTTGTCATCGGCCAGATCATTTCCTACTTAAGCTTATGAGTGTTAGGTGTGTTCAACAGTTGAAAAATTTTGCCATAAGACTAGGTTTTCCAATTTTCGTTAAACTTCACTCCAAAAGTTTCCAGTCCTTGGGGAACTTCTGGATACATTCGACTCGACACTAAAGACTCGATAAATCTTTGACTGTCTAAACCTACGCATATGTCAGTCTTGAATTCCTCCTTTCGTGACATATACTATTTCTTTAAAAACCGTCTATCAACATGTGTTGGTTGAAAGCTTTTGTAATTGTAGTCTATGGGATATCATGCTTTAAGACCATGACACCGCGTCGAAATCTGGGGTCTCCTATGGATCGCAACCATGGGAAATTACTGCCGGACGCTCGCTGTTGTCTGGGTTGATGATCATGATCCTAGCCTGTAATTAATGTGCTTTCACTCCCTTTCAAATACCTTTTACCAGAATTCGTATTCATATTTCTTAATGAGTTTCAAAATCCTTTTGCTCTTTATAACCATATTAAAACCCACTTTGAGAATTCACATCTGATCTCTCCGAATTCTCAAGATTCTTTGTCTTTGCAATCATCTTAATTTCATCTGGTAGAATAACAGGAACCAATTTGGAAACGATGCCTAAGATCCAATCACTTGGAAATGGTATCTACGATCCGCTAAGGATTTCCTGTTGTTTTATGGATTTCCGATTATTTATAAATGCCTTGAGATCTATTTTAAAATTCACTTCTTCGGAAACTTTGGGACGCACTTTAATTTACCCACAGACTCAGAATGAAAATCTAGCGCTAGACCATGACTTTTATCTGCATACGTGTCATGCCTTGATCCGACACGTGTCCCTCACTCAAATCCAACATGTTATTTCAAAATCGTTATGGTTGTGCCTATAGTGGTGTCATGACCTGTGACCACGGTGTCGCGTCGAAATCTAGGGTCTCTTGTGTGCCATGGCTACACGAGATTCTACTAGGCACGTGCAGGTATCGAGGTTTAAGGTTTTGATCTACTATAGCCTTACAACTAAAAAGCGCTATTCCGTTTGCTGTGGTGTAACATGATCTACGGCTGCGATACAATAATAGCAACCCGGAATCTCATGTGACTCGCGACTGCATGAGGTTTTAAAAAGGCTATATGCTTGTATCAAGGTCCTTGGTCACTTTACATCATAGCCACAATCGATACACTTTCTCTTTAACTGAGGTTACTTTAAATTGTGTTTTATGATGGTATCTCGACCCATGACTATGGTGCTGTGTCAACTTGGGAATCTTCTGTGGACTACAGCCACATAAGATCTCACCAGGGTACGCACTGGTATCGTAGTCGGTGTTCCTGAACTATTATAGCTCGCAATTAATGTGGCCTTACTCTCCTTGAAACCACCCTTAAAAGATATTCCTTGTAAAGTTTATTTTGAAGAGCAAAAGTTAAAGTTTTTAGTGTTGAGAGACAACTGATTAGGTTAAATGAGAATCTTCCTTGTAAAAGATAGGAAGAGAAGTGTGGGCTAGTAGTTTATCAACTCAAGCGTCTAAACACTTGCCAGTGCGCAAGATGTAGTTCATGTATCACAACTTGGGAAGAGCTTCAGGTGCCAGATCAAGTTATGGACTGATAGGAGTTTCATTGGAACCAGATCTGACACACTTCGATTATCCAGTGGGAGTCTTAAATTCAACTGGATGATGCACAAGTACCTTGGAGTCAGTCTTCAGGAGAAGAAGCCGCCCGAGAAATCAGAGAATTTCTCATATGAAAACTTTCCTAAGTCCCTTGCTACAAATTAAAAATAATTTATCCCTTTCAAGTCTTACAAAATATAAAACCCCTACTTGCTCTATAGTCAAGTTCAAAAAAATGCTTATTTGACACATTTTCTTTTTCATTACTAAAATTAAGGCTTTAGCCGCATCTTAAATCTCGAGACGAGATTTATTTTAAGGGGGCAAGGATGTAACACCCCTGGTGTTACTATAACTAAAACCTGCCATGTCATCATGATTGCATGTAAATCATCCCGCATTTGACCCTGTTAAGTTGCATCAACTAAAATCAGTTTTATTATTGCATTTGATTCTGAATAGGTAAATTATAGTGATTTGATATGTAAATATTTGTATTGGTGTGTAATTATCTAAATCCAATTGGAAAATAAAAAGAAAGTCATTTTTAAACCCTAAATCGGACCCAAAGCCCTAATTTAAAAACCAAATAGAATTAGTGGTGGGGCCTTAAACAAAAATTGTAAATACTTAAAAGTTGAGCAACTTCTATTTGGAGCAATTTTGATGTTATTAACAAGAATTTCAAATAAAACCCTAATTTATGCTTTAAAGTTTAAATTTGAAATACAAATTCAAAAATTAGTAGGAATCTGATGATGGTCTTTTAATAAAAGTTTTAGCCCTTTCAATATGGGACAACTTTAATTTTTAAATATTTTGAAGTTTACCAGTGAAAATTTGAATTAAAACCCAATTAGGGTTTGTTTATTCAAATTTGAAATGTCATTTCAAAAACTATCAAGAATTTTGGCAAACTCATTTAATGAAAGTTGTAGGGCTTTTCAAGTTGAACAACTTTTATATTTGGAGATTTTAAACTTATGGGTTGAGATTTAAAATTAAATCTTAATGGGTGTTTTAGGATTCAAATTTGAAATAATATTTCAAGGACTATGAAGAATCTGACAAAACTCATTTACTGAAAGTTGTAGCCCTTGTCGAGTAGAACAACTTTTATTTTTTCATATTTTCAAGTTAGTGAGAAGAATTTTGAGAATTAGATTGAATTGCAAATAAGCTTCAAATAGTGAAATTGCCCCCTTTTTCATAATAACAAATCCGTTCAGAATTTGAATTTGGTTCAAAAACCAAAGTTGCTCAAATTAAAATGTACTACAACTTCTATATTGATGATTTTTTGAGCTGCTACACAGAATTGGGAGAAATTGCATAAATAGTAAAAAGAAATTGGGTTTGCTACAGTGCTCGGCCATGATATAACCCTTGGGCAGGGTGTCTAGTTGTATATGCTACTCCAATACGAAGTGCTGGTTCGGATAATATAACTTATATTTGTAAACCTATGTTTATGTAATACTTCCGCACTCCTCACTCTGATGTAAATTATTTGTGAAGATGGTTGTAATACTTGCAAGGTCCTTACAATGAGATCCTCGGGAAGTAAGGGTTTCCTAGGGAACCCGGCAGGCCACCTAGGTCAAGGGGAACTCGTGCAGACTGATCGTGGGTCCTCAGGGACGATGACGGTGCACGTGGGCCCTATGATTAAGGCGGTTCTGTCGCAAATTAAGAGAGGGCTACACATAGGATTTCTCTTGCGCCGCCAACCAAACCCTATAAATATAAAGGGCTGCGGTCAATTGTAACTAATCTATCAATCAATCAATATAATAGTACCTTTCGGCTCTGGCCAAAAACCCTAAGAGTAGAAGTAATGTAGTTTCCCGACGTGTTCTTCATCACGAATGAGGCTGTCATCCGGTGGACACCCAAGTTTGGATGTAAGTACCGTCACGCTTGTTTTTATCCCGTACGGCCTGTGCCATCCTGCCTCGCACCCCACTGTTAGATAGATTCGAGTAGTTATCGATCCTTGTTTGATCTAAGTAATGCTTAGATTAAATTGAGGGTTAGTTATCGGCTCTAACTAAATTGGCATGTTTAGTTAGATTCATTAAGTTATCGTTGTTGCTTACGTCTATTTATTATCTATTTATTTCAAGCATCATCAATTGCCCAATCTTGATCTGTTTCTTGTCGGCTTAAAACTTTTGTATCTCTCTTGGTTAATCTAATATCAGTTGATTATCATGTTTAGGCGAGTAGATCTGTTTGTCATTAGCCGGTTAGTTCAGATCTTGATTGTGTATAGACCGCACTCAAGTAATAAAGTAAATTGTGTGGAGGGTCTTTGATTAATAGATCCAACCATTAGCTTACGTCACGGGCTGCAACGATCCGGTCGATCCCCTTGACATAAGCGACGGGTTAGGTAGATTAGTTAGAGTCAAAGCATCATTTATTTATAGGCTTGTATGGTGCCTATACTTTCAGATCGGTTAACCAGCCGATACTGTTGGCGCTTGCTTGCTGCACGTTGTATTCTTTCGATCTCTTTTATGCATTATCTTGTGTTCCGATTCATGTCAAGATTGATTCAAGTGTGTTAATTAGCTGCAACGATCTGGTCGATCCTAATTAATAGATGTGATAGATTAAGACATGTTTCGACGCATAAAGCGATGTATGAATTAGATCTGTTTAATATAATTTGCTTTCATTCATGTTTATTGCTGAATCAGTTAAATAAGGAATCGGATGTTTCTTCCTAAGCTATATAATCGATTCGTGTGATCGGATGTCGGCTTTCTAGCCGATGGCCTATTGAGAAGGCCTATTGGGCCAGATATCTGGAACCACTCAGGACACACTAGTGGTTCCACATTGTGTTACTGATCAACTCTTTTTCCATGTCAATTGCTGGTCAAATTGATTGGCACGCTTGAAGATTGATCGGTGCTCATCCACGCCGATTGTCGAAGCTAGCTGGGTCTGTTCGCTCTGTGCTCCGAAGGACCGTTCTGGCTTCGCTGGTGTGCTGAGTGCGAACCGGATTTCGCGCCAACACTATGCAGGTACTCTCATTGCATTTGCATAGTACTTTCTTCGGAACATGTACCAGCAATTACTAATTCAATAACACAGGTCTTGCTATTTCATGTTTGACCTGAGGGTTGCATAAACAATATGCACTTTTTAGATAACTGTTCATCTTGTGTAATCCACATCAACAGTCCTTTTGCAGCAGGTAAAAGCTGTTTTTTTGGTTCCTTTACCTTTCAGGAAGATAGATAATCCATTCTTAAGCCTTTCGGTTAAAGCATATTATTTTCAGGTAAACAATTCCCTATGCCATTCTTTTCGGTAGTTTTCTTTCTTTATTAGTTTAGCATTTGAGAAAGCTTTTTGTAATTTTGACTCATTAATGCATTCTACAGGTTCCATATGTTGATTCCACTGAGTGTCAGCTGATTGACTTTTCTGAAGATGGATTTGTGTGTTTGCTTCCATTCCAACCTGGTCTTCTGGTTTACAACAGTAGATAAGGTCATTTTACAGGTTAGCCTTTTGTCTGACAGTGGCAACAGTAAGGATGACTTGAGGTTCCTTTGATAGGTTCAAAGAGGCTAGAGGGGGGTGAATAGCCTATTTAAAACTTCTACAAGCAACACTTGACCAAAGGGTTAGTACAACAAGTGGCGAAACGAGTTGTGCGCTAGCCTACTCAAAAAGCAAGCATTTCTAACCGTTCTACTTAAGTCACTAAGATCACACACAAGCTAGCCTACGTTGAGTTACTCTACTCTTAGGTGGACAAGCAAACTACTTACACTACTACTACACAACTAATTGCACAAAGGTGAAAGAGAGGGATGCAGTGAAGTTATACCTCCGAGTAGAGTAGATGGCCAATCACCGAGAAATATACCAATACACTCGAAGGTGATGGTCACAAGAAATCCAAGGATCAACACAAGATGAACACTGATTTATCCCCGAAGTTCACGTGCTTGCCGGCACGCTACGTCCTCGTTGTGTCGACCACTACTCGGTGGTTCGGTGGCTAATTGACAACCAATGTCAAGCTCAACCAATGAACGCCACTAGAACCTACCACGAGCAAGGTAACTCAATGACACGAGCAATGTATTAGGGTACCTTGCGGCTCTCTGCAGGGGAAGGTGCAAACCCCTCACAAAAAACTCCGGGAGTGGCCGGAGACAATCTCCAACTCCGCCAACTCCTCCGCTGCTCCAAGACCATCTAGGTGACGGCAATCACCAAGAGAATAGATGAAAATCCGCAGCAACAACGATCAACAAGTGCCCAAAGATGATCTAGATGAACACAATGCACTTGGATCACTCCCTAGCTCACTATGGATGAGAATCAAGATCTAAAGTGAGTGGGAGAGGCTTGGGAGTCTCAAGAGAAGCTTAGCAATGAGTGAAATACGCAAGAGACACTCCCAAGACCGGTTAATCGGCTATTTATAAGTGAGGGTGAAAAACTAGCCGTTTTACAGTTTCTGCGTGCACACCGGACGCTGGTTAAGTTGGCACCGGACGCGTCCGGTGGTTGTCCGGTGTACCGCTCACTGCCACGTGTACAAGCTGTTTCAAACTTCCCACAGCGCGCCAACACACCGGATGCGGAGTCGTCACACCGGACGCTTCGACGCCCGTGTTCAGTGCGCATCCAGAAAGCTCAAAGTCGCACCGGACGCGTCCGCTGTTAGGTCACCGGACGCTGGCAACGTCTGGTGCTTTCACTTAGTCAGAAAGCACGAAGTCTCACCGGACACTCGAAAAACATCACCGGATGCGGTGGAGTTACTGTTCCAGCGTCCGGTGCACATCCAGAGAGGTTCCAGAGAGGTCCTGGCTGCACCGGACGCATCCGGTGCGCACCTACCAGACACGCCCAGCGTCTGGTGCACCTCTGAAAGCTGTTTTCGCCCTCTCTTCAACTATCTTGCTTCTAGGTGCTAACAACCAAGTGTATAAGCACCTAGGCATGAGTGTTAGCTTGTTTTAAGTTCATTTGTAAGGTTTTAGGTTAGTTGTGACAGAACCACCTTAATCATAGGGCCCACGTGCCCCGTCATCGTCCCTAAGGACCTTTGACTAGTCTGCACGAGTTCCCCTTGACCTAGGTGGCCTGCCGGGTCTCCTAGGAAACCCTAATTTCCCCGTGGATCTCATTGTAAAGACCTTGCAAGTATTACAACAGTTTACACAAATAATTTGAATCAGAGTAAAGAGTGCGGAAGTATTACTTAAACATAGATTACAAATATAAATTACATTATCCCAAACCAGAGTTTCGTAGTGGAGTAGCTGTATACAACTAAGCACCCTGCCCAAGGGTTACATCCCATACTTTTTCATCCATGCGCGATCCGATGACCGGCACGGTCCCGAGCAGAACTTCACACTTAGTTTACCTGCAACAGGAGTTAACAAACCCTGAGTACATGGGGTACTCCGCAAGACTTACCCGACTAAGAAAAAGGAATGAGACTCAGGAATGCAGGCTGAGGGGAGTTAAGGTAAGGCTTTAGCGAGAGTCAAAGGATTTTGCAGAAAAGCGTTACTGATCCTACTTTCAGTCTTTTACTCAATATTATTATAATCAACATCAGTAGTTCTCAGTTCTTTCTCATGTATCATCATTCTTCCAATTACTTATTCATTCTTAAAAACATTTTAGTTCCGAACCACTATTCGCTGAATGGTCGAAGGATCAAGTCTCCATAACCGAGGAGCAACGACGATTCGAATCGATTAATACCCAGCTGGGGATCCCTATCCACACTGCATATGTAGCACTTAAACTTGCATATGCCAACCCCGCCTACCACGGCTTTTCATACCCGGGAACCGGTTCTGCGCCACCCGAGAGCACAGTACTCCTCTCGTCTCCAGGCACGACGGCCACGAGGGTACATGCTACTTTCGCCGTCTCTCCACTCCCAGTGTGTGGTTGTCGGTTCCAGTAGTAGAGCCACCGGAGTCAGAGGCTTATCGTAGTATGTAGCTAGTTGCAAAGTCTCGATCCAGCAGGCCTATAACGAACGGTCCCTAAACCTTTTTCCAACGGCGACAGTGCATTGGGACTCTAACCCAAATACCCCCGTCCCTTTGGTTTTCAAATCCCGTTTCCGTCGGTGATAATTGTTGGGACTCTAACCCAATGCCACGATCACCGAGCAGGAAAACCCTTCCTTGTTGATGACAATGAACTAGCTAGGAACACTGCCAACCCACAAGGACATAACCAGTCCCATAAAGTGATTCTTTTGCTTTATATCATCACAATTTAAAATATCATTTTTGCAAAACTAATCATTAAGCATGACTAAGCATTTTTCAATACTTTTTATAAATCAGGTTCTTAGGTATTGACAGGTATTCAAGGATGGTAATGCATCAATTGGTTGTCACCCAACTCCTATTAACCTAATGCAATCAATTAACTCGAGTGATAAATATTTTTAAAACAACAAGGATAGGGGCAAATGAACCGGGGCTTGCCTGTTGCTCGAAGTAGATAATACCCTGAAGTCAATTACCGAGAATATCCACGTCCACCGAGTGAAGTCCAATTCGGGACTTGCTTCCGATATAATTACCGCGCGTTCACTACACGAAATGAGAATGCATGCTTTACATGATGCATGATGACATAAACAATAATATAAAATAAGAACCAACTTAATGACTTTGAGTACACTTCTCTGCATGGTACAGTTGTATCTCAAACCAACTAACAACTAGCCCTAATCACTTTTATAATTTTATTATCAATACTCTAACTAGGTGATTAAAGGTTATCATGAGAAACCCTAAGACCAGAGTTCCATGGACTTCAAACTACCCTAAAAAGTATTTAAGATCATTTACTATCTTTTCCTAATTATTTTATACTTTTATTTATTTAAGACAAGCCACTTTTATTTATGTTTAAAGTCATTAATCAAGAAAATATTATCAAAACAGAGCCAGCTTTTTGTGTGAGCTCAAAAGGGCATATATATATATAAGACCCACACAAATTTTCATAATTTAAGGACCTATATTTTTGTTTCCACAAATTAAACAAGATTTCTTAAGTAAACTTTATTTAAAACATACACATAAAAGTTACTGTTTTTATTTACAATATATGTTCATCTCATAGGACACATGTGTACAAAAGTAACAAAACAAGTTTCACATTTTTCCCATGTTTCTATAATTACTTATGAATTTTACAAGAAACAAACCAAATAAAGCATTTTCTGAAAAACAGAAAGGGCAAAATCTGTTTCTCACCCAACCCACAGCCAGCCACAGTCACTGACTGACGGGGCCTTGGGTCAAATGACCCCTGCCCAACCTTGACCCGGCCCAGGGCGGCGAGTCGGGCGCCCAGGTCGCCACCGGTGGGGTTCCGGTCGTCGGGGAGCTCACCGGAGCACTCTCCACGACGACCCGCACCAACCTAGGTAATATATTGGGCTTCTAAGAGCTCGGAGCTCGCTCGCCAGCATCCATGGCGAACTGCCATGGCGGCTCCCCGTGTCCCAGTGATGAGGGTGCCTCAGGGGTTGGTATAATGTGTGGGGATTGTCCAGGGTGCTCACCGAGGCGCGCTGCTCGCGCTGGTCGAAGCGGAGCGGCACCGGAGCTCACTAGCGATGGTGATGGCGGACTCGGCGGCGCGCTCTGGCGGCGGTGTCGTCGTTCCGGTCTCCCTGCGCTACGATTGACGAAGCCGTTTGGTCTACAAACATCAAGAGGTCAAGGCCAACCGCGGACGTGAAACAGAAAAGAGTTTTCATCACCACAGATGACCGACCACGGTGGGATAGCCCACGGTGGCGCCATCAGCCGGCTCCAAGGAAGACGACTCCGCGCGACCGACTCTGACGGCGAGGGGACCCAAAGACGGGCTCTGAAGGTGTACCACGAGCATACGAAGCTGACTACGAAGTGAAGAGGGTGATGGTTGGCCACAGATGGCGAATTCCGGCCAGCAACCGAGATGATCGGCGGCGGGGTGGAGAAGAGAAGGGAGGAAAATAGCGACGTGGTGAGGCATATATAGGGCAACGGCGAGATAAGGACGTGACCGGCGCCCCCACGACCTCGCCTCGCTGTCGACCGCGCCCGGCCGTCCTCGGGCACCGCCGGCGTGCGGCGCGCGCACGCGCGGCTCTGCCGCGGGCAGAGCAGAGCAGCGGCCGGACCCCCTGCCATCCACTGTGGCAGTCCATGCCTACCTTTTTGATTTTTTTTTCAAAATTACTTTTTATTTTGTGTATGAACTTGAAAAATACCCTTAATAAGAGTTGTAGAAAATTTAATTATGAATAACTTTGGTATTTGAACCAAATTCAAATTTTGAATGAATTTTAAATAATTCAAAAGGGGGTAATTGTGGGTTTTAAAATTTAATTCTAATTCATTCAAATTCTCAAGATTCTTCTGTATAAGTTGAAAATATACAAAAATAAAAGTTGTTCTACTTGGCAAACCCTACAACCTTTATTAAGGGAGTTTTGTCAGATTCCAAATAATTTTTGAAATGCCATTTCAAATTTGAATTCATAAACACCAATTTGAGTTTTATTTGAAATTTTATTCAATAACTTGAAAATCCTTAAATACAAAAGTTGTTCCATTTGAAAAGCTTTTTAACGTTCATTAAAGTGGTTTACTCAGATTCTTGATAATTTTTTAAAGTAACATTTCAAATTCAAATTTGAAATCACTGTTTTAAGTTTGATTTGGATTTCCACTCTACAACCTTAAAATCTCCAAAAATTAAAGTTGTTCCAATTTAAAAGATAACTTTTATTAAAGCACTTTCATCAGATTCTCTTTAGTTTTTAAATTTGTATTTCAAGCTTAAACTTTTAAACTTTTTATTAGGGTTTTATTTGCAATTCTTTTTAATAACTCCAAATTTGTCCAAAATAGAAGTTGTTCAATTTTAAAAGATTTACAACTTTTGTTTAGGGCTCAACCTCTAATTTGATTTAGTTTTTGAATTAGGGTTTGAGGGTCCGAATTAGGGCTATAAATGATTTCCTTTTTATTTCCTATTTGGATTTAGAGGCATGCACACAAACAATTATTTAAATCATAAAGTCAATCAAAGGTACCTAAGCACATTCATATGTGAAAATAAAAATTGTCTTAGTGATGCACAGTAACAATGATTTTATGCGGGATGAATTACATGCAATCATGATGACATGGCTGGTTTTAGTTATCATAACACCAGGGGTGTTACATTTGTTCTCTAGATCTAAATGCATATGCTCAACTATGTCAACTAGAGGCACTTGATGACCGAGGTTGTTAACGAAATTTCATCCCCTTAATAGTACGGTCATCTAACCTAAATATGATCACACTCTCTATAGTGTCTTGATCACTAAAAAGAAAAGAGCCCTATTGAATTTACCTTTGCCTTGAGCCCTTTTTTAAATTCCAAGTTTGAGAAGCATTTTATCCAACATCTTGATGGACTTACACCACTTGCATGGACGCCATCATAGCTCCCAACTTGTTCTACTAACCAATCTTGTAATCACAAAGCTTAAACACAATGGTTAGATACTAGGTGTCATCAAATATCCAAAACCAAACTAGAGCTTTTAATCTCCCCCTTTTTGGTAATTGATGAAAACCTCTACAAAGATATTCAATAAATTTAATTTGGTAGTATTAGTATTAGCTCCCCCTACATATGTGCCAAGTTTTTGGATTTGAAAGGGTTTGCACATATGCATTGAATTAGAAGTGTGGGAGAGGTATTACTACCAATTTGATGCTAAGGTTTATAGAATTAGATGTTTGAAGCGCGATACCATTAGAGTGCATATAAACCATCCTTAGCACCATGGATAGCTAGATTCCACTTAGAAGAATTCTTGCAACCAAAGACACTAGAATACCTCATGAGACCAACAATAGAAACAAGGTTCTAGAGTCACTTGGAAAGACCGGAAACTAGCTACCACTTCCTATGCATGCTAGTATCTCAATTCACCACACAATTTAAAACCAACATACACCAAGCAAGCAAGTATATTGAATTTAAGTACAAATGCAATGCATCAAATATATGTGAATGCACAATCAAATGCTTGCAATCATGCTTTTGAGCTTGCTCCCCTTAAGTGTGAGATCCAAATTTTAAAAGTTTGTGATCCTTCTCACTTGGCTTATAGCTCTCCCATCTTTGGCCTAATGACGGTTCATCGCTCTTCCATTCTTTGTCCATATCTTTGTTCCACTCTCTCCCCCTTTGTCATCAAAGACCACAAAAGGGTAGCATGGGTAGGATATGATTTGAAATCAATGGAGGGAACCACTTGTTAGATATTTAGATTGTTTCCATTATCGTCCTTCATTTAAGCATTTAGCTAGATTACTTGCACAAATATATAACTCAGTTTGTCCTTTGGCAAGCTTCTTCATGCCACTAGGGGTTATCTTGACAAAGTTGAATTATATACCATAATGCTCATATTCTAGTTAAATACTAGGTTCACAATCCCACAAGCTAGTCATATGTCACCACTAGATCAAACAAGTCATAGAGGCAATAGTAGTGGCATATGATCTCAAAAACATTTAGTTTGTCATGAATGAGCCTATTTAAGAAGAAAGATGTCTATATGCTCTACACAAGTCCTAGCAACTTATGAATGATATGCCAAACAATGATAACTTCGCTTTGTCGGAGTAGAGGCAAGTCATATAGTGGGGATGCTAGCTCAACTCATGTTGGAGAAATCAAAGATGTTCAATTCATTTCTCAATTTGTAGAATCTTGCTTCATCAAGTGGCTTGGTGAGAATGTCGGCGAGATGATCAACGGTGCCCACACTCTCAACTTGAATGTCACCTTTGGCTTGATGGTCTCCAATGAAGTGATGCCTCACATCAATATGCTTTGTTCTTGAATGTTGAACCAGATTGGTGGCTATCTTCACAGCGCTTTCATTATCACATAGCAATGGCACATTCTTGAATTTGATTCCATAATCACTCAATGTTGCCTTCATCCATAACAATTGTGCACAACAACTCCCCGCACTAACATACTCGGCTTCGGTGGTAGAGAGTGCAACCGTGTTTTGCTTCTTGGATGACCATGAAACTAGTGATCTTTCCAATAATTGACATGTGCTGGAAGTGCTCTTTCTATTGATCTTGCATCCCGCATAATCGGAGTCCGAATAACCAATCAATTCAAAGTTTGACCCCTTAGAATACCAAAGTCCAACATCGGGTGTGTGCTTGAGATATCTTAATATCCTCTTGGTTGCCTTCAAATGACTCTCTCTAGGTGAAGCTTGATACCTTGTACATATGCAAACACTAAAAATCACATCCGGTTTAGAAGCGATCACATAGAGTAAGCTTCCTATCATAGATCTATACTTCTTTTGATCCACCATGTTTCCACTCTTGTCTTCATCAAGATGACCATTAGTGCCCATAGGTGTGCTAATGGATTTTGCATTTTCCATCCCAAATTTCTTC
This sequence comes from Eremochloa ophiuroides, assembly GCA_038502445.1. NCBI lineage: Eukaryota > Viridiplantae > Streptophyta > Magnoliopsida > Poales > Poaceae > Eremochloa > Eremochloa ophiuroides. Next base: position 49,224,043 of record JAHLJS010000005.1, on the reverse strand, counting down.
AATATGTGCCTAATATATTTGCCTTGGCTTATGAAGGTTCCATTCTTCAATTGCTTGATTTGAAGACCAAGAAAATAACTCAACTCTCCAATCATGGACATCTTAAACTCAATAGCCATCATCTTCCCAAACTCCTCACAAAAGTCTTGATTGGTTGATCCAAAGACAATGTCATCAACATAGATTTGCAACACAAACAAGTCTTTACCAATTCTTTTGGTGAAGAGAGTGGTGTCAACTTTCCCCATTTTGAAACCCTTGGATAGTAAGAAATCTCTTAATCTTTCATACCATGCCCTTGATGTTTGTTTCAAACCATACCACGCCTTTCTCAATTTGTAGACATGGTTAGGCTTCTTCTCATCTTCAAAACCCGGGGGTTGCTCAACATATACTAGCTCATTGATGTATCAAGAAAGCACTTTTGACATCTATTTAATAGAGCTTGATATCATGTGCACATGCATAGGCTAGAAGAATTCTAATTGCTTCCAATCTTACAACCGGAGCATATGTCTCACCAAAGTCCAATCCTTCCACTTGAGTGTAACCTTGTGCAACTAACCTTACCTTGTTTCTAACCACAATGCCATCTTGATCTTGCTTGTTCTTGAATACCCATTTGGTTCCAATGATATTATAGTTCGTGGGCCTCTCAACTAGCCCCAAAACTTGATTTCTCTCAAAGTTGTTAAGCTCTTCATGCATAGCATTGACCCAATCACTATATTGCAAGGCCTTCTCAATAGTTGTTGGCTCTTCAAATGACATAAATGAGAAGTGCTCACAAAAGTTTGCTAACTTTGATCTTGTTTGAACACCACTTCTAATATCCCTAACTATTTGATCCAATGAATGATCTCTTGCAATATGAACCGGTTGGAGAACTTGATTACTTGAGCTTGGTTGACCAACTTGAGATTGACTAGCATTTTGATCTTCATCATTTTGCACTTGTGTTTGATCATGAGAACCACTAGAGCTTGCTTCATTTGAATTTGCTTGCACACTAGGTTGAGCTTGCACTTGATCTTTGTCATCTTCATCTTCCACATCAACCACTTGCCTTGGCTGAATATCACCAATGTCCATATTCTTCATTGCATTTACCAATTGAGTTCCTCTCACATCATCAAGATTTTCATCCTCATCTTGTGAACCCTTGGTTTCATCAAATTCCACATCATGAACTTCTTCTACTAGCTTGGTGGTGTGATTCCATACTCTATATGCCTTGCTTGTAGTGGAGTAACCAACTAGGAAGGCTTCATCATATTTCTTCTCAAATTTACCCAATCTTGCACTTTTCTTCAAGATATATCATTTGCAACCAAACACTCTAAAGTATGCAATGTTGGGCTTTCTTCCATTCAATAGCTCATATGGTGTCTTCTTCAATAACCGGTGACAATAGAGCCGGTTACTACAATAGTTAGCCGTGTTGATTGCTTCAGCGCAAAAGTCCAAACTCACATTGTATTCATTAAGCATAGACCTTGCCATATCAATGAGTGTTCTATTATTCCTCTCAACAAGGCCATTTGATTGAGGAGTGTACTTGGCCGAGAATTGATGTTTGATTCCAAACTCATCACATAGCTCATCAACTCTTGCATTTCTAAACTCACTTCCATTGTCACTTCTCACACTCTTGATTGTCACTTCAAATTCATTTTGGCTTCTCTTGATGAATGTCTTGAATACGCCAAACACTTCACTCTTGTTAACTAGAAAGAAGACCCATGTGTATCTTGTATAGTCATCCACTATCACAAAGCCATATTTATTTCCACCGAGACTAGCATAAGTGGTTGGGCCAAATAGATCCATGTGCAACAACTCAAATGCTCTAGATGTACTCATCATGCTCTTGTTAGGATGTGTGTTTCCAACTTGCTTTCCCATTTGACAAGCACTACACAACTTATCTTTCTCAAATTGCACATTTTTCAATCCTCTCACCATGTCATGCTTGACCAATATATTGACTTGCTTCATTCCAACATGACCAAGCCTTCTATGCCATAACCAACCTATACTTGATTTTGTGAACAAGCATGTTGACAATTGAGCTTCACTTGCATTGAAATCCACCAAATAGAGATTGCCATACCGAAATCCCTTGAATATCAAGTTGCTTCCATCAACACTAACAATCTCCACATCATCAACACTAAAGATGCATTTGAATGCCAAGTCACACAATTGAGCCACGGACAATAAGTTGAAGTTCAAGCTCTCAACTAGCAAGACATTGGAGATAGACATATCATTTGAAATTGCAATCTTTCCAAGACCAATAACCTTGCCCTTCTTGTTGTCACCAAATATGATACTATCAAGATTCCCATCTTCATTTGGCTTGATTGAATTGAACATATTTGATTCTCCAGTCATGTGTTGAGTGCACCAACTATCAAGCACCCAATGCCTCCCTCCGGACTTGTAGTTTACCTACAAAGAAATCAATTAGATTTTGGTACCCAAGTTTGTTTGGGTCCTTGGAGGTTAGTGACCAAGCTCTTCTTTGGGCTCTCCTTAGGTGCACCAATATACTTGACTCTCACTCCCTTTGCACTCTTTGTAAGCACATAGCAAGAATCAAGTCTAATGGATGACACATTAGGCTTGTTTTGCTTCATCATCCTCTTCTTGCAATATTGCTCCTTGTACCCCACTTGCTTGCAACTATAGCAAACCACACCATTGCCCTTCACAAAAGTAGTCTTGTGAGGGACAAAGGTGGCTTTGCCCTTCTTGGGGGTATAGCCAAGACCCTCCTTGTTAATGGAGAACCTTTGACTACCCAAACACTTAACCAAGCGGGCATCTTCACCATAGGCATTGCCTAGTGCTAGATTGAGCTCATGCACCTCCTTCTTGAGGTTCTTGTTCTCAACTAAGATTGTGGCATCACAAGTGACACCAACATCCTTAGATGAGGTAGAGGTGGATGTGCTACAAGAAGTGTTAGAGGAGGCAACAACAATAGGTGTATCAAATAAATCACAAGTAACACCTACGTCACTTGTTGTGGGCACATCCTCTATCTTAGCCAACTCCGAAAGTGAAGAATGAGCTTTCTCAAGCTTGGAGTGAACTTCTTTTAGGCTCTCATGGTCTTCTTTTAGACACTCATGAGAAGCATTAAGCTCATCAAAAGATTGCTCAAGGAGTTTCTTCTCCTTGGTCAAAGCTTTGCACTCTTTCACTTTCTTCTTAAAATAAGAGTGTGTGTCACGCAACATGTCAAGGAGCTCCTCCTTGGAGAAGTCCTTCTTACTCTCACTACCGCTCTCATCGGATTCGGATTGTACCTTTGATGGCTTAGCCATGAGACAAGTCGGTGAAGAGTCAAATAGTGATGGCTTGCTAGGAATAGCAAGACTAGCAATGGCCTTCTTCTTGGTGATCTTGTGATCATCATCACTATCATCATCATCAGAAGAAGAAGCATCACTATCCCATGTGACACAATAAGAATGCCTCTTCTTCTTCTTGAATTGCATCTCCTTCTCCTTCTTGTCCTTCTTGTTCTTCTTCTTGTCATCCTCATCATCACTATCATTCTTGTGAGGACAATCGGCTATCAAATGGTCCTTGCTCTTGCACTCGTAGCATCTCATGGTTGGACCCTTGCCTTTGGTGAAGTCCCTTCTTTTCCTTGCACCATAGCCCTTCTTTCTCATGAATCTACCAAATCTTCTCACATGAAGTGCCATCTCCTCATCATCACCACTTGAGCTATCTTCATCATCACTAGATACTTGCTTCTTTGCTTTGCACTTGTGCCTTGATGAAGTTGCCTTGAATGCAATGCTCTTCTTCTCATTTTTGTCTTTCTTCTCTTCTTCCTTCTCTTCCTTGACTCCTCCTTCCTTCTCCACTCGGTATGTCTCATGAGTCATGACATCACCAAGCACTTGTGTTGGAGTCATCTTTGAGAGATCCTCCCTCACAAGGATAAGAACCAAGGTCTCAAACCGTGGACGTAGAGATCTCAAGAAGCGATGTGAGAAGTCCCTATCACTAATTATTTCACCAAGAGCCTTGAGATCACAAACAATGACACTCAGACGGTGAAACATCTCCGGTATGCTCTCGTCATCTTTCATCTTGAAGCTTGCATATCTATCTTTGAGAATGTATAGCTTGGCACTCTTGACGGCAGTGGTGCCCTCATATGTATCCTCTAATTTCTTCCAAATCTCATATGCATACTCCAAGTCCTTGATTTGCTCAAAGACCTTCTCATCAAGAGCACTATAGATTGCATTGAGGGCAATATCATTGTATTGAAGCTTCTCTTCTTCTCTTGGAGTGGGATCATTCACATCAATCACAACAAAATCCTTCTCAACAATATCCCACATCTTTCTATTCATTGATTTTAAATGAGCTTTCATTTGCTTCTTCCAATATCCATAGCTTGTGCCATCAAACCCGAGGTGGCTTGCCCACATGGTTGATCAAGTTGTTGTGAGCCATCTTGACACCGAAGGAAGTTAAGCCTTACAACAACGGTGATCATGGCTCCGATACCAATTGATAGGTCCAAAGAGGCTAGAGGGGGCTGAATAGCCTATTTAAAACTTCTACAAGCAACACTTGACCAAAGGGTTAGTATAACAAGTGGCAAAGCGAATTGGGCGCTAGCCTACTCAAAAAGCAAGCCTTCCTAACCGTTCTACTTAAGTCACTAAGATCACACACAAGCTAGCCTAGGTTGAGTTACTCTACTCCTAGGTGGACAAGCAAACTACTTACACTACTACTACACAACTAATTGCACAAAGGTGAAAGAGAGGAATGTAGTGAAGTTATACCTCCGAGTAGAGTAGATGGCCAATCACCGAGAAATATACCAATACACTCGAAGATGATGGTCACAAGAAATCCAAGGATCAACATAAGATGAACACCGATTTATCCCCAAGGTTCACGTGCTTGCCGGCACGCTACGTCCTCGTTGTGTCGACCACTACTCGGTGGTTCGGTGGCTAATTAACAACCAATGTCAAGCTCAACCAATGAGCGCCATTAGAACCTACCACGAGCAAGGTAACTCAATGACACGAGCAATGTATTAGGCTACCATGCGGCTCTCCGCCAGGGAAGGTGCAAACCCCTCACAAAAACCTCTGGGTGTGGCCGGAGACAATCTCCAACTCCGCCAACTCCTCCGCTGCTCCAAGATCGTCTAGGTGACGGCAATCACCGAGAGAATAGATAAAAATCCACAGCAACAACGATCAACAAGTGCCCAAAGATGATCTAGATGAACACAATGCATTTGGATCACTCCCTAGCTCACTATGGATGAGAATCAAGCTCTAGAGTGAGTGGGAGAGGCTTGAGAGGCTCAAGAGAAGCTTAGCAATGAGTGAAATACGCAAGAGAGACTCCCAAGACCGGTTGATCGGCTATTTGTAAGTGAGGGTGAAAAACTAGCCGTTTTACAGTTTCTGCGTGCACACCGAACGCTGGTTAAGTTGGCACTGGACGCGTCCGGTAGTTGTCCGGTGTACCACTCGCTGCCCCGTGTACTAGCTGTTTCAAACTTCCCGCAGTGTGCCAACACACCGGACGCTCCGACGCCCGTGTCCAGTGCGCATCCAGAGAGCTCAAAGTCGCACCGGACGCGTCCACTGTTTGGTCACCGGACGCTGGCAACGTCCGGTGCTTTCACTCAGTCAGAAAGCACGAAGTGTCACCGGACGCTCAAAAAATATCACCGGACGCGCTGGAGTTACTGTTCCAGCGTCCGGTGCATATCCAGAGAGGTTTCAGAGAGGTCCTGACTGCACCGGACGCGTTCGGTGCGCACCCCCGGACACGCCCAGCATCCGGTGCACCTCTGAATGCTGTTTTCGCCCTCTCTTCAACTACCTTGTTTCTAGGTGCTAATAACCAAGTGTATAAGCACTTAGGCACGAGTGTTAGCTTGTTTTTAAGTTCATTTGCAAGGTTTTAGGTTAGTGCTCTAGATCTAAATGCATATGCTCAACTATGTCAACTAGAGGCACTTGATGACCGAGGTTGTTAACGAAATTTCAACCCCTTTAATAGTACAGTCATCTACCTAAATGTGATCACACTCTCTATAGTGTCTTCATCACCAAAAAGAAAAGAGCCCTATTGAATTTACCTTTGCCTTGAGCCCTTTTCCAAATTTCAAGTTTGAGAAGCATTTTATCCAACATCTTAATGGACTTACACCACTTGCATGGACGCCGTCATAGCTCCCAACTTGTTCTACTAACCAATCTTGTAATCACAAAGCTTAAATACAATGGTTAGATACTAGGTGTCATCAATTAACCAAAACCAAAGTAGAGCTTTCATCCTTCCCCACTGATCAAGCTCTGCAAGCCCAGGTCAGTTAGCGGCACAAGCCTTTTGCCTCTACCCTTTCTGCTCGCATGAGATTAGGATTTGTGAGAGATTTGAATTGTTGAAATCAGCTTTGCTGTAACGGCGACACCTTTTTTCTACTATTATTCATACCTGATGCATATTTTGTGGATGATTCAACTGGCAAACAGTCCCTCATGCTTGAAGGGTCAGGCTGCGATCTAATTGTTTGTTGTAGAGGTTTCAAACTACCACTCTTGAGTTAATATTTGGGCAATGGTCAAAGCACTTTCAAAGCTTTTTGTGATTTTGTCTCATTAATGCATTCTACAGGTTCCACATGTTGATTGCACTAATGTCAGCTGATTGACTTTTCTGAAGATGGGTTTGTGTGTTTGCTTCCATTCCAACCTGGTCTTCTGGTTTACAACAGTAGATAAGGTCATTTTACAGGTTAGCCTTTTGTCTGACAGTGGCAACAGTAAGGATGACTTGAGGTTCCTTCCCCACTGATCAAGCTCTGCAAGCCCAGGTCAGTTAGCGGCACAAGCCTTTTGCCTCTACCCTTTCTGCTCGCATGAGATTAGGATTTGTGAGAGATTTAAATTGTTGAAATCAGCTTTGCTGTAAAGGCGACACCTTTTTTCTACTATTATTCATATCTGATGCATATTTTGTGAATGATTCAACTGGCAAACAGTCCCTCATGCTTGAAGGGTCAGGCTGCGATCTAACTGTTTGTTGTAGAGGTTTCAAACTACTACTCACTTTATTTGTTAAAATACTATGAGCAGGATAGCTAACTTGGAATCTTTATCCAGGAATCTTTGACAAAATGCATGAAGTAACAGGTTTGTTCACTTGGTCAGAGTTATGGACTGAGGATGTTTACTAATAAAGAAAGAAAATACTGCAATTTGGATTAGGTCTTTGACAAAATGCATGAAGTAACAGGTTCATAATAGCTTTGGATGCAAAACCAAGTTGCCTTGGAATACCTATGTTTTATTAATAAAACTACAAGTGATGCTGTAGTCAATGCAAAATGCAGTTATCGTTAGCTTTGCTGCTGTCATTGAAAATCTAAAGAACAACAATAATAATACTTGTATATCATATTGGAGTTTCTTTCTTTTTCAGTTTCTCTATTGCGTTTCCTACCGGGTTTAACACTTGCAAATGCCTAGGATTATTTTAGAATTGGAACTTCCTGAAAATAGTGTTTTCAGAGATCTGAGTTTCTTATGAGTTTTCCAAATCTTGTAAAATACTTGTCTTTGGGCATCTCTTTAATTCTATTAAGTTGTATAAAATTGTGGCTTATCTATCTGCCAGGGATGAATCAGGATAGATTCATTTACCTGAAATCACACTGCCCATGGGCTATCCTGAAAGTCCTTCAATCTCTGTAGTTAGTCTATATCCAGATATTTCCATAAAGCAGGCCTGTTTTTACTATACTTTGCAAATCAATGAAATTTCAGAACCATAGCCATATGATTGAACTTGTCTCATTAAAAGGACATACCATATCTCCTAAAACTGCAGTGGTAAAAGAGCTCAAGACTGAAAGATGTTTTTTTTTTTTTGGCCAATTCCAAGCTGTAGGTGAGCTTCTTTTGTGTTGCTTCACGATATGGTTGTCGAATTCATGGTGACGGAGCAGGCGACGACGACCATGACGGGCTCATCCAGACGCACACAACACACGGCCATGCTCACTGCTCCTCAGCGCTCGATGTCACCAGTGACGGCACCGAAGGCGACAAGGAGAACATGCTGCGCCACCAGGTCATTGCTCAGGTAATCGATCAGTTTCATGGGGTTAAACTTGAGTTCCATAACAACTGTATTTAACCATGTATTTATCACCAGTGTAGTTAAAAAGACAACAAAAAAACATACCATATATCTCCTAAAATGTCAGATTTATTCCGGTGAGACATAAATCACAAACTTTTTGTAAATTTGATGGGAACTATTTATTCTTTTTATTCTTAGGGCCGATGTGAAGATTGTGTGTGTATCACAAGTGTACTATGCCCAATGAAAGAGCCTTGGATGCAGCGGCATCCTCAAGCAAAGGACAGTATGCAATACAAATCTATATTTAAGTGTATCTTGCTATGTAATTAACAATATACTAACTCTTTGTATTGTTTGTTTTTTCTTTTTTTTCTTTGATTCGTAAATCTATCTCATTAGCAGATTGATTATCAAAACATATAGTATCATTCTTTGTTCTGATTCAGCGTGGGTAATTTCATGAATTTTGCATTTTAGATTAAACGTCATATTAACACTAGTGTTTAATATCACGATATTGTTATCTTATTATGCGATCCATGTGTTTTAGTACAAAAGGCTAATTGTCCCGTAGCAACGCACGGGCACGCTACCTAGTATTCATTAAAGACCAGGACATAGGAGGTCGTCCAAAAATAGCATTGATTGAAAAAATAACCAACCAAACAGAGGCAAGTGAGTGAATAATAATTTATATTTGTTCTACAACATTGCATATTTGAAAAAGCACATTTCCTCCCGAAAACACTATATGTTAATGCTTTTTTGTGCTTTTCAATTAGCTTGTTTCAAAATAGCTAATGACCTAAAGAAAAATACATATCCAAACGGAATGACCTACTCCAGGACAACAGTCTGTAGTTATCATGTCCCATGCTCCCCTCCATGACTGTTGCAACTTGCAAATGAACAAAACAACTTGTATAAGAAAATAAGTAGCTGGTAATGAACCTCAATAGATCTATCAATGCCAAATGAAGATGCGAGGTCAAAACTGAATCTACAATATCTACAACTGAAACAATTATTTAGACTTACAGGATTTTTGAAAGCCCTAGTTTGGCTTTGGTTAATTGATGACACCTATTAACTAACCATATTCCTAAATATTATGATTACAAGGATGGTTAGTAGACCTAAGTGAGGAGCTATGACGGCATCCATGCAAGTGGTGTAAGCCCATCAACATGTTGGATCAAATACTTCTCAACTTGGGATTTAGAGAAGAGCTCAAGTTAAAGGTATATTAAGTAGGGCTCTTTCCATTTTAGTGGTAAAGACACCATAGAGGGTGTGATCACTTTTAGGATGGATAACCGTACTATCAAGATGGGAGAAATTCGTTCGCAACCTCGGTCATCAAGTGCCTCTAATTGAATTACTTTGAGCATTTGCATTTAGTTCTAGTGGCTAACTCAAAACGTTTGCAAAGGACTTTGAAAATGGCTAACTCATCTTGCAAATGTTTTACATAACCTAAGTGTTAGCATAGACAAGCAAAGGAGAAGACATAGGGTCAATTTCACTGAAAACAGAGCATTGAACGCTAGGTGCACTGAGCACCAGACTAGAACTCACCGTCCGACGACTAACTACCCTGCACTGCGAGAGAGAGCGTCGGACCATTGTTTTCCGTTCGATGGACCAAAGTCCTTCCGTCCGACGAGTAGTACCAGCGTGCAGGAAATCATTGTCAAGGCACCGGACTCTGAACTTTAGTCGGGTGGCCATCGTCGGACTTAGTCTGACGCCAAATTTGCTCTCTGGTCGCTCTTTAGAAACGTCGGACAGTGTTTTTTGTCTAACACCTGCGTTGTTTTGAGTCCAACACTGTCGTCCGAGTGCGCGAGCTGAGAGACACTGCGCACCAATGGTCGATTTCAAACGGTAAGAAACACGTGGCAGTGCATGATTCATTGTTTAATGGTCATCGGACTGGAACGATTAGTCCGACGATCCCGACCGAGAGTCTGACACTCAGCGTCTGACAGTGCACAGAGGAGGGTAACGACTATGTTGTTTTGTGTGGGCTTATAAATAGCTCATGGCTAGCTCTTGCTCACTCTCTTGGTTCCCCAATTGATTGATACACCTAGTGAGCACCCTCCAAGCACTCTAACTCATATAGTTACATCATTATCATTCATTGTGAGCTAGAGATCGATCCAAGTGCATTGTTCATCTTAGTTCATCAATTGGCACTTGTTGATCATTGTTGCTACGGATTTCTCTTATTACTCTTGATGATTGTCGTCATCTAGACGATCTTGGAGCAGCGGAGGAGCTGGCAGAGTTGGAGATTGTCTTTGGCCACTTCTGGATCGATTGTGAGGGGTTGGCTCCTTCCCCGACGAAGAGCCGCAAGGTAGCTTAATATATTGCTCGTGTCATTGAGTTATCTTGCTCGTAGCAGGTTCTTGTGGCGCTCATTTGTTGAGGTTGACATTGGTTGTCAATTAGCCACCGAATCACCGAGTAATGGTCGACACAACGACATAGAATGCCGGCAAGCACGTGAACCTCGGAGGTAAATTCATTGTCTTCATTGTGTTGATCTCCGGATACCTTATGACCATCTCCTTCGAGTGTTTTTGTATATTATTCATTTGGTGATTGGTTATCTAATCTACTCGGCGGTGTATCTCACTTCACTACTCTTATCTTTGTGCACTTACTTTTGTAGTGGTTGTGTTGCTAGCTTGTTCACCTAGTTTTAGTTAGTTCTAGTGATATAGACTTGTTGTGTGTAACTAGAGACCTAGCTAGAACGGTTAGAAGGTTTGCATTTTTAGTAGGCTAGCGCAACAATCGTTTCGCTTGTTATTTCACTAATCCTTTGGGTGAGTGTTGTTTGTAAAATTTTTAATAGGCTATTCACCCCCTCTAGCCTTTTGGACCTTTCAATCTTCACTAGCATTTGCCTAGAACTTAGTAATTGCAGAAGGGGATGGCCTTATTGCGAAACCAAATCTTAATAATGAAATCTCCAAGATTCATAAACATCAGAGATCCTAAGTTTACACCAGTCTCATGATATCTGCTTTTCGTGTTGAGTAAAGTTGAGCACACTACAAGAAATTTGGATTTTTTTTGACATTGTAATTATATCAAAATATATCGAATTCATGTCACAGCTTATAGTTTATAGCATTCAATTGACGAAAATTCAAGTGTCAAAAAACCCACATCATATTCTGACTATTTGACATTTGTTTATTTATTGTCATAAGGTTATGACAATGGATTTTAGTGTCATATAGATTTATGACATTGGTTTGTTGTCACTGGTCCTTACACCATGCCATATAATCAGTTGACATGGCGCTGACATGGCAGGGGAAAAGTCATAAAATTGAAATAGGGCTTGTTAAGGCCCATGTGGTTGGTAGGCTTCTAGTAGCCCAGTTGTTTTGTACTTTTTGGCCCATCTAGCTTTTTAATATTTTTATTTTCAGTCCATTATATTTGATATACAATGAGCCCACACGGTTTTTTTGCCCATCCCACAAGCCACACACCAGATTACCAGCCCTCGCAATTTTTTTTCAACACATTTTTTTCCCCCATTTCAGCAGACACGTAGCACAAAGATTAACCCAGCCCATTCAACAACACATAAGCCCAAATGAATTTATGAATATATCAAATCAACCACAGGGAATAAAAAAAGACTCCACAGGGAACACTTCTCACTACTAGAAAAACCCCCCCTGTTGTTACGCTTTGTTTGCAACGCACGTTAAAAGCGTTTCTACGCTGGCAAGTAAAGACATTATTTGACATAATTTAAAGAACATATCAAAGTGTGACGAAACTTAATAGGCTTTTAACGTTAGGAGATATTTAAACACATTTTTTAACATGCTATTAAAATCGTATTAAAATGACATAAAATTAGAAACGCTTTCAACCGCTAGTAGCATGTACATACGTTGTAAAAACGCATCTCAAAATCATCAATAGGCACCTAAATATGCTTTTTGATATGCAACTAAAAATGTATAAAAATGACACATAGTCGGACATTCTTTAAACCGTGAGTAGCATGAAGACACGTTATAAAGCGTATCGAAAAAAAATCCTTAGGCACATAGAGATGTTTTCCTATGCGATGATGAAATATCTGTAGTAGACATGAACTTAGATACGCTTTTAGCTATTACTAGTTGATAGAGACGTTTTAATGTGAAATAGAAATTTTTCCTTAACAATGTAGAGACGTTTTTGGGATGAAATTGAAAACGTGTAACCTAATAAGGAGCGGTCATAAGATGACATGGCACATTAATCACCAGAGTTGATGTGACGTGTCTTTCTCTAGTGCTGACATGGCATATATTATTGAAGGCTAAAACAATATCAACCAGTGGCGGAGCCACAAGGTACGCCAGGTATGCCCCGGCATACTCTGTTTGGCCAGCGAGTGTACAATATAATATACCTATTATACATACATGTATACGTATAAGAAAAAGAAAAAAACCACCTGGCCGATCCATGCCATCACGAAATTAGGAAGCAAAAGCCCACGACGTCGCGGCCCACGCGGCAACGGTGCTCATGAGTCTTGACTTCTGCACGTAAAGGTGTTTTCTTTTAGCTTTTCGTATTCTGTTCTATATTTAATTAGCTCACGCTGCTGCCTATCTAGTTTAGATATTTATTTTTTTCAATGTTGAACCTAAAAAATACAAATATTTTCAGTTTTTATTGTACCAAGAATTCACGCATCTACAGTTCACTACTTGCACATGAATACACTAACAGTGCATCTGTCAACCAAAGGCGAGGAGCAGCACGTACAGGAACCTGATATTAGTTACTATATAGTAATAATATTTAAGTTGTTGCTAATGGCTTGCAGAACATGACTCGTGCTAAGCAGCAGCAAGCAATCCATAGAAGTCCTAGATGAACTGAAGCCCGGACATCTACATCACGTGAGCAAATGTCTTCAAATATATGTTACAAAGGTGTACTCGATTATTAGTGCACATGTCAAGGTAGTCATAATTTTTTCCATATTAACTAAGATAAACTATGCCTGCAGGAGTCACAACCTGATTGTAATATAGGCACAAATTTGTCAAGTGATCGCATATTGCATAACATGGTATGTCCAAGCTAATATTGTAATATTGTTTAATTTGAAATATAATGACTGAAATTGATTAAGTGATGCTATGTTTTGATGTTTTAAATTATGTCTATTGTAGAGAACCCGAAGGGTTAAAGCCCGTAACTTGAACATACTAGGATCGGTACGTGCCTTTATTTGTCATATTTCATTTCAAATCATGTTAGTTACCATTTAAAGATCACATGTTCTGTAATTTGTAGAGACAAGAGGAAGTCTATCTAATTTCACTAATAAACAAAGGTAGAGTTGTGGCCAAAGGAAAGTTAGTGACTACTGATAGCCAGAGAGAGATATTAGGAACAAAACTTGGACCAGAATATTGTGGGGTTTATGTTGAGTGCCTTAAAAATACTGAACATGGCAATATTGGAGATGAGGAGGTGCCTAGACCGTTTGATCAAATTCGTACACTCATTGATGCTGTGGGCTATGTTATTCCCTGGCCAATTATACATGTAAGTTTTTTATTTGAAATAGTACATGTGCCAGTAGCATCTCCAGATTGAGTTATTTATCTAATACATGCTCCATTGTAGGTGAATAAAGCTAGAAGTTCATCTCGTATCCGCAACAAGTTGGTACCCACAGAACATGCACAAGGCTAGATGGAAGGAAAGTACAATTAGGAAGTGAACAACATATGTTTTAGTTGTTAAAAAAAAGTATTTAAGTAATATTTGTATGATATTGTCATTATGTCTATGTTTATTTGTGAACACAATTGTTTGTTCAGTAATGGACATATTGTCTATCGAGTTAGTCGGATTCTTGATGTTTTCTTGAGGACGAATGCAATATCATTGATGATTTACTTCTTAGTATTAATGTAATTTAGTTTCTATATTCATCTTGATGCACAGTTTTATATATATCACATGTATTTTTTACTAGGGCATAATATAACGTTACAATATAACGTGTCTATACTACTACACAAAACATAATGATGTATAAACAAAATCGTTTCAACATGTATTAATACATAGTATATCGTTACTATAAAACGTATAGATATATGTAGACACGCAATAAAAACATGTCTACAATATTGTTTCTACTTTCCTTGACACATGTTAAAGCGTTACTATAAAACGTGTCACACGCCACGTCAGCTGTCACGTCACCTCTCCATGTCAGTAGCCTCCACATCAACCGCCACGTCACCTTTCCACGTCAGCTGCCACATCATCTTTCCACGTCAGATGCCACATCACCTTTCCATGTCAGCTGCCATATCATGTTCCATGTCACCTACAATATCGTCTCTATACTCCTTAATGCGCAATAATATGTTACTATAGAACGTGTCTATAGTAGTAGACATGTATTGTGAATGTATCTACTATATCGTCTCTACACTTTTCACACGTAATGAAATGTTACTATATGACATAACTACACTAATAGACACATATTATATATGTATCTATAAAAGCATATTAATGAGTTTAGACATGCATATAACGTGTCTATAAAACGTCTATTCATCTAATATATACGCTTACGAAAATCATCTCTACGAAGCCTGACACGGTCCATGCGAAGACGCTTCTGATACGTTTTCGTAAAGCGTGCCTACATTCTTATAGAGACGAATTAAACCGTGTCTACTCTCTAAAAAAGTGTAGCTATAAGGGGGGTTTCTAGTAGTGTCTTCTACCTAACAACCTGTCGCACACAAAAATGGTCCATACTGTAGCAGCCAATTAGTTGGAAGCATTGCTATAAAGATAATAAAGTGCACCACACATGTCAAACAGATTCATGGTTCCGTGGCGCATAACAATTCAAGTAATTAGAGAAGATTTAAGTTTCAATTTATAAGCCATTTGACTTTTTTGACCCCAAGTTTGACCATTTGTCTTATTCAAAAATTTATACGAAATATTACTTCTTTTGTTATGCCTTACTTTGTTAATAAAAGTTCTTCAAGAATGGTTTAAATTTAACTCTTTTACGCAAATATTTTAAATAATACGAGTGGTCAAAGTTATTGTTGAAAAAGTCAAACAACTTATAAATTATGATGGACGGAGTACAAAGGATCGAAGACTCCTCCAGATCTCGAACTCTCTCTAACTCCCAACTACATCTATTCTGCGACAACATCTTGAAAAATGTGTATATAACGAAGCTTTGTGTGTTGATGATCTAATAATAAATGAATTGATGATCTGATAAGAGGCGGCCTGTGTTCCTTTTAGTCCTGCGGTGGAGTTGGTGCTACTCCGGGATAGAGTAATCATCAAGTTCAAGCTATCTCCGATGAATTTTGGCATGCCACGTGGCCCAAACAGAATTGAAAAGGTCAGAAGCATTGTCCTCCACCGACCTACACAGAAAACCAGCAAAGAACCGGCCTCTAATGTAGTGAACCGGGCCTGAACCGGAGCAAATACACTCTGTTTACCTTTCTGACAAGTAAACCGGGTCTCCGAGCAGCTGGACCAGCCGGTCCAAGCGCTCGCGTGCCTGCTGAACCATGACGCCGCCCGTCCTAGACCGCCACGTGATCACCGCCTCCGCTCGCCTGCTACGCAGAGCGCCTGCGCACGTGGGTTGCCTCCCGCCTAGGCCGCTCAGGCGCTTGCGCGCGTGGGCCGCCTGCCCCGCAATGCTGGGCCAAGCTGCGTGGGCAGCAGCGCTCGCGTTGCGCCCCGCCTTAGCTCATGGGCTTTGTTGGGCCGCCGTCCGACAGCAGCGCAGCGGGCCGCGCCCCATTGCTGGGCCATGAAGCCGCCTGCATGGCTTAGGCCGCCTGGCCGCCGCTATTATGTCTACCAGTGGGCTCTGCTGAGGTGGAGCCCGCCTACATGGTGGGCCCCACTTAAATATAATAATTTATTTGTGAAATTATTATTTTATTATCTTGATGTCTAAAAATAGTAAAGAAGATATCCATTTCGATCAGCGCGATGAGATTTACATAATGGTGCATTCCATTCCTTCATTTAAAATACTTTTATTTGGTGAAACATTAAATATTTCTACAAGACAGTGAAAACATCAAAACTCGTGGAACTCTGTTAAATAAAGACCTATATCTATATATTGAGATTCATTTTAGGCCTTTTTAGGTAATAATTGATGGCTAATTTAGGGTTCTAAGATCCTTCAAGACCACTGTGGGCTGCACCTTGAAAGGAGGTTGAGGCCGCTGGCAGGCTCCTCAAGGTTGCAGGCCAAAGAAAGATTGGGTTGGTCGTGGCCTAGAGTCAAGCAGTAGAGAGGGCTGAGGTGGTTTGCAAGGGGGCATGGGCTGCCAGATTTGTCGGCCAAGAAGATAGAGCCTAAGAGTTTTAAAAACAGATTCCATTTTCTTTCGTTTTAGAAATCAATTAAATAAAAAAATTAAAAACTTAATTTTAAAGACTTGATTTTAAACTAAAATACTAATACACGAGTATCTAGTAATCATGTGTATATGAAATAAAGTGCCATTTCTAATAATACGAACCGTAAAGATAGCATTGGCTAAATATGTTCGGGAAACTAGGAAAATAAAATAGTACATGGACCAGCTGTGCCATGTGACTGGAACATGCCAACATGGACGATAATGTTTTAAAAAGAGTAAAATACACCAGCGGTCCCTAAACTTGCAATGTAGTGTCATCCTGGTCCCTAAACTCTCAAATCGACCGTTTAGGTCCTCAAACTTATTCGGTTGTGTCATTCCGGTCCCTAAACTTGTAAATCACCCATTTAGATCCTCAAATTTGTTTAGTTGTGTGATCCCGGTCCTTAAACTTGTTCGGCTGTGTTATCTGGGTCCAAACAGGGTGATCTAGAAACTTGATATCAAAAAATAATTTATAACTTTTTCTTATGAACTCGAATGAAGACAAACTTTATATCAAAATTGTAGCACTCAACGCGATCTACAACTTTGTAGTTGAAAAAAGTTTTATTTGAAGCCGTTTAATATTCCAAAATATTATTGTAAGTTTATAGATTTTAAAATTTAAAATTAAATTTTAGGATACTAAACGACTTTAAATAAAAATATTTACAACTACAAGGTTGTGAATCATATTGAGAACTATAACTTTTATATAGGCCATATCAATATCCAAGTTTGTTTGTAATTTTAAATTTCAAATTTCAGAATCTATAAACATACAAAAATATTTTGGGACCCTAAACAGTTTTAATTCAAAAACTTTTCAACTACAAAGTTGTAGATCGCATCGAGGGCTACAATTTTAATATAAAGTTTGTCTTCATTTGAGTTTATATGAAAAAGTTATGAATTATTTTTTTATACCAAGTTTTTAAATCGCCCTGTTTGGACCCAGATGACACAGCCGAATAAGTTTAGGGATTGTGATGACACAACTGAACAAGTTTGAGGGTCTAAATGGATGATTTGTAAGTTTAGGGACCGGAATGACACAACCGAACAAGTTTAGGGACCGAGATGACACAGATGGACAAGTTTAAGGACCTAAACGGTCGATTTGAGAGTTTAGGGACCGGGATGACACAACAGCGCAAGTTTAGGGACCGCCGGTGCACTTTACTCTTTTAAAAAAACTCAACAAATTCTTGGTGACACTTAAACTTTGTCATAGGTTGATGGCATTTATAGATTATACATTGTGACATAGAAAATGTAGTTATGACATAGCAAATATTGTCAATAGATGGGATTGGACTAGCTATGTGATGTTTTTTGTGACATGCCACTTTTTATTGTCACTAAGTCACAATGCCTAATACAGAATGTAATAAACCAGATAATATAATGACATTATGATCTATTATCATATGAAATATGTCAAAAAACCACAAATTTCTTGTAGTGGCATCAACATATGGGCATATGACGAGCCCTCCCTCACAATGAGGCCCTATTTAGAGGCCAAAATCTGTTGGACAAAAATATTTGAATTTGGACAGTTGGACCAAAAGATTTGGCCTGGTGTTTAGATGCATTCAAAAAGAATGTCAGAACTCAACACATGCTCAACACATAACCGATTTTCCCCCAATAAATGCATTGCATGCAGTGTATGCAAGCACATTGCATGCATGGAAAACAATTTACGCACAGCTTACATTTCACAGACAGCAATCAACAAAGAATACATACACAACAACAAGAAGAACAAATGAAGGTTCTCATAGCACATTATTTTAAAAACTTAATTCCATTCACAAAGCTGCCATGAAAAAAATTACAAGTTCTCAACATTACATAGAAATACATGCGCTCAATTAGACCTTCATCACTGTCTACACAGCAGTTCGAGCGCAATACTATCATAAAATGCATTCATCTGTCACCATCATCCCTACTATCCACCGAAATAGTCCTCGGTTGATGCACTGCAGCTTCATTAGGGACAAAGTTCTCATCCCGATCACACAGATCAAAGTGGTCATCTAATAACCCACTCAACCTAATGAAATTATGAAGTGCAAAGCATACAACAATGATATGTGTTTGTATTTCAGGTGGATAACTTGGCATGTGCTGCAATATTTGCCACTTCATCTTCAAAATGCCAAATGAGCGCTCGATGACATTTTGAAGAGAGGAATGTGCATAGTTGAATGACTCCTTTTTACCTTGTGGTTTGCGGCCATTTTGAAACGTAGGCATGTGGTACTTCATTGCCTTGTATGGCGCTAGATAACCCGGCCGGTTCGGGTAGCCCGAGTCCACCAGATTGTACTTTCCTACACCAAGAATTCCCTCTAAGTGTACATACAATCACTTAGAAACCATTAATGCATTACCCCCTATGTTTGTACCAGTAGGTGGATGAGGGAACTTATTGTTGTACGTTGACATTGCTGAATCAAAGACTCGCATGTCATGAACTGACCTAGGCCAACCAGCTAAGACAAATGTCACCAAGGCGAAGTCACAACAAGCCATCACATTTTGTGTCGTAATCCCCTTGCGACACATGTATTGCACATCCTTATCTTTAGGCACGATATCAGGAATGTGTGTACCATCTATTGCCCCTACACAAACTTTGAAGAATGGATGGAACCTAGGGTTGCTCAGTCTAGAATGTATGTTCATAAACAAGGGATCCCAAGGTTTAAGGATATCATTTGGTAGGCTGATTACACAGGGCAATACTCTGTAAATGACACTATGAACTATAGCTAGTGACCTCTCGAATCTATCCTCAACTCGCCTAACCGACATTGATCCACCAACTACCCACAGGAACATGCCTAAATCCTCTAAGGATGTGCATTTGGAATTAGAGGGCAGCCCATACAGTTCAACTAAGAAATCATGCAGTCGCATGAAAACATTTGGGGCCATTCTAAGCATGTTGTAGCAGCGGGTCCTGTCCGCTAGCCTTGTTTGCACCCATTCCTACCCACTAAGTACCGGCGGCACATGCTGGGTACTGTTGTAGTGCTTGTCTAGGATGTCTAGCATACTGAAACATACCATACACAAAACCACTCGCGTCATCCTCCATCATCATCTTGAAAAATTGTTATGCCATTGTTGACGGTAGTTATTGTATGATTTCATCCGTCAACTAAACATGAAAAAGGATTCAAAGGCAATCACCAACATATAATAGGGTTTAAACTAACAGAATTCCAAAAGTTTTAGTGAATCTATTATTTGTAAGGTTTAAATAGGAAAAGAACCAAAGGAAGACCCACATGCCATACAAATATATCGAATTTCATGTGGGCTCCGTGTCAAGAAGATTTTAGAGAACACCAGAGACTCACCTGCAAAACCGAGACCCAATCGGCAGAAAGGGGGGTTCGGCCAAACCCACCCCTGGTTCGGCCTAACCAGGGCCCACTCGTCAGCCCCTACTCAGATATATTGAAAATAATATAATGAATGATACCAATCCAAAACAATTTTATATTGCAATTTAAATCTTATAGATATTAAAAATTTTATTAAATATCAGCCAAGTCAGATATAGATTCTAACTTGTATGTGGTGCAAATTATGGTTTGGGGGCACCAATATACCCAATTCTATTATATAATTACTAATGTAACCCTATCTGTTGGTGCAAATTAGGGGGTTTGGGTTGTGACAGAACCGACCAATTTATAAGAGCACAAGTACGACGATAGCTGTTGAAACAGCTGAACGACTGAAAGCTCATGTTTGGTTTTGGGTAATTGATGAAACCTAGTTTGCTAATGTTTGCTCTAAGTGTTCCATGAGATTAATTAGCAAACAATAAGATGGTGCAAAGGACCGGGTCGGTGGAGGCCACAAGTGTAGGGCAATGACGGCATCCATGCAAATGGTGTAAGTCCATCGACAAGAGGAGAAAGCCCTAATGACGGCATCCATACAAATGGTAAAAGTCCATCATCAAAAGGTGTCCACAAGATTCATCAAGAGATGAGAAGGAAGATGGTGAAAAGCTAGGAGCTTAAGGCAAAGGTATAACCTATAGGAACTCTTTTGCTTTTGGTGATCAAGACTCTATAGAGAGAGTGATCACATTTAGGATAGATAGCTGTACTATCAAGAGGGGTGAAATCATTTGTGAAATGCGGTTATCAAAGTGCCACTAGGTGTTCATATTCATTGCATATACATGTAGATGCTAGTGACACTAACAAAACCCGTTGAAAACTCTTCGGAAAATGCTAACACACTTGCTCTTAAGTGAGAGACACTTTGGAATGTCAGCGCTTTTCGGTGTTTTCACAGTATAGAAAAGTGCACCGAAAACTTGTCGAAGTTGTGTAATACCCCGGGTATTACGGCTAATTAATTTTGCCATGTCATCATATTTATTTTTGAGCATCTGCATATGAGTGTGATTAGGGTCTTTAGAGTGACTTATTCATTAATGTTATGGATATCATAATTGAATCCCTGATTTGCTAATTAAAAAAACAAATCAAAAGAAAGATTTGAATTTAAGCCCTAATCGGACCCAAAACCCTAAATCAAAATCTACTTCGAATCTGGTCATGGTCTCTTCATAGAAGTAGATCTTTTTATATGTAACAACTTTTATTTTGGGTGTTTTTGAAGTTCTTCAATATAAATTCAAATTAAACCCTAATTACCACTTTGAAATTCAAATTTGAAATGTCAATTTAAAAACTATTGAGAATCTGACCAAACTCATTTAATGAAAGTTGTAAAGCTACTCAAATAGGACAACTTCTATTTTGGCAATTTTTCAAGTTGTTAAATAAATTTAAAAGTAATTTTAAAAATTCAGTTTGAAATTTAAAACCCTCTTCTACCCCCTTTTGAATAGTTTCAAAATTATTCAAAATTTGGAGTTGATCCCTAAACCAATGTTGTTCAGAATTTCGAAAACTACAACTTTTATGTTTACATCTTTCCAAGTTGGCACACAAAATTTTGAGAAATCAGTCAAAACCGGTTGAATGGCACTTAATCGGGCTACAGTAATCTGCCCCCTCCTCTGTTCGCGAACAGGGGCCGGCAGCCGTCCGCGCCGCGCGCGCGCGGCGCCGCCCGTGCCGGCCGGCCGTGTGCCCCCCCGGCGCAGTCAACCTTGTAGGGGACCCCGCACCGACTCGGATCGGCTTGTTCCCTCCCTTCCAGCTCCTTAAATGGCGACGGTCGCCCGGTCCCCGTCGCTCTTCTCTCTCGCTCGCCGTAGTGCCCGCCTCGGTTTGTGGCAAAATTCGCCCTCACCGAGTCATCACCGTTGCCTCCAGCTTGCTGTTGATTAGCCAACTCCTTTGCGCGTCGTTTGCCACTGGTGGTGCAAGCCGTAGAGGTCCGTGTGCGTCGGAACGTGGTCGCCGTCTCCGCGGGTGTCCGGAGCACCGCCGCAGCCACTCCTCGCGCGACGAGCTCGTTGTGGTGAGTCTCTCTGCCTTAGACCGTCCGTTTGCGGCTCTATGAGTCATACCTTAGCTCATGCTCGCAGCGGCGTCCCATTTTGTCCCCTAGGATCACCGGAACGCGACTTCGCCGTGGAGGCCGAGCCGTTGCACGCCGCCGCCGTCGTCAAGCTCGCTGCTCCGATCCATCTCAGCCTCGGCCAGACGTCGGACTAGAGTCGTGGTGAGCTCCTGGTCCTCCCTGCCCTTTTTCCTTCTACTCTACCGCACCGTCGCGGCCGGGCCAGGGTCGCCGTGCCGTCGCATCCGCCATGGGCGAGGTGGAGCTCGTCGGAGGCACGTGGGGTCGGGGTTAACCTAGCTAGGGTGTGCGCTGGGCTTGGGGATTCTCGTAGGTGCGCGCGGTTTCATTGCCGAGATCGCCGGCGGCGAAATCCGCGGCGGGCCGCCGCGAGTGCGCACGCGCGAGGGCGCGCGGGAGGTGGAAGAGGGAGCTGACAGGGGGGCCCCGCCTGTCAGCGTCCCTTAGCGCGCGCGCGCGGCCGAGCGCGCGGGCCGGTGCGGGAGCGGCCGAGTGGGCCGGCCTGTCCGACTTGGGCCGTTCTGGGCCAGATAGGCGTTTTCCATTTTCCCGTGGAATTTCAAAGGGATTTCTATTTTAAATTGCTTTGAATAGTTCCTGAGTTTTTTATTTTTGTAGTATTATTTCTGTTAATCTAAAAATCATGAAAATAATTGTGGATACTCTCTGGAGCATGTAGTATTTTATAAAATATTATATATAGGGTTTGGACACTTTCTGCAGGAACTAAAAATCAGCATATTAATTAAGAAATGCAACTTTGAGCAATTTTAATAAATTCCAGAATTATCCAAAAATCATGAAAATTTATGTGGTACTATTTTAGGGTAAGATCTATCTGTTGGGTAAATTTGGGCTCAATTGGAAACTCTTAGTACACTTGTTAATTAAGTATAGGGTTTATGGGTTAATAGAATTAAGTTAAGCGCATAATCCCTATTGTTTGGTGTGATTTTGGATTGATTGGCTCAAGGGTCTTTCACCATAGTGATCCTTGACAGAAGTATTAGGGTCGCATGTTGGTTGTAGTAAAGCTGTGCAGCGGCTTTCTGTGACCGTTAAAATGGTCAATAAAACAAAAAAAATAGGAAACATCGCTTTTAGCTTCCATAAAATGTTTACAACTTTACCGTGAAGGAAAGTTGTACTCAAGATCTTAATGGTTTACTTTCAAGCACTTCATTTGTTGTCCTCATGCCATGCTAAGCATCCATCATTGCATACGTGTAGTGCCCGTTCCCGAGGAGGTCCAGGTCGAGACTGCTGCTGAGGAGGTCACTCCAGAGGTTATCCAAGGATTCGACATCTGCGGGACCGATCCCGACCCGACGCTGTACGCAATTCAAGGCAAGCCCCGGTGCATCTAGCCCCGCCTTGTGTTTTATAAAATTTTTATCACTTGAGTCTATTAATGCATTAGGTTGATAGGAGTTGCTTGTCACCTATATTGATGCATTACCTGCCTTGATATATAATATCCCGGAAACCTGTTTAAAAATAAAAATATTCAAAAATGCTTAGTACTGCTTACTCAATTTAGAGTTGCAATAAAAGGCTATTTTTGACCTATGAAAATGTGATAATTAAGGATCATGAAAAAGGGGAAGGGACTTGAGTCCGTTCGGAAATTGTGTACTTGGGTAGCAGTCCCAATGCACCGTAACCGTCGGAAAGGGATTTTCCGTTCGTTGGTTGTGAATTTGGGTTAGAGTCCCAATGCTTGACCATCGGCGGGAAAGGGATTTGAAAACCGTTGGGACAGTTGTATTTGGGTTAGAGTCCCAATGCAATGTCGCCGGCGGAAAAGAATTAGGGACCGTTCATTGGAGGCCTGCTGTGATCGAGACTTTGCAACTAGCCACATACTACGGAAAGCTCTGACTCCGGTAGCTCTGCTACCTGAACCGACAACCACGCACTGGGAGTGGAGAGATGGCGAGAGCAGCGTGTACCCTCGTGGCCGGCGTGCCTGGAGAGGAGAGGAGTACTGTGTTCTCGGGTGGCGCAGGACCAGTTCAGGGGTAGAAAAGCCGTGGTAGCCGGAGTTGGTATATGCAAGCTTAAGTGCTACATATGCAGTGTGGATAGGGATCCCCAGCTGGGTACTAATCGATTCGAATCGTCGTTGCTCCTCGGATATGGAGACTTGATCCTTTGACCTACAATTGAAAAGTGGTTCGAAACTAGGTGTTTTGAGAATGAGTAAGAATTTTGAAGGTATAATGATATATGAAAAGGAATTTGGATATATGGATATGATTAAAATAAGACTGAGTTAAAATATTGAAATAAGTTAGTAATGCTTTTCTGCAAAACTCTTGACTCTTGCTCCGGCCTTACCTTGACTCCCCTCAGCCTGCATTCCTGAGTCTCAATCCTTTTTCTTAGTCGGGTAAGTCTTGCGGAGTACCCCAGTACTCAGGGTTTGTTAACCCCATGTTGCAGGGATTCAGCAGCCGGAGATCTGTTTCGCTCCTTGCTGCGTGACAGTGGTCCAGGAGGGTAGTGAGGAGGAATAAGGTTGAACCCTTGGGCAGGGTTCTTATCATTTAAATACCTTATTATGTTGTATCGTCAGTCCACTGCTACTTATTTTAAATATGGTTTGTAATATTTGTACCTTAATCCTATTTGGACAAGTGATTTGTAATCTAAGTATCTTATAATCTTTCCGCGCTTTTACTCTGGTGTAATTTGTTATGAAATGTTGTAATCCTGTAATGACTTCGCAATGAGATCCTGTCGGAGGACATCGGGCGCTAATGTAGCCCGGCAGGACCTTCTAGATCATTTGGGACACGGGTCCGGCTGTCAGAGGTCATTAGTGACAATGACAGGTGCCTGTGGGCCATGTGATTTAGGCGGTTCTGTCACAGCTGGTATCAGAGAGTTCCATTGCTAAATCATTACTGTATTACCTTGTAAAACTTCAAAATGTTTTGGATCATAAACTTAAAATTTGCTATTTTGGTCCAAATTGCTCATTCTTGTCTAAATCTGTATTATAGTTATGGTAGCCAGTGGAATAGCACTATTATTAGCCCTATGTTAAAAATTATTTATGTATGTGTTATGCTTGCATTGGTTTTAAATTCGTAAGTACGGTTCATGCATCATGATTAATTCATTTCATAAATAACTTCCTCCTTAAAATGGGTTATGGGTTAGGATCTATCAAACCTATTCTTGCTAGCCTGTATTACATCCTCGCTAATCCCAACTTATCTTCTCCAGCATGGCACGCTGCAAGCAGACTGCACGCAAGATGACGGGACCCAGGGGTGTGCCGCGTCACCAGCTGGCGCCGCGCGACGGGGAGGCCTCTAGCAGTCGTCGCCCCCGCCGCAGCCGCGCTGAGCTACAGGAGGAGATAGAGAGGATGAGGGAGGAGATGAGGAGGATGGTGGAGGACTTTACCGCCGCTCGTCGGGAGCACTACCAGGACGTAGCGACGATCGACCGACTGCGGACTTCTGTGGCTCGTCTGATCGAGCAGAGGGATGCCACCTGGGCGCGTGAGGACGCGACCAGGGTGAGACTGCACGAGCTGGAAATCTACGTAGAGCAGATCGAGGACTACAATGACACATTGCACGAGGAGGTGCATAGGCTCAACGACGAGCTTAACCCGATCCTGCAGCCACGTGTTGAGGACCCCGAGGATGGGGTGGTCGTTGGTCCTGAGGATCAGGACATGGAGGACGTGGACGAGGAGATTGAGCCTCTCCAGGTGATCGTCGAGGAGGACGCCGATGAGGACGTCGAGGAGGGCGTCGAGGAGCACGTGGCGGAGGTTGACGAGGACGGTGTCGTCTCTGACGGGACCGTGGGTGACGACGACTAGACTAGCAGCGGGACTAGTGATGTCAGTTATTCGTACTATCTAGGGTATTGTAACATCAGTATTGCCAGGAAGACCTTAGTTATGGTTTGGGAACTATGTTAAGTACCGTTTATGTACCCCGGTTATCGTATTGTATGGTGTGTATTGTATTAAGACGTGATTAAGTAATCTAAGACTCAGTTTGGCTTAATCATGCACAGATGCCTGTTAACACCCGCTCGACTGGCGCTGGTACTTCTGAGGACAGGGCCATTCCGCAAGCACCGCCGATCCCACCCACCTTGGCTGATGCTATTGCTGCCTTAGCCAATGCTACGGCATTGCTCGCTCAAAACCGAGATGACCGTGGTGGACGCCGTGGTCGCCACAATGACGAGGAGACGACTTATGTGGACTTCACAGACACCCGTCCACCAGTGTTTACCAAAGCGGATGAGCCGCTGGAAGCAGATGACTGGCTCCGTATCATGGAGCAGAAGTTTGGATTGATTCGCTGCACGGAAACCCAGAAGCCGTTGTTTGCAGCACAGCAACTCCGGGGCCCCGCAAGCGCTTGGTTTGCAAACCTCCAGTCAGCGCAGCCGATAGGGCATCAACTTACTTGGGCGGAGTTTCGTGAGGCTTTTCGTGCACATTACATCCCTGCGGGGGTGATGAAGATGAAGTTGGATCAATTCTTGGCTCTGCAACAAAAGGAATCCACAGTCATGCAGTATGTCAGTCAGTTCAACCACCTGTCGCAGTATGCCCCTGAGCATACTAACACTGATCAGAAAAAGAAGGATTGTTTTGTCAGGGGTTTGAATTTCAAGATTCAGCGAAGTCTGTCCAACAATCTCAACTGCACTTATCATGAGGCTGTCAACTGTGCCATAGCTTTTGAAGAAAGTAACCGCAAGCACCAAGAAGAAAAGAAAAAGAAGAAGTCTGGGTCAGCTGGATCTTCTGGTCATCAAAAGCGCCAGAAAATCATATACCATCCTACTCACCATACCCGTCCCCAGTATCCTCATCAGCAGGTCGTAGTTCGAACTGCTGCTACTTCTCACACTTCTAACCAACAAAGCGCCAACCAGCCGAATGCCCCTGGCATTCGCGTAACCACTCCTCAAACAACTTACAACCAGCCCTGCTACAATTGTGGCAAGATGGGACATTGGTCCCGCAACTGCCCGTATCCCAAACAATACAATCAGAATGCACCGAAGGCTCCTGGTGGACAGCAGCAGCAGACTCAGCACCGTGGCCACCAGCAGCAGGCCCAGAAGGGAAAAGTTGTGAGAAAAGCAGGACAGGTCTACTACACGCAAGTTGGAGACATTCCTGAAGGTGAACCCGTCATGCTGGGTAGGTTCCCTGTCGCAAGTCATCCCGCTATCATGCTTTTCGATTCTGGTGCATCGCATTCATTCATCAATCGTACATTTGTTGTCAAGCATGAAATTCCGATTGGGCTCATAGAGGAAAGTTTCCTTATACAGTCGCCCGGAGGGCGCATTAGTACCAAAGAGATAGTACATCGGGTGCCCATAGAACTTGGCGGGCATGTATTCCCGACCTCAATGATAGTGCTGAAGGATCAGGATATAGATGTGATATTAGGCATGAATTGGATGTATCAGCATAGAGCTCTCATAGACGTGCTGAATAGAACCATCAGAGTGAATTTGCCTAATAGTCAAACTCAACTTCTTATCCAACTTCCCATACCCCAAAGAGCAGTTGGTAGGGTATGTGCAACTGCAGTTACTGAGGTGCGGAACATTCCGGTAGTCTGTGAATTCCCAGATGTATTCCCTGATGAATTGCCTGGTTTACCCCCTGACCGTGATGTAGAATTTGCCATTGAGCTGAAGCCTGGAACAGCACCTATTTCCCGTAGAGCTTATAGAATGCCGCCGAAGGAGTTGGCAGAGTTGAAAATTCAGTTGCAGGATCTGTTGGATAAGGGTTTCATCAGGCCTAGTTCATCCCCCTGGGGTTGTCCTGCTATTTTTGTTAAAAAGAAGGACAGTTCCCTCAGACTCTGTGTTGATTACCGTCCCCTCAATGAAGTCACTATCAAAAATAAGTACCCTTTGCCTCGCATAGATCTACTTTTTGACCAACTTGCTGGGGCCAGGGTGTTCTCAAAAATTGACCTCAGATCGGGGTACCACCAAATAAAAATCCGTCCCGAGGATATTCCCAAAACAGCCTTCACCACCAGATATGGCCTATATGAATATCTAGTTATGTCTTTCGGCCTGACCAATGCCCCTGCCTACTTCATGTACCTCATGAATTCAGTCTTCATGCCCGAGCTCGATAAGTTTGTGGTCGTGTTCATCGACGACATACTTGTCTATTCCAAAAACCCTGAAGAACATGCCAAACATCTTCGTGTAGTCCTAACTCGTTTGAGAGAACATCAACTTTATGCCAAGTTCAGTAAGTGTGAGTTTTGGTTGGACAGAGTTCCGTTTCTTGGGCATATTCTGTCAGCCGAAGGTGTATCGGTTGACCCAAGCAAAGTGGAAGAGATCTTGAATTGGAAGCCACCAACCACAGTGCATCAAGTCCGTAGTTTTATGGGAATGGCGGGATATTACCGCCGTTTTATTTCGGATTTTTCCAAAATATCCAAGCCTATTACCAGCCTATTGAAGAACGAGGTCAAGTTTGTCTGGTCCCCTGAGTGTGAGCAAGCATTTCAGACTTTGAAGAAATTGTTAACCACTGCCCCAGTCCTAGCTCAACCGGACATTGAAAAGCCATTCGACGTATACTGCGACGCTTCGGGAACCGGCCTGGGTTGTGTCTTGATGCAAGAAGGCCGAGTCATTGCTTATGCGTCACGACAGCTTAAGCGTCATGAAGAAAATTATCCCACTCATGATCTAGAATTGGCAGCGGTGGTCCATGCACTAAAAATTTGGCGTCATTATTTGCTTGGCAGTACTTGCAAGATTTACACCGATTACAAGAGCCTAAAGTATATATTTACCCAAGAAGAGTTGAACATGAGACAACGAAGATGGCTCGAGTTGATCAAGGATTATGACATTGAAGTGCATTATCACCCTGGTAAAGCAAATGTGGTTGCCGATGCGCTCAGTCGCAAGGTTCATTGCAGTTGTTTGGCAGTAAAGCCCCGAGACCTTTCTTTATGCTATGAACTAGAGAAGTTGGGGTTAGAGATAGTTGAACAGGGTAGTTTGAACCATATTAATATTGAGACCACCATCCGTGATGAGATAATCGCAGCTCAGAAAGGAAGCAAAGGCGTCAAGCATATTAAGGAGAAAGTCCAAACTGGTACGGTAGATTGTTTCAGGATTGACGAAGAAGGGATCGTATGGTTCAAGGGTCGGCTAGTAGTTCCAAAGGTACCCGAGTTGCGACAAAAGATTTTAGATGAAGCACATTTGACTAGATTCTCCATCCACCCTGGGAGCAATAAAATGTACCAAGATTTGAGGCAAAGGTTCTGGTGGACCAAAATGAAAATAGAGATCGCTCGATATGTAGCGAAGTGTGACACTTGTCAGAAAGTGAAAGCTGTACACATGAAGCCCGGTGGAGAACTGCAACCACTGCCTATTCCTGCATGGAAATGGGAGGACATTAGCATGGATTTCATCGTAGGTCTGCCAAAGACCTCCAGGGGTTTTGACTCAGTCTGGGTTGTGGTTGATCGCCTCACTAAGCAAGCCCACTTCATCCCCGTCAAGACTATTTACACCGCAGTGAACTATGCAAAGCTGTACATCCAGAATTTGATGAAGCTTCATGGTGTGCCCAAGACCATTGTCTCTGATCGAGGTTCTCAATTCATTTCTAACTTTTGGAGAGCTTTCCACAAGTCACTAGGAACAAAGCTTCTACATAGCACTGCGTACCATTCGCAGACTGATGGACAGACTGAGAGAGTCAACCAGGTGTTGGAGGACATGTTGAGGGCCTGCGCACTCAATTACACAGAATCTTGGGATGAGTGCTTGGCACTGGCGGAATTTTCGTACAATAACAGTTACCAGGAAAGTATTAAAATGGCACCGTTCGAGGCGGTATATGGTCGTAGGTGTCGAACACCCCTGAATTGGTCTGAGCCTGGGGAAAGATGGTACTTCGGCGTTGACTTGGTGGAAGAGACTGAAGCAAAGGTTCGGCAAATACAAGATAACCTGAAGATTGCACAGTCGCGACAGAAGAGTTACGCCGATCAAAGGCGTCGTCCTTTGGTGTTCAAAACAGGAGATTATGTCTATCTCAAAGTCTCACCCATGAAGGGAATTAGTCGGTTTGGAGTTAAAGGCAAATTAGCTCCTCGATACATTGGACCATTTCAAATCATGGCTCGTCATGGGAAAGTAGCTTATAAGTTGAGGTTGCCAGATCATCTCTTAGCCGTACACAATGTCTTTCATGTATCACAACTCAAAAAGTGTCTTCGGGTGCCAGATCAAGTCGTGGATATTGAGGGAATAGAACTCCAACCCGATCTAACATACTCTGAGTATCCTATCCAAGTCTTGGATCGGAAGGATCGCGTCACTCGGCGAACCACTACAAGATGGTACAAGATTCAATGGAGCGAACATTCCGAGGACGAAGCCACCTGGGAGTCTGAAGACTATCTCGCCGAAAACTTCCCCGAGTTCTTTGCTACATTGTAAATGTAAAGTTTCTGGTTATAGTCGGTATGAACTTCTCTTATTATCTTATGGTAGAAACTAGAGTAGGTTTACTTGAGACATTTTCTTTTCCATTACTTAGCCCTAAGGTTTATCGTCTATCAAATCTCGGGACGAGATTTCTTTAAGGGGGAAGGGCTGTAATACCCCGGGTATTACGGCTAATTAATTTTGCCATGTCATCATATTTATTTTTGAGCATCTGCATATGAGTGTGATTAGGGTCTTTAGAGTGACTTATTCATTAATGTTATGGATATCATAATTGAATCCCTGATTTGCTAATTAAAAAAACAAATCAAAAGAAAGATTTGAATTTAAGCCCTAATCGGACCCAAAACCCTAAATCAAAATCTACTTGGAATCTGGTCATGGTCTCTTCATAGAAGTTGTAGATCTTTTTATATGTAACAACTTTTATTTTGGGTGTTTTTGAAGTTCTTCAATATAAATTCAAATTAAACCCTAATTACCACTTTGAAATTCAAATTTGAAATGTCAATTTAAAAACTATTGAGAATCTGACCAAACTCATTTAATGAAAGTTGTAAAGCTACTCAAATAGGACAACTTCTATTTTGGCAATTTTTCAAGTTGTTAAATAAATTTAAAAGTAATTTTAAAAATTCAGTTTGAAATTTAAAACCCTCTTCTACCCCCTTTTGAATAGTTTCAAAATTATTCAAAATTTGGAGTTGATCCCTAAACCAATGTTGTTCAGAATTTCGAAAACTACAACTTTTATGTTTACATCTTTCCAAGTTGGCACACAAAATTTTGAGAAATCAGTCAAAACCGGTTGAATGGCACTTAATCGGGCTACAGTAATCTGCCCCCTCCTCTGTTCGCGAACAGGGGCCGGCAGCCGTCCGCGCCGCGCGCGCGCGGCGCCGCCCGTGCCGGCCGGCCGTGTGCCCCCCCGGCGCAGTCAACCTTGTAGGGGACCCCGCACCGACTCGGATCGGCTTGTTCCCTCCCTTCCAGCTCCTTAAATGGCGACGGTCGCCCGGTCCCCGTCGCTCTTCTCTCTCGCTCGCCGTAGTGCCCGCCTCGGTTTGTGGCA
Organism: Eremochloa ophiuroides; assembly: GCA_038502445.1. Lineage (NCBI taxonomy): Eukaryota > Viridiplantae > Streptophyta > Magnoliopsida > Poales > Poaceae > Eremochloa > Eremochloa ophiuroides. Next base: position 49,192,282 of record JAHLJS010000005.1, on the reverse strand, counting down.
AAATTCGCCCTCACCGAGTCATCACCGTTGCCTCCAGCTTGCTGTTGATTAGCCAACTCCTTTGCGCGTCGTTTGCCACTGGTGGTGCAAGCCGTAGAGGTCCGTGTGCGTCGGAACGTGGTCGCCGTCTCCGCGGGTGTCCGGAGCACCGCCGCAGCCACTCCTCGCGCGACGAGCTCGTTGTGGTGAGTCTCTCTGCCTTAGACCGTCCGTTTGCGGCTCTATGAGTCATACCTTAGCTCATGCTCGCAGCGGCGTCCCATTTTGTCCCCTAGGATCACCGGAACGCGACTTCGCCGTGGAGGCCGAGCCGTTGCACGCCGCCGCCGTCGTCAAGCTCGCTGCTCCGATCCATCTCAGCCTCGGCCAGACGTCGGACTAGAGTCGTGGTGAGCTCCTGGTCCTCCCTGCCCTTTTTCCTTCTACTCTACCGCACCGTCGCGGCCGGGCCAGGGTCGCCGTGCCGTCGCATCCGCCATGGGCGAGGTGGAGCTCGTCGGAGGCACGTGGGGTCGGGGTTAACCTAGCTAGGGTGTGCGCTGGGCTTGGGGATTCTCGTAGGTGCGCGCGGTTTCATTGCCGAGATCGCCGGCGGCGAAATCCGCGGCGGGCCGCCGCGAGTGCGCACGCGCGCGGGCGCGCGGGAGGTGGAAGAGGGAGCTGACAGGGGGGCCCCGCCTGTCAGCGTCCCTTAGCGCGCGCGCGCGGCCGAGCGCGCGGGCCGGTGCGGGAGCGGCCGAGTGGGCCGGCCTGTCCGACTTGGGCCGTTCTGGGCCAGATAGGCGTTTTCCATTTTCCCGTGGAATTTCAAAGGGATTTCTATTTTAAATTGCTTTGAATAGTTCCTGAGTTTTTTATTTTTGTAGTATTATTTCTGTTAATCTAAAAATCATGAAAATAATTGTGGATACTCTCTGGAGCATGTAGTATTTTATAAAATATTATATATAGGGTTTGGACACTTTCTGCAGGAACTAAAAATCAGCATATTAATTAAGAAATGCAACTTTGAGCAATTTTAATAAATTCCAGAATTATCCAAAAATCATGAAAATTTATGTGGTACTATTTTAGGGTAAGATCTATCTGTTGGGTAAATTTGGGCTCAATTGGAAACTCTTAGTACACTTGTTAATTAAGTATAGGGTTTATGGGTTAATAGAATTAAGTTAAGCGCATAATCCCTATTGTTTGGTGTGATTTTGGATTGATTGGCTCAAGGGTCTTTCACCATAGTGATCCTTGACAGAAGTATTAGGGTCGCATGTTGGTTGTAGTAAAGCTGTGCAGCGGCTTTCTGTGACCGTTAAAATGGTCAATAAAACAAAAAAAATAGGAAACATCGCTTTTAGCTTCCATAAAATGTTTACAACTTTACCGTGAAGGAAAGTTGTACTCAAGATCTTAATGGTTTACTTTCAAGCACTTCATTTGTTGTCCTCATGCCATGCTAAGCATCCATCATTGCATACGTGTAGTGCCCGTTCCCGAGGAGGTCCAGGTCGAGACTGCTGCTGAGGAGGTCACTCCAGAGGTTATCCAAGGATTCGACATCTGCGGGACCGATCCCGACCCGACGCTGTACGCAATTCAAGGCAAGCCCCGGTGCATCTAGCCCCGCCTTGTGTTTTATAAAATTTTTATCACTTGAGTCTATTAATGCATTAGGTTGATAGGAGTTGCTTGTCACCTATATTGATGCATTACCTGCCTTGATACATAATATCCCGGAAACCTGTTTAAAAATAAAAATATTCAAAAATGCTTAGTACTGCTTACTCAATTTAGAGTTGCAATAAAAGGCTATTTTTGACCTATGAAAATGTGATAATTAAGGATCATGAAAAAGGGGAAGGGACTTGAGTCCGTTCGGAAATTGTGTACTTGGGTAGCAGTCCCAATGCACCGTAACCGTCGGAAAGGGATTTTCCGTTCGTTGGTTGTGAATTTGGGTTAGAGTCCCAATGCTTGACCATCGGCGGGAAAGGGATTTGAAAACCGTTGGGACAGTTGTATTTGGGTTAGAGTCCCAATGCAATGTCGCCGGCGGAAAAGAATTAGGGACCGTTCATTGGAGGCATGCTGTGATCGAGACTTTGCAACTAGCCACATACTACGGAAAGCTCTGACTCCGGTAGCTCTGCTACCTGAACCGACAACCACGCACTGGGAGTAGAGAGATGGCGAGAGCAGCGTGTACCCTCGTGGCCGGCGTGCCTGGAGAGGAGAGGAGTACTGTGTTCTCGGGTGGCGCAGGACCGGTTCAGGGGTAGAAAAGCCGTGGTAGCCGGAGTTAGTATATGCAAGCTTAAGTGCTACATATGCAGTGTGGATAGGGATCCCCAGCTGGGTACTAATCGATTCGAATCGTCGTTGCTCCTCGGATATGGAGACTTGATCCTTTGACCTACAATTGAAAAGTGGTTCGAAACTAGGTGTTTTGAGAATGAGTAAGAATTTTGAAGGTATAATGATATATGAAAAGGAATTTGGATATATGGATATGATTAAAATAAGACTGAGTTAAAATATTGAAATAAGTTAGTAATGCTTTTCTGCAAAACTCTTGACTCTTGCTCCGGCCTTACCTTGACTCCCCTCAGCCTGCATTCCTGAGTCTCAATCCTTTTTCTTAGTCGGGTAAGTCTTGCGGAGTACCCCAGTACTCAGGGTTTGTTAACCCCATGTTGCAGGGATTCAGCAGCCGGAGATCTGTTTCGCTCCTTGCTGCGTGACAGTGGTCCAGGAGGGTAGTGAGGAGGAATAAGGTTGAACCCTTGGGCAGGGTTCTTATCATTTAAATACCTTATTATGTTGTATCGTCAGTCCACTGCTACTTATTTTAAATATGGTTTGTAATATTTGTACCTTAATCCTATTTGGACAAGTGATTTGTAATCTAAGTATCTTATAATCTTTCCGCGCTTTTACTCTGGTGTAATTTGTTATGAAATGTTGTAATCCTGTAATGACTTCGCAATGAGATCCTGTCGGAGGACATCGGGCGCTAATGTAGCCCGGCAGGACCTTCTAGATCATTTGGGACACGGGTCCGGCTGTCAGAGGTCATTAGTGACAATGACAGGTGCCTGTGGGCCATGTGATTTAGGCGGTTCTGTCACAAGTTGTCCGGTGGCTAACTTTTTTTAAAGGTGCAAAAACGTGTGCACCGGACGCGCCCGGTGTGAACCCTGTGCTCTCAGGTTAGTTCGGTGAAGTTTTCACCGGACGCGCGAAAATCTTCACCAGACGCGCTGGGAACACATTTCCAGCGTCCGGTGCCTCTGACGTGGTGAGCAGCAGTTGACCGTTGGCGCAACGGACGCCGAGGAACGTCCGGTGACCCTGCACCAGACGCGTCCAGTGAGCAAATGTGCTCTCTGGAACCTCTCTGGAACTGTACCGGACGCTGGCGTCCGGTGCGAGCGCGCGCAGCGGGCGATTTCAAACGGCTAGTACACGTGTCGCTGGACGATACACCGAACGCCGCACCGGATGCGTCCGGTGTGAACTAAAGGAGCGCCTGGTGCCCCTGGAAATAGTGAATAATGGTTGAATCTTTGAGTAGGGGCTATAAGTAGTGGAGTGACCGGCTTGTGCTCTCACTCTTGGACATTTTCATTGACATAGCAAGCTAGTGAGCCTCTCCACTCCTCTCTCACACCTTACACTTGATTGAGATCATCATTTGGGGAGATTGGAGAGAGCATCAAGTGCATTGCATGAGTGTGTTCATTTAAAGGCATTTGGTGATTGTTTTTCGCAGCAGATTCTCTTGTTACTCTTGGAGTTTGCCGACTCCTAGATGGCTTGGAGCTGCGAGAATCGTTGAGGGGAGTTGGTGATTGTCTCCGCCTCCGATCGGTGAAGTTGTAAGGGGTTATTGAGCCTTCCCCGCGGGAGATCGCAATTAGCTACTCTAGTGGATTGTGCGGCACCCTTGAGAAGGGTTTGGCATGTGATGCCAATTAGCGCGTGAACCTCCAAGTGGGTGTATTGCTACAACGAGGACGTAGCTTGACGGCAAGCAAGTGAACCTCGGTAAAAATCATTGTGTCAACTCTCTTGCCGAGGATTTCATTTGTGTTGATTGATTGATTTATACACTCTTCATCGCCGGTATAAAAATCACCCTCTCTCCTTTACTTTCTTGCACTTAACTTTGTGTAGCTTACTCGTGTGGTTGTTCACTTAGGAGTAGAGTAGAGTAGTGACTTAGACTTGTTGTTGAGTGAACTAGAGACAATAGCCAAGAAAGGTTAGGTGGCTTGCACTTTTGAGTAGGCTAGCGCAAAATTCGCTTCGCCGCTTATTTGTCTAACCACTTTGGTTAAATGTTGTTTGTAGAATTTTTATAGGCTATTCACCCCTCTCGAACCATTTAGGACCTTTCAACGACCACACTTGAGCCCATATAAACCCGGTAATCCGTGAAATCTCGAAGGATTTCAAACCAAACGGTAACACAACCAAGATCGTACAGGGTTCAACAACATACATCCATATTACATAACTTCAAAGTACGAAGTACGCAGATATAATTTACATCATAAGTTTTCGAACTTAGCAGAAGCAAAGTAGTTTTACAAACCAAGTCTTACACAACCTTACTTAAATAATATACAGTGCCATGCTTAGGATCAAACTTGCCAGATAAGATAACTATTTAACACGAAGACATAAGCCGCCCACACTTCAGTCCTCGTCCACGGCTGGGGTGAAGCAATTCTTGCAATAACCATAAAAGATTTGGCCATCTGCAACAATTTGGGATAAACCCTGAGTACATGATTGTACTCCGCAAGACTTACCCGTCTTACAATATAAAAGACTCTCAAGGAATATGTAAGGCTTTTAAGTGGAGTTGGCTGACTCATTTGCATAAAAAGCTCTTTTAGTTTAAGATGCCATATGTCATTACTAGCAAGTTTTTAGTAGTCATAAATTCTTGCTTTTAACTTGAAACCTAATCTAATTCAAACACTTGATTAATTCTAAGCAAACAATATATATAACCATAGCATTTTGGCCATTCGAGCTTTCAATAACCATTATCATATCCATTTCTCATTCTCTACGTTGCCAGAAGATCAGTACAGTTTCTCATTAACCAGGAGAGATAGCGATTCGAATCGATTACAAACCAGCGGTGTCAAATGCCAATCACAAACCCAGACAGACATGTACGGGGTCCCTTAGGTCACCCTTGGTACTATTTGGGTACCAACCGCGGGTCTGAGGGAGCGATATGCTGGGGGACTGACTAGTGGCCAGGAAGCTCAGGAATCGACCTACCCATGGTCCAATCTAGCTCCCGAAACCCTACACGGTCCAGCATATACACTGAGCTAACCAGTTCCCGGCCCAAATAGACCTACTCGGCTTCACAGTCGGAACGACTTATCCGGCCAGCTAAGTAATGACGTCTTTCAATCTCAACCGATGTCCCACAGGGATGTTTCCCTATTTCACTTGGCGGTGATTGGCCTACGACCAAGACCTCCACATCTTGTTGTATCCAAATTATCCTTCCGCCCAAACTCATTGCCTCTCTCAGCTCACATGGTTATTTCACGATAGCAAATATAGCGGAAAAAGTCTAAATCCCCCCTGAACTATAGACCCTAGAACACATGACCCCCCAACCTATGAAACGATCTAATTTACCTCCTAAACTATCCAAAACCGTCTATTTTACCCCCTGAGCGGTTTTCGACGGTGGTTTGCTGCAGTAAAACCAGTTTTCTATTTTTTATTTATTTCCGCTGAGTGTTTGAAAAAATCATAGTAAATTATAGAAAAATCATAAAATAAAATCCAACTTTGTTGGACTCCACATGATTAGATCTACACAGTGAAAATATAATATGGTATGCTTTAGTACAAAGTTTTTGCTGTAAAAAATTTGAATTTATTCACTGTAAATCTACAACAAAAACTTTGTACTAAAGCATACCATATTATATGTTCACTGTGTAGATTTAATCATGTAGAGTCTAACAAATTTGAACTTTTTATTTTATAATTTTTCTATGATTTACTATGATTTTTCAAACACTTAGCGGGAAAAAATAAAAAATAGAAAACTGGTTTTACTGTAGCAAACCGCCGTCAAAAACTGCCCCGGGGGTAAAATAGACGGTTTTGGATAGTTCAGGGGGTAAATTAGACCGTTTCATAGGTTGGGGGGCCATGTGTTGCAGGATCCATAGTTCAGGGGGGAATTTAGACTTTTTCCAAATATAGCCAACCGTACTTCTCACTTTCTATTTTGGTGACCGGGATCACTATATCTACCGGTTCTAAGCCAGGCTAAGCAGACGATATGATCCTGAACCTATTTAGGTGAAGGATATATATAGCTATCCAATATAATGCAACTACGTTTTTAAGCAATTCCTACACTTAATGCAACACAATCACTATACTCAAGTCAATTCATTTCGAAAACATAGGAAGTAAGAATGCACCGGGGCTTGCTTTTCAGAAAGGTCGAGGGCTGGTGGTCAGGGCACTCGGGCAAGTCAGTGCTGTCCTCGGCTCCTGGTTCGCAGCTGGGGCCTCCTGAGGGATCTCCTCCTCGGTTGGATTCACCTCGGTTAAGGTCACCTCTTCCAACGATCCTGTATGCATGTATATGCGATGAATACTTGGATGCATAATAACTGACGATGTATTGCACATGGATGCTTTCATGAGATGCAACACACATGTATGAATTATTTTCTTTCACTAATTACGTGCATATTTCTTCTTCGGTGGAGAGAAATCTCTAGCTTCATACAACAAGCAAGGCAAGCTTTCATGGTCTATCCTAACATCCTTTCTCAAATGCACTCAAGCTTAACTCCAGCAAGTACATTCTCAGATATGCATCAAGAATTACCACTGCTGATGGACCATTAACCATGAAAATGATGTTCATTTACCCCAAACAAGTGCTTAACCACATGATCATTTGTTCCATTTATAACTAGATCTACCAGATCAAGTTCTCAGAAAATTCCCAGAACAATACAATAGATAGAACAGGTCCACAAGGACTCACTGTCCAAATTTCAGGTCATTTGGACTTACAGAACTGCCTACACAAAAATAACAAGACTGGAGGCTAAAATTGAGTGGAAAATAGTTATTATAGTGAAAAGTATCAAACAACAGATTTTACATTTTTCTGTTATTCTTCATCACCTAACAACATCACAGAAAAATACTCATACCCAGATCACCTATATTTATTTTGTAATGAATTTCCAATCAAGAAAACCCTAAATAGAGCTTGAACAGCAACTCCATTACAAAACAGTAAACATGCCTAACCACTATTTTTCACAGATTCTACTCATCCTCAGAAAGCTAACAAAAGTGGAATCATTAGCATACTCCTAGAATTAGCTATGGATTTCCCAAGTTAAATGCAGAATTAGAAATAAATTTCTACAAAATAAAAATTACATACAACATGCCAGGTTTATATTTTTCCTAGACAGGGTATTCCATTTTAAGACTAACAAAACTTGTCCCAAATCATTTGGACATTTCCAGCCCCCTCTATGAATTTTTGAAGCTTAGAAACAAATCTAAAATCAGAAATAAAAGCATTTTTCCAAAATCCAGCCAACTCTAACTGCTATATGCACCCAGATCTGCACACGGAAATAGGGCACAGGGGTTGACAGCTGGGCCCTTCGGGTCAACTGACCCCACCTGTAAGAGGCAATGCCTGGCCGCCACTTTGACCGGCCAAGAGCTCGTCGCCGGTGACTTCTCCGGCGAAACCGAGCTCACCTTCGGACTCCCCACATCAAGACGCGTCGTTGAGTGTGGATGGTTGGGTTAGACGTGCACAGGATGAGGCTCGTCTTATCTCCGACCAAGAGTAACAGAAAAGGCACACAGGGAGCTTTAGCACATCTTAAAGTCGCTAGGGTTACGACGAATCGAGCTATGGAGCCTCGAAGCTCGGTTGGTCACGCTCATGGCGGCTCGGCGGCGGAGCGCTCGGCGGCACGTCGGCGTTCCGACGAGCTCGGTCAACCAAACGCGAAACCAGTTTCATATTCACGAAATTAAACCCTACCTAAGCTAGAAACGCAAAGCAAGAGAGACCGAGAGGGCTCACCGCCTCCTGGCCACGGCGAACGTCGCGGCGGTAGAGCTCCGGCGAGATGCAGACAATGGCATTGGCAAAGAACCGAGACGCTATGGCTCCGATGCTTCAACAAAGGTGTCAGGGAGGTGTCTAGGGTGATGGAGAAGCTAATGGTGTGAGGGTTTGATCGATGGCTTAGCTGGGAACGACGAACGCAGCCGGCGGCGCCATGGTTGAGCTCGGTTTTGGACAGAGGAAAACAGAGGAAGACAATGATGACGACAGAGGCGATAAGAATGGATTAGGATCGACCTGGAGTGTTTGCGTCTGAGTTTGCAACATTGCAGGGTGGTGGAGTTCAGTCGAAATCGACACGATGACTCGGCGGTGTCAAAATCCAGCGACGAGACGATTGCACACCAACTGCTCGACACGTGGCCTCAACGGAATTTGCTCAATTCAGTGCACGTGCAACCAACTGAAACTCGATGTTCAGTGGTGATTTCCTCCTAATCTATTGAGTTTCAGGGCAAGGTTCTCCAATATGAGATGAAGAACTACATGAGTACTATCAACCTTAGTAAAGCACTTTATCATAATTCTATTTCGTTTGGGACTTACAGACCACCAAAGAAGGGTAGATGAAACTGAAAATCAGCTTTTCAGAGTTAGGCAAAATTCAGAGTTGGAACTTAACCCTACTGCCTTGCAGTCCAAAAATGAGTAGGTTAAAGCCATTTTCATGACTTGACCCTAAAATAAGATTTATTTCAAATTAAATTTTCCACAAACTTTATTTAAGGCTTGAAATCATTTGAAGATTTTAAATTGCATTTTCAAATTGAATTATCAAAACTACTTCAAAAGACCCTAAATTGAACCCTAGAGCAAACCTTAGCTAATGACCAAATCACAAGGTACCCTAAACATGAAAAAGGTTTAGTTTGACCCTCTAAGATAGAATTGACACTCCAAAAGTGTTGAAAAATATTTTTGCTTCAATTCTCTATTTATAACCCTCTATATATATATATATATAAGATGTAGCTAGCATTGCATAGAAAATTACTTTACCCATGTACATGAAATAATGATATGATGCTCATGACATGCCAATGCAATGTGATGCAGGTGATTTAGCAAGCTTAACACTGGGGTGTTACATGGGTGCACCAACATATTTCAAATAATAATCAAAGTCACAAAAGTAAAATGCATGTAGTGCAAAATGAGGTTTGATATGCACTACATACTCAGAAAAATATAATAGAATCACATGGCATATCTGTAATATAATATTTAAACCACAATTATATACAATAACGAGGTGCATTAGGTACAAGAAACAACAATTCATAAAATGAAACTGATGTTCTTGCAGAAAATTAAAACTAGCAAAATATAAGCTAATTTATACTATTACTACCATTGAAAAAGGTAAAATAAATAAGAAAAAATCTAAATAAAGCAAATAAGGCAGCTAGCCAGGCCGCGGCCTAGCAGTCGGCCAGGCGCGTGGCCCAGTAAGCCAGCTAGGCCTATGACCTAGCCAGGCGAGCCGAGGAGGTGCGCGCGTTGCTCGCATGGAGTGGTCTTGGGCTCCCATTCTAGTTCAGGCTAGAGGAGGAGGGAGGGGGCGGCCTATTTAAGGCTAGCGATTTGGGTTTCCAACCTTAACCGCAGCCCAGCCATCCCGCCTCTACTGCAGCCACCACGTTGTTGCCTGCTCGGGATGTTGATGCTCACCATCTTGTGCTCCTCCTTCCTCTCCCATCTCCTCTCATGGAGGATCAGGGCCAAAACCCTAGGTCCGGCCATGGAGGGCTGTCGGTGGTGCGGGTGCTACCACTCACCGGCGAGCTTCGGCGCTCATGCCGTCACTGCCTGTCTGGGGCGGTGGATCCTCCTCCACCGGCCCTCCCGAGGTCACTCAGAGGTAGGGAACTGCCTCCCCTTTTTCGAGGAAGGGGAGAACCTGGGTCCGAGAGCGTTGTCGGACGGGAGGACGGTCGGGCACTGAACTTGGCGCTGATTAGCCGTCACCTCGGTGTAGGAGGGAGGCTTGGGCGGTGGAAGGGCGACAACGAGGTCATAAGTGAACCCCGGCAGCCAAGTCTCCCAGCCGAGGCGGTTGCTAGAGACCAGAAGGGTGCCACGGCGTTCGGCCACGGTGCCACCCCTCTGTTCCATGGCTTGGGGAGCGCGGTCAGCAACATCCGTGGGGTCGAGGCAGCGGCGACATCGGGGAATACGATAGCGACGGCAGCCTTGGTAGCGACTCCGGTGGCATCCTCACGCATCGAATGAACATAGCGAGGCCATGTCACGGACAAACTCCAGTGGCGAACTGGAGCGGAGACACCGGGCACAACGAGGCCAGAGGGCCATCCTTATGGCTTCCAGTGCGAACTTCGGCGGTGCGACGAGGAGGAATGCGGCGTTTTGAAATCTCTCATGTGGCGGACAACCGCCTACAGCATAAAGCGACATACGCCACCGGTTTCGTTCCCACGGTGGATCACAGATTCCACCACGTCGGTGATGGATTCAACCATAGCATTCATGGAAGGTATGATATTCGCTATCTACTACCTCTAGTTTGGAGAACAACGCCTCTAGCGAAGTGTTGATGGTAATTGTTGTTTATTTTAAACCATCAACTAAACATGAAAAAGGGCATAAAATCAATCGTCAACATAGACTAGTGTTTAAACTGATTGAATTCCACGAGTTTTGGTGAATCTGTCTTTACAGGGTGTAAACAGGAAAAGAACCAAAGAAGACCCACATCTCAGACTAATATACGTAGAATTCCACGTAGGCTACGCATCAAGAACATTCTAAAGAACACCAGAGACCCACCTACAAAGCGGTGCCAAGATGGCAGAGAGGGGGGTTGGCTGACCCCATCCCTGTGTTGGTCGAAACCTGGCCCGACCTATCAGCCTCCGGCTTTTTATGTCGGTTCTCCACCGCCTTTAAGATTTCATCTGGTCCGTTGCTCAAGGTCGGTTTGATCCGAGAGCTGAGATTCACCTCTCCGGCATATATATATAGCCCCAGACCCCTCAGGGTTTCATATGGAGAAGAAGAGAAGATAGATCGGATCAAGAACATAGTCACATAAAACGGGTTCACTGCCTTCGACCCTCATCTTGGATTCGTCAACCCCGACCCAGGTTCACGGGTTCATTTTTAATCCTAAGTGTAAAAAACTCTCGCAAGTAGCGTACTATGTTCCGTGACCTTGTACCTCGACACCATCGACCCGAAAACTTTGTGACTATGATCAAGAAGAAGGAGTCTTCTCCACCAGAAATTAGGGATGACAACTTAGTTACTGTAAGATATATAGGTTTATAAGAGTTAGCTAAGTAATTAACCAAGTGGCACGTTAGGAAATACCAATACGAAGATCCAGTGCTCTCTAGGGTTTCTTCTGGCGTCAGCGGTTGCCAGAGCTAGCAACGTGTGTGATAACGTGTGGAAGAAAAGCGTGTAGTGTAAAAGTAACTGCGTGTATTGATGAATAGTATTTGTACATTTATATGATATAATAGACATGTACTTATCTACCAAAGGGCCTCTTGAAAGGGCCTCTCGAAAGGGCCAGGAAGGCAACTGCTGTTAGCTGTTGCTAAACCTAATATTTGCTAATTAATTGATCACTAATAATTAATTATCCCTAATTAATATCAACACCTTAGATACAATATAATCAATGTGTCCCAGAGTTAGAGTTTTAGGGCGAAATGTTATGGATATTATGGAATAATTTAAATAAAAATATGACTGTTATATGCAAATTAAACTGCGTGAAAAAGACTTTCAAAATTTATAGGACAAACTGGACGGACCTCTTTGTTCAGAAATAAAATGGAATAATCTCAATCTTTCTCTTTGTTGGAACGGATCCAAACAAAGGGAAATTAATTGCATTGAAGCAGATTAAAAGAATGCATGCACTGAAGCACCAGAAACACAGCATATAAGCCTCGGCTGACCTGATAGACGGTTTAAACAAAAAAAAAAAGACCCAAAATTTTCAAACACGTGACTAGAATCACATGAAAACTACAAACAAAAATAGTGAAAAATTAGTTCGTTAGGAGCCCATCCAAGATTGTTGTAGACCCAACGAATTAGTAGTTTCCAACCGCGGGTGGAGTGAAATCCAACAAAAAAAAATCAGTAACTAAAAGAATAAAAAAACCTCTGTATTCTTTAATTATTTCTCTATGTTTTATTACTTAATTTACTTAATTTGCTCGAGAATTCAAAGAATTACAACAAAATCTTTAGAAATCACATTTTTAGTTAGGAACTTCTATGGATTTTATTTTTCTTCTTTTCTTTTGATCAAAAATAGAAGAATAAAATAATAGGTATAAGAATTAAGTTAAGTCGATCCAAAAAGGAAAGGAGGTTCATGGCCATGGGCAAAGATTTTAGAATCCGAGTTATTTTGGAATGTATTAGTTGTGTTCGAAAGGGTACCAATAAGGAATCGACCGGGATTTCTAGATATAGTACTCAATAGAATCGTCACAATACGCCCTGACAAATAGAATTAAGAAAAATTTGTCGTTATTGTCGCAAGCATACCACTCATAATGAAATAAAGAAATAGGAGCATCGTGTGTTCGATTTTTCCAAAGAACAAAAAGAGTAAGAACTTCTTATTAAATATATAGAACATAGATAGAATAAAAAATACAAATCAACTAATCTGATTTTAGGTAGATATTATTTCATATGTATAGAGGGTTTTGATTTTTTTATATTTTGATTTTTTTGTATAGTATATTAATCAAATAATATATGGACCAAAGAAAGACTACTTCTTCTCGTTCTGGATAAAAAATTAATATATACAATTATACACACACACACCCCAAACAAGCAACGTACAAATTTCATATCACAAAAACATGACTGGCTCATACCAATACACGTGATTAATATGCTGTACACAGCAAGTCAAAACGGTAGAGTAGCACAAAGCTATAGGCACACCACAGACACAAACTCACCACGCCGGAGGCAATGTAGCCCCCCTCCGGCGGGCGCCAAGCCGCCGTTGACGAAAGCAGCAGACAGAGACCAAACGATGATAACACACTGCACTATATATATGGACGCGATCGAGGCATATTAATCTGATCCGATCATCGCGTCTCTACTGGGGGGTCGTCATCATCGGACATCAGTAGTAATAGGAAGACGACCATCGGACATCAGTAGTAATAGGAAGACGGCCCATCGACCTCGTCGGCGGCCGGCATCGGTGAAAACATCGGGCTATGCACGTACCCTTCCTCGAAGTACATCCCATGCGACACGTTGGCCGCCGCCGTGTCGCCGTCGTAACCACCAAACTCCAGCTCCGACGCCTCGCACCACGCTCTGTCGTCGTCACCACCAGAGCCGCCGTTCCCACCTTCCAAGTACATGCCCATCGTCTCAGCAGCGTTCCCGCCGTAGGCCATTAACGACGCGTCGGCGGCAGCGCCGCCGTAGGACGACATCTCCACCGGCACATTGTGATAGTGGTACTGAGGGTAGGCCTCGTTGCCGGCGGCTCCGCCATCGCAGGCCGGCGTCGTCGGCGCCTGAGGAGCGGCGGGTGGTACGGCGGGGTCGGCGTAAAAGAAGTGCTGGAGCTGGTCGGCGGAGAGGTCCGGGGAGAGGTACGGGGTGACGGAGGAGCCCGGCGGCAGGTCGGGGTAGGCGAAGTTGGTGCGGGCGTTTGCACCGCGGATGTTGCGGGCGGCGCGGTCGTAGGCGATGGCGGCCTCCTCCGCGGTGTCGAACGTGCCCAGCCAGTGCCGCTCCTTGGTGGCCGGGTCCCGGATCTCTGCCGCGTACCGGCCCCATGGCCGCCGCCTCACCCCGAGGTACCTCGTCTCGTTGCCATTGTTGTCCTGTTGCTGCTGCTGCTGCTGCCGGCGCTTCGACGCGGACTTCTTCTCCGAGGACGGCGACGAGAAGTAGAGGTAGGAGAACTCCATGCTCGCTCACAGTCACACACACGCACTCGCACAGAAAGAACGAATACAGAGAGTGTAGTTGTGGTCGTTGTTGAAGTGAGAGCTTATTAGACGGAGAGGAATCGAAGGTGGTTGCTGCTGCTGCATGGAGCGGTTGCATGGAGGAGTATATATAGTGGCGGGAAAGAGAAAGCAGTAAGTAAAAAAATGAATTGTATGGTACTGATACTAATGGCCAATCTTAACAATGATTAGCAGGAGTGATGGAGGGAGGTAGGCATGGATATGCGTGGGACCCACATAAAATTTGAGTCGTTGGGTGTGGTGTGTGGGGGGCGGCGAAAGTGGTCAACCAATGATTTGGACCGGTGTGGCATGGGCTGGGTGACTGCACGATGCATGATGGGATGCAGCGTCGTCACCGACCTCCTGAAGTTGTTGCATTGCATCCTGCGACGGTCTACTCTGAGCAACTACCATTCATTCTAACCGACTAAACCAATTTAGTAGGAGTGAAATGGATGTCCAGTTATGGAGGTTGCCTGGTCATTGATCTTATTGTCGATGATCACAGAAAGGAAATCAAGGTTTATAAGTTCATATATCCGCATCTTATGTTGTACCCGACGATGTAACTTTCAATATTCTTTCATCTACCATTCATTCTAACCGACTAAACCAACCATTCATTCTAACTGACTAAACCAATTTATTAGGAGCGGAAATGGATGTCCAGTTATCAAGGTTGCCAGGTCATTGATTTCATTGTCCATGGCCATGGAAAGGAGAAATCAAAGGTTTGCAAGGTGATGTATCCACATCTTACATTGTACCTAATGATGTAACTGTCGATATTTTCATCGATGATGATGTGTTTTGAACCGGTTCTGAAGCACTGTATCTTGCGGTATGTCCAATGCTTTGGGGTTGGTCGTTGGATTCAGCATAAAAACTGTGCGATTTGGCTCCAGCGTTCGATGGAAGTTGAGAGAGAAGGCAAATTAAAGAATCTAGATCGAATATTGTATATTTTTTATTTTAGCTTTTTCATGTATTTAAGGATATACTGTGCCGGGTTTGAAAATGTCGGGAGATAGGATTCCAACCAGGGGGAGATAGAACCTTCAACCTGGGGCGAGGACTCAGAGAATAACCTTCGCTCGAGGAGACGGAGGCACACACGGTGAAATAACATGGGTCAAACAGGGTTTTACTTAATTGATCTCAACTAACTTGTATATACGACGATGGATTCTCCTTTTATAATCCATTATACAACATACCGGTCCTATTTACACTTGTACCCTTAATAATTGTCGGCATATACTCAGAATATTCCCCGGTCCGTGTGGTTCCCCAGGTGCAAGCGCAATCATCTTCGTTACTTTTCAACCACTCCTCTTTGACGGTCTACCTTTGACGCCGGGGACCTTATTCTCCTCCGTGCCTCAGCCATGTCCGAGATCCCTAATTAAGCCTTCGCCAAGGGCATGGACGGAGGATGAAGGTACTGTCCTTCACCGCTCTCCCCGCTCCGGTCGAGTTGAGTTGCTCAGGCCTTTGCCAAGGATGCGAATATAGATGTCCATGCAGCCCGAGGCACGACGGCACTGCCCGAAGCACGACATTTTAGCCCGGCACGAGCACAGCCCGGCACGGTGGACCAGGCCGTGCCTGGGCCGTATCTCAGGCACGCGGGCCAGCATGGCACGGCCCGCAAATTGGTAAGAGGCCCGACAGCAGCCCGGTGCTCTTCCTGGCCTGCTAAGAGCTACATCTCTCCTTCCCTATCCCTGGCTTGCTAAGGCCCAAGAAACAGCCCAATAGGTAGAGGAACCCCAACCCTCCGAACCCTAACTCTTCTCCCGTTCGCCCTCCACTCCTTCAGCTCTCCATGCCCAAGCTCTGCTCCCTTCCGGTCTTCCCCATGCATAGCACAAGCGCGCAGCGCCACAGCCCTTTCCTTCCGTTCGAGACCACCTCCCTCCCGTGCGCGGCCGCCGCTCAGCTCATGGGTCGCGGCCATCTCCCTCCATCCCGGCCTCCATTCATGGGTCGCGGCCATCTCCCTCCCTCGCAAGGCCGGCAACCGCACGACGAGCCTCGCCTCCTTGTCCACGGGCGCGACCGCGTGAGCGCGAAGCCGTGACCACGCTGGCGACCGGTGACCGGTGCTACGGGCTGCTCTCCTCCACTCCTCGCTGGATCTGCAGCTCGGATCCTCCCTGCTCCCTCCCTTCTCTCTATGCCGCGACGGTGGGCAGCAGCGATGGCGGCGGCGACAGTACCGGCACTGGCTTGGCAACACGGGCCTTGGGCCGGCCCGGCACGGTGGACCCGTCGTGTTTTTCGTGCTAGCCCAACCCAAAAATCAGCCCGCCGTGCCATGCTTGGGCCGAGGGCGAGGCACGTGGGCCTCTGCGGCATGGCCCGGTAGGCACGACGTGTCGTGCCGGCCAATACCTCATTGGGCCGTGCCTGGCACGGGTCTGTGCCGGGCCGGGCCGTGCCGGCCCGTTGGCCATCTATAGATGCGGATGGAGGGCGAAAGTCTCTACAATGTCCCGGACCCTCGCCAGACTCCACCTCCGAGCCCGCACAATGGCAGCCTTGCTTGTCCTTCGCTGCAAAGTCCTGAGCCTTCACCCGTCTTAGCCTGCGTCGGCGAAGGTCTCCGCCTCTAGCAGCCTGCGCTCAGGAACAAACACCCGATTTTTTCCCCTCGGGCGAATAAGGCTGCGGCTCGACGATCAATTGCGCTTGAGAACAACATGTTAGTTTTTTACCTTCGCGGCCATGATAACCATGTTACAACACAGAAAAGAATAACTATGTACTTATTTTTTCCATATTAATCATCCATGTGCTTTTAACTATTTTTGTCCACCAACTCATGCCTATTTACGTCTTCGTACATCCAATAGTTTCCGCTGCCTAATAATGCTTCTTTAACCTTCTTTGTTTGAACTGACGCAAAGCTTGCGGTATGCATAATACCACTTTTCTTACTGCAATAATACGCAAGGTATCATCAGTAAATATGAACATGTATAACCAATAATTAACATGGCGAGTCACCTAGGAACAGCGTGGCATCTACTTCCTCAGCAATGCATTGAAACAGAATTTAAGTTTATCTGTGTGCATATGGATGAAATGGAGTGCGCGTGTTGGTCGAAAGGTCAGAGAAAGTCAGTGATAGATTTTGGTATGACGCGATCATCACCTTTGAAGTCCTCTTATGATTGCCTTCTGATGTAAATAAATTTAAAAACCTCTTCTACATAATGATTCAAAAGAAGAGATATATATTATAGACTAAGGCAGAGTTAAGTAATAATTGGATGCACACTTCATATACTTGTTACATATATGGGCACAAAGGCACAAGTACCTTAGCTTCACATGATTAGTTGGGCCCAGATAAATGATTGGCATGTGCCTTCTCGATTGCCTTTAGATGCCCCAATTCTGCTGTAGTCTTGTTGGATCCTTGATTTATACTTATAACTAAAAGGAAGCTGAAGGATGTGATCGCAAAAGCTATCTAATGATTTGATTCATGTGGCACTGTACATGCTAAAATATTTGTCCAATTATCTTCTCATGATATTGTTACCTTTTTTAACCGAAAATAGGCTGTCTGCATATGTACGAGGATTTTAATAACTCAAAAAGGAGGTCAAGATATCTCAGTTAGGAGGTTATTATAAGGAAAAAATGTTCTTTATTAAGGTGGTGACATTATTTTAAGTTCAATCCTTTCGCCTACGCCTGGAAGAGATTTTCTAGCTTTTGGCGAAGTGGAAGATGGTATGCACTTTAATTTGGATCACGTTGTTGTATCACTGGTTCACAAATGATTTATGAAGTGTCTAGCTTTTTTATGGGCCTCTTGAAATACTGTCATTCTCCTCTAAAAATGTTGTGATGTGTCCAAGTTTGTGAATCGC
Source organism: Eremochloa ophiuroides (assembly GCA_038502445.1). Lineage (NCBI taxonomy): Eukaryota > Viridiplantae > Streptophyta > Magnoliopsida > Poales > Poaceae > Eremochloa > Eremochloa ophiuroides. The sequence goes on along the minus strand of JAHLJS010000005.1, from coordinate 49,174,247 downwards.
TCCTGAATTAAACCGCTGTATTTTCTGAAGTCTAAAGATAGTTGGCATAACTGCCGCTAAGAATGTGGTTTCCGTGTTTTGTTATATTATAGATCACCCCTGAAAATTGATGTCTAGAGGCTGTTCACTCAACAAAGGCAATGGGTATGAGTGATTGGTTTTGGCAATTAAGTGACAACTAGATGGACTAATAACATGTGTTTGATGTGAGATATGCAGGTGATTATTACACATGTACACTAGTCTGATCAACTTGAGTCATGGTGGAGAAGTGGCTTGGAAATGTTGTTGTGCTCAACTAATAATTATGGAGGAGCTCATTGCATATGAGGAATGATCTGGTGTCATGTGACTGGACGGAGAAGATCAAGAGACATGGCTTGACTATGAAGGACTAGGTTGCTAGTGTGAAGGTCAAGTCCGAGGCTCGGATGCAATGGACCACGTGGCGGTGAGGCTAGAGCAAGCATTTGACAACGATGGACCGGGTGCAATGGTGAAGAGCAAGCAAAGTTGTATTCAATAAACTAAGGCTAGTCCCAATAATAAAAACTATACACGGCTTCTACCGTAGCCATGTTAACAAGAAATCAGCTATAGAAACTCTCACCCAATGTACATGTCTTCACGTAATAAATGTTGCCTTTTTTCCCTCTCTCTAAACTCCATCACGTCCTGACGGTGAGTAGCACATCTTCTCTTCTTCTCGATAAGCACAAGCAGAGCAGGTGAGAACTCGACGGCGAGGAGTAGCACATCTGTTCTTCCTCAAGAAGCAAAAGCAGAGCAGCTGAGTAGCAGGACGGGAGGCTGCTAGCGAGGCCAGGGGGCCAGACCACCGGTCGCAGCAAGCTCGACTCCCTGCTCGTCGACGAGCTTCGCTCTATCACCAGGCATGGGCTCGTGGTCTCCCTCACCATGGAGCTCGTTGTGTAGGACGACTGGGCGATGGCGGTGCAGTATGCGCAGCCTATGCTAACGCGAGCGGCTTGGGCGACGACTGCGCAGCTTTTTGCTGCGATGTGGCGAGCATGGGTGCGGACGGAGCCGGCGCGGGCGGAGGCGCGGCTGAGTAGGGCCGACGATGTGCCCCGGAATAGGTCGCGCGGGCGGCGAGGCGGAGCAAGCCGTGCGGCCGCGAGCGGGCTAGCGAGCACGGAGGCGGAGCGCGGAGGCGCGGCAGAGCAGAGCCTACGTCGTGCAGCGGAACAGGCCGCAGGACTGAGCGCGGGCAGACGCGCGCGCTCGCGAGCGCAGAGGCACGGCTGGGGTGAGCGAGCCGACCAACCATCGATAGGGAAGACTCGGTTTCCTTCTGAAGAAATGATTCTTTCGATTCTTCTTCTCTTTCTTCATGAATTGAGTTGTTATATTAGCATTTTACCTATATGGTAGGTTATTTAAGAGAGATAGAAACTGCTCATTAATTAGCATTGGAATTGCAAGTCATGTGATGACACAAAGTGTATCATATGATTTATGAGATATCAAGCCATGGAAGACTTGTGTTGATTACAAGTTGCTTGATGGTGTTTAGGTGCTTGTGTGGCATCACCGACGAAGGACAAAATGGAATGCGCAAGGAAAATGTATATTTGTTGGGTTTTTCTTAACCCAATCTCCAAGCCTTTCTACACACCAGCCCTAAGTAGCAGTTTTCCTTATCTAACATTGGTAGTAGGACAATTGTGCTCTACATGAAGTACTTTAATCTACAAAAAGACATATAGACATATCATTTATTTATTTCCAAATATGTGCAGGCTGAAATAATTAAACAGAATATAAGAAAAAAAATCAATATGTACCTGTACTGTTTTTTTTCTCAAAAATGGTGGAAGCATGAATTCTCCAAGGGTAGCCCGGCCCACAGCAGCAACTTTGTTATGGATCTTGTCTTGTCTATCTTGTAACCAACAACAAACTCGAATCCAGTCTTCACAGCATAGTGCCTTATTTCTTCCTTGTATGCTATAATACTTCAGCATTATCACACATCTTTGTCTCTCTATTTGGCTCATGCACTGGCTCAGGATTCTCAAGAACAGCATTAGTGGGTTGTTTAGGCATGTTAACAACTAGCTCTACATCAACAGGAGGAACCACACAGAGGCTCCGGTGCATTAAAATCAGGTTCCACACAAATTGCCCTATCAAACACACCTACTACAACCCTGCAGTTCATCTCCTCCATATACATACCAAACAAATCAACCATATGTATCTCATCAACCAATCTAGCATCCTCCAATCTTTTGTCATAGAACCAAACAATGGGTGTATGGTTAGGGCTCAGATTCAATTCAGTTGTCAAACTTTTCACCAACTAAAGTTTCATGGACCCATACTCCACATCCCACTTCAAAGACTTGGCCTTTCGTATAAAATTTTCTACTAGACGAGTCTTTGGAAGCGAGACCTTCAAAACCTCAAGCACTAGCATCCCATCCCTGCCATGCAGTAAATCGAAGGGACCCCAAATCAAGTGTACATGCACAATACATCAACATTTCCAAGCAAATCAACCCTAATATCCAACTGTGATAACCACATAGAGAGAAATTAGGAGGGAAAAAGGTACCTGCTTGCATGCATTGTCCTCCATTATTGCCGTCGCACCAGTGCGATGAGGAGGCACTAATGAAGCCAATGTCGCCATCAGGGCACCTCCATCACCTCTAGTCGACATGCAACCGCCGAGCCCGCCTCCAATTGCCACTACCCGACTCCAATCGCCACACGCTCGGCTCCTAGGGTTCCTCGAGCGAGAAAGGGGAAGAACATGGGGAGGGAGAGATGAACGGGGAAGACTAGCTTCACTTGTCGTATTCACTTAACCAAGGGCAATACAGGTCGATACGAATATAAGCGTCTACAGGTGGGCCTAGCTATACTCCAGACGTAGAAAAGGGTAGATTAGTAATGGCAAATCTCTAATAAGTGAATTGTTATGGTGTTTTTTAAAAGTTGGGAAATTGTAATGGTGAGGATCAAAAATCCTAAACAAAACAAGAGTGGGAAATGTTGAGAAGGAGAAAACCAGGTGCTCCTGCACCACGAGATTTAGGGTTAATTTATGTTACTTTAATAATCATGGATGTAGGTGATTTATATTCAAATTTGAGATTTATTTAGATTATTTTGTACAATGGGATATGTTTGATTACTTTAGAATATTTTGTATAGTGGTAGAGATGGGTAATTTAGAAATTATGAAGTTACTTCAGTTTTTTTATTGGCAAATATGGGTAATATTGATGAAGAATATGGGTTACTCTAGCTTTTTTTGCAATAGTTGCTATGGTTAATCTGTGCGCGCGCGCACACACACACATTTTCACAATGCATGGAAAATGTACGTATTTTTGTTTTTAAAAAACAAAATATATCCAATTAGATTTTCTTTTTAAAATCAAATATACCCCTTTAGATATTGGTATAGGAAAGCTAGGGCCGCTAGAACCATGGGCCTAGGCGTTGGCCCATGTTTTCTATACTATAGCACACTGTTTCAAAAAGATCCAATCCATTCAGCTGGTGGCCCATGGAGTGGCCCAAGATGTTGGGCTAGCCTAAGCTTCGTTACTGGCTGTAGATGATCGAATGTTTGTAATTGTTGTGAGATTTTCTTTGATCCTCGCAGTCTAATGTGCAAACGAGTTAGTATGTTCAAAGGCTGTCTAGCAGCCCATCCACATCATTTTCAGCATTCCAATTTCCAAGGAAGTACATGTAAGTGTATTACTGACATTTACAGAGACAGGACATGGGTAAATTCCCATACCACTTTTCACATATTACATTTACACCACAGAATATGACACAGGAACGAACCTTCGCTAATCGCATTGATCATGCAAGGGCCAAGGGGACAGTTTTGTCCTAACCTCTGAAGCTAGCCAACCAACACCAACGTGGTGGATGGGAAACGCCTGCATCTGCAATCTGCAACAGGGGTGCTTACTGCTCAGGCCACACGAGACAGTGGGCGCGGACGCAGCTGTTACTGGGCTGACGACACACTTGCAGGCATATGCATATGACTAGCTGAGAATCGAAGGCCTAAACGAGCAATTAGATAGAGAGGATCTGAATTTCTTGGTTTATCTCCTGGTTGCCATGATGCTTGCACTTGCTTTGAATTGAACGTGGGGACGACAGTTAGGACAGTTATCCACAGCAGCAACAGCAGCGTGTCCTTCAGCTAGCACAGCGCCACCGCGCCGTCAGAGGACGCTTGCAGCATCATGTACATGCCACCTTGGTCGGTGAGCTCCGGTGTGGCCGCCGTCGCCGCCGCCGCCGCCACCGGCTCGAGCACCGACAGCCTCTCCAGCAGCGCGGTGAGCGCCTCTCGCATCCAGTCGTACCGGCAGAGCTGGTAGGATTCGGCGGCAGAGACCTGCAGTTTTTCCAATGGCCCATAGCAGAGTCTGTCGGGTGAGTTTTTGAAGGATTGTGATGGAGATGGCGTGGTCTACTCACCCATCGTCGGTGGTGTGTTTCCTGCTCCGGCCACGTATCCAGCTCCTCGGTGACCTCCATGGCGAAGATGTAGCCCTTGCAGGCTCCCCTGGGGCTGCTGCTGTTCTGGCTGCTCTTGCTCTTGAACACCCAGTGCCCCAAGGCAGCTCTCTGGCACAGCATGCATGCAGATGGGAACAATGATCAGTGAGCCGAATATTCTGGCCAGTCGTCAACACGGCGAACCACATTTCATCATTTCATAGTCGAATAGATGGAGAGAATCACATAATAATGATATGAACTCAGAATCATGGCAGAAACTAATTAAACACAGGACTGAATGGCTGATCAATGGATGGGTGCTGCAGGGGCACTGTAGGACACACAGGAAACACTCCACATGCATAGTGGTTGGGGCAATGCATGGATGTAGCAGAGATTTATAAGAAAAAAAATAGCTACTTATTGACCAGGATCCAGAAGGAAATGGATTCATTCCAAGGACGAACCCGCCAACGGACGAAGTATGTAAGAAACAGGGGCGAACAATAATAGGCTTTACGCCGAGATCTTGTCAACCAGGAAATCGCAATGATTTAGGGGACACCGCGTTATAAAATGCCGCTAACGGCATGATTTGTGTATATATCCCCCTCCCCCCAAATGCAAATCGTTGTTTGTTAATTAGTATATAATATATAGTTAGTTTGGTCGCAAACCACCAAATGAGGTGATGCTGCAGCACCTGCTAGTAGTGCTATTGCTATTGGTAGAGAGGCAAGGGATTGAATGAATGCGATGCCTGAAGAGAAACTTCCCTGTCCCTTTCGCTGTCGTGCATGGTCGCTGTCATTCATCAGTGTTAGCCTATACTGCTAGTCTGTTGTTTGCTATAGTAGGGGCCGGTTAATTAATCGAAGAGGTTTGTCTGATTGCGATTGGGAGACGTGAACCTCACCCTGAATTACTAGTATTGAGGAGCTTTCAAGATAACAAAACCGGCCAAGTGGACAATGGCTCCAAATTGCGGCGTTTAAATTACTGCGGGGATCAGGATTTTCGCAGAGAAACGACACCGAATCACCGTGATCATCCGCATGCTTTTCGGGACAAAGACTGCGTTTTTATAGTTTTCAAACAAGCATCTTTAGGCACGCACGTTCACGGAATAGCAGGGGACACACTACCATATAATCATATCATTGCACCGTCAGCATCATCGATCATCGTTTGTAAATCTGATGGCCAGCGTAAGATGGAGGAGAGAGTAGGGAAGGGAAGGCATTGGTGACGTACGTTGATGATGCCCTTGACGCCGGCCTCCTCCATGGCCTCGCGAGACGCCGCCTGGTACACGTCCTCGTCGTCCTCCCACCCACCCTGCCAAATTAATTTAATTACCATAATTACTCCGTTCCAAATCCAACAGGCTTTAATTTTACTGTGTGTAATAAGCGGAGGGATCGGAGCGCCAATAATCGATCGATGTACAGTAGCTACGTACCTTGGGGAAGACCATGTCGGCGCGGTTGGGCGTGGAGATCATGAGCACCTCCACCTCCACCTCCGCCGTGCCGTCGCCGAGGCTGCTGCACGGGTTGCCGCCTACCTCGTCGTCCTTCTTGTTGTTCACCCGGTACGGCACGCACCTGCATGCCATCGATCATATATATCCATGGCGCCGCATGGCATGACAAGACTCAGTGATTCAGCGAACGACGACGACGATGGCGGAGCAAGAAACTAACTGACGACGACGACGTGCATGCAGTATAGATTGCAGTGCACCAATTAATCCGAGACATAGACCGAAGAAGAACATCAAGAGGCAGCAGGAGGCGCCGACGACGCACGCACCCTGCGACGAGGCGGAACTCGTTGTCGTAGCGCTGCTTCAGCCGGCCCTTCCTGGCGGTGGCGCCCACCGCGGCGTCGGACGACGACATGGCCACTGCGCGCAGCTGGCAGGCAACGCCGCCGCCGGCGGACATGTCAGCTTAGCTTTTCTTTTCGGGCACGAGAGAGACAGACAGAGATCGATCCGGAGCCACAGGAAATTAAAACGAAAGAGCGACACAGGAAAGGGAACGACCACTCACCTTGTTTCGCCTTATAAATTGGCGAGCGATTAACGGAGATCCAGAGGAGACGCAGAGCAAGGCAGCGCTGTTGCCCCGCCGAAAGCAGCAGCAGCAGCAGCAGGAGGCCGGGACGACGCTGGGGGTGGTGATGGTGGCAATGACGCCACGATCTTATCCCCACCCGACCCGACCCGAGCGAGACAAGGGGGGGAAAGAAAAGCCCGAGCCAGCTAGCTGCTGACGCGAGAGGGAATGGAGGGGAAGGGAATTCAAGGGAAAGGAAGAGACAGGAAACAGGGGCGATTGGCTGCCCGAGCTTGAAGAGCAGGAGACGGCCTGTGGATGTGGCGGGCGCCTATAAATGGCGCGCGAGGAGGAGGAAGGGGGAAGTCAATGAGGCCCGGGGTGCCTTTGCCTTGGGCGTCGCCGCTGTCATTGCCTTGCCTTGGGCACCACCGACCGCCCGCGACCGTCTCCCAGCCCGACATCATCAGAAGTCAGAACGCCCCAGGCTGCATGCGCACGCACGCACCGTTTCTGCGTTGCTTTTCCTCACAAATTTAGGCTAGGACGACCAGAACTAGGACATCAAGTCAGAGGGGGCAGGCGACTTGAGGCCAGGCGGCCATCAGCTGAACGGGGCTGTCGGGGCATGCGCCTCGAGCCGACATGGAGAGTCCCAAGTGTCAATGCAAAATGCATAGCAACCACCACTCTGTCACGTGAAATGCATATAATATTAGGCCTTGATCGAACATGATCTGCCGATTGAAACATAGGAGTATACATATGCTAGATTAAACACAGAGAACATCAGCACATCAAACATTTGTTGAACGATTTCCCACTTTCCTTCTAGGGCTAATGGTTCAGGCGGCAGTGGCGGACCCACAAATGAGGAAAGAGGACACATAGCTTACAAAGGTCTGATAACCAAAAGAATATATACACGTTTTCACAAATTTCAGATCTACATTAAAATTTTATAAAGCATCGCATTCTTAATAAAACAAAATAACATTATGAATTGAAGTTATGGAATACAATATATACCATTCATTTGTAAGGAAAATAGACCTTTGGCCCATTTACTTTGGATTTTGATGTTTGATGATCGACGTAACCAAATTCAATTAATGAGTTTACAAGTTTATTTTCTACTTCAATAGGATGCAAGAGTGGACTTAGATTTAGTCGACAATATGATTTGTATAAGATATTAGAAGACAGGTTGAAGATCCACAAGTGCATGCAAGAGTCCAAGACACGAAGAAGTAGCAGTCCAAACACAAATACACAAATAATGTTGAAAGTCACTAGTCAAGACAAAGAAGTAGTGGATGAATTGGACTTGACTAATGATTTTGGAGATGCTTAAATTGACATAACAACAGATCAAAGCTTAGAGCTTTTCAATAGCTTGTGAAAAGATCATCAAATCGAAGTTCAAAACTAAGAGTTATGCTCAAAATAAAATGTGGAAGCAACAGCTAGTGCCCAACAGTTGTTTGATCCTCGTGTGGTATGCAGTATAGTAGAAATTGGTATTGACAATGAGCAACTAAAATAAGATGAAACGATACATCGGTACTTCGTATTTGGCAGTTTATGTAAGCAGCAACATGAAAGAACATACGGCATATAGCAATGGAGAGTGGAGATTAGAAATTGGAAAATAAAGATAGCCTTTAGCAGATGGCTTGGCCTCTTTGGCCCTTCTCATGCCATGCCCCAGTGAAAGCTCTTGTTTGGTTTTGGATAATTGATGAAACCAAGTTTGCTAATGCTTGCTCTAAGTGTTTCATGAGATTGATTAGTAAACAACAAGATGGAGCATAGGACCGGGTCGGTGGAGGCCACAAGTGTAGGGCAATGACGACGTCCATGCAAATGGTGTAAGCCCATCAACAAGAGGAGAAAGCCCTAATGACGGCATCCATGTAAATGGTATAAGTCCATCATCAAAAGGTGTCCACAAGCTTCATCAAGAAATGAGAAGGAAGATGGAGAAAAGGTAGGAGCTCAAAGCAAAGGTATAACCAATAGGAGCTCTTTTTCTTTTGGTGATCAAGACTCTATAGAGAGAGTGATCATGCTTAGGATAGATAGTCATACTATCAAGAGGGGAGAAATCGTTTGTGAAATGCGGTTATCAAAGTGCCACTAGGTGTTCATATTCATTGCATATCCATGTAAACGATAGTGACACTAACAAAACCCGTTGAAAACTCTTTGGAATATGCTAACACACGTGCATTAAAGTGAGAGACACTTTGGAGTGTTAGCGCCTTTAGAAACGGGGTGAAGTTTGAGTAGTAGAGAGGGGTTTGGGGGCTCTCTCCCTTCTGCCGAGCTTGCGAGGCAGGATTCAGCACTTTTCGGTGATTTCACAGTGTAGAAAACTGCACCGAAAACTTGTCGAAGTTGTCCGGTGCATAACTCTTTGAATAGGTGCAAAAAAGTGTGCATCGGACGCGTCCGGTATGAGTCCTGTGCTCTCGGGTTGATTCAGTGAAGTTTTCACCGGACGCGCGAAAATCTTCACCGGACGCGCTAGGAACACTGTTCCAGCGTCCGGTGCCTCTGACGTGGCGAGCAGCAGTTGACCCTGCACCGGACGCGTCCGGTGAGCAAATGAGCTCTCTGGAACCTCTCTGGAACCGCACCGGACACTGGCGTCGGAGCGTCCGGCGTGACAGCTCCACGTCCGGTGTGAGGGCGCGTAGCGAATGATTTCAAACGGCTAGTACACGTGACGCTGGGCGATACATCGGACGCTGCACTGGACACGTCCAGTGTGAACTAAAGGAGTGTCCGGTGCCCCCGAAAACAGTGAGTAACGTTTGAATTTTGAGTGGGGGCTATAAGTAGTGGAGTGGCCGGCTTGTGCTCTCTCTCTTGGACATTTTCATTGATATAGCAAGCTAGTGAGCCTCTCCACTCCTCTCTCACACATTCCACTTGATTGAGATCATCATTTGGTGAGATTGGAGAGCATTAAGTGCATTGCATGCTTGTGATCATCTAGAGGCACTTGGTGAGTGGATTTTGCAGCGGATTCTCTTGTTACTCTTGGAGTTTGCCGACTCCTAAACGGCTTGGAGCTGCGAGGATTGTTGAGGGGAGTTGTTGATTGTCTCCGCCTCCGATCGGTGAAGTTGTAAGGGGTTCTTGAGCCTTTCCCGAGGGAGATCGCAATTGGCTACTCTAGTGGATTGTGCGTAGCTTATGGATCCCCATCTTGTGTTGGTTGTGCGGCACCCTTGAGAAGGGTTTGGCGTGTGATGCCAATTAGCGCGTGAACCTCCAAGTGGGTGTATTGCTACAACGATGAGTAACTTGCCGGCAAGCAAGTGAACTTCTGTAAAAAATCTTGTGTCATCTCTCTACCGAGGATTTCTCTTGTCTATTGTGTTTGATTGCATTGGTATTCATATCATCTCTTCACCGGTGGTATAACCATATCCCTCTCCTTTACATTTGAGCACTTACTTTTGAAGTAGTTTACTTGTGTAGCTTGCTTACCTAGAAGTAGTGTAAAGTAGTGACTTAGCTTCTTGTGTGTGATCTTACAGACAATAGTCTAGAACGGTTAGGCGGCTTGCAACACTTTGTGTAGGTTAGCGCAAAATTCGCTTCGCCATTTAATTGTCTAGCCACTTTGCTTAAGTGTTGTTTGTAGAATTTTTATAGGCTATTCACCCCCCTCTAGCCATTTAGGACCTTTCACCTAGCCCTGGCCTGTGGACTATGACCTATTTGGATCTCTGCGCCAGCCATTAGGTGCCGCTCCGCTCGCCGAATTCAACTCACCTCCCCGCCGATGGCGCGATACCGAACCAACCGTTGACCAGCTCCCAGGTGACAAGGCTCTAGCCAGCATGCCCCTAAGCCCCTGACAGCAATGGCTAATATATCTTCGTGTCTCACCATGTTGGACACAAGGGACTATCCAACACCCTTCGCGCTGCAACTATTATGTACCTAAGATTCTTTTTCCTTTTCTTTTATTTTTTGTTTTTGTATTTTTTTCCTTTCCTTTTCCTTTTCTTTTCTCTGTGATGTTTTGTTCTCACTTTTTTTTACTTATTTTCATTTTTATTATATGTTTTTATTTTCCTTTTTCCTTTTATTTAATTCACTTATTTTTTCTTTCCTTTTTTTATCTTAGGTTCTATGCTATGGCTTGTGATGTTCAGTATCTATAATGTTCTTTGTTCTTTTAATTTTCTTTGTTTTTTGTGGTATTTCTAATATTTCTCTGTTTTATTTTTTACTTTCATTTTATTCTATGTTTTTCTTCTCTTTTTTCCTTTCTTTTCATTCATTTATTTTCCCTCCCTTTTTTTTACCCTGTGATGTTCTATGTTATAATTGGTGATGTTTTCTATCTATAATAGTTCTCTTTTTTCATTTTCGTTTGCTTTTTATCTTTTTGTGGTATTTTTATTACTTTTCTATTTTTCCTTTTTATTGTAATTTTTTCTTTTTATTTTTCCTTAATTCCATTCATTTCTGTTTCTTTTCCTTTTCTTTTTTCTTGTGAGGTTCTATGTCATAGTTTGTGATGTTTCTGTATCTGTAATGTTCCTCTTTTTTGTCTTTTCCTTTGTTTTTTATTATTTTTGCTATATTTTTCAGTTTTCTTTTTTAATTTTCATTTTTATTATATGTTTATCTTTTTATTTTCCTTTTGTTTCATTCATTTATTTTTTTCCTTTCTTTATCATGTGATGTTTTATGCTATAGTTTGTGATGTTCTGCATATGTAATATTCCTTTTTCTTTCCCCTTTTATTTTCCTTTGTTTCTTATCATTTTTTGGTAATTTTATTATTTTTTCTATTTTCTTTTTTAGTTTCATTTTATTTTATGTTTTTCTTTTGTTTCATTCATTTAATTTTCTTTCATTTCTTTTTACTGTGTGATGTTCTATACTAAACTATATGATGTTCTATATCTGTATTGTTTTTCTTTCTTTTCCTTTTCCTTTGTTTTTATAATTATCTTAATTAGCATACAAAACATGCACAACTTGACATATAGCACTTATCAAAGTTAATCATGACATTATGTTATTAACCAATAATATAACATGCTAATAATCCTTAACTATTTACTAATGACAAAGATTAGAATACAAGGATGAGCTTGCCACGCAATTTTTTGGTGGTAGGGATATCCAGCATCGGAGGAAATGTTCCCCTATCAGGATATCTATATCCAACTCGCCCACGAATCAAACACTTCTTGTCCATGGACTGCCATCTCCCATCTAGGAATATCTAGCAGACCAACCGCGTACCTGATTCTTCTTGACTATCCTCCAACAGCAGAGCGACAAGCCAGGTTTAGGTGGGCATCTATATGTCACAGACAATAACAATAGAGATTTTTACCAAACATGAACGGGTCTAATAATCATAAGTATAGAATTCCCTTTTGAGGATTTGCTTTAAAAGTGCAGAACTAAGGACCTCTTTTGATACAAGAGCTAATCAAATTAGCTCTAGTGCATCTACACATGAGGGTTAATAGGTTGATCGACTAATTTGTTGGTTAAGTCTTAAACTAGTTATTAGCCTAGCCAACCTTGGCTAGCATGAGTTATTTTTAGTCCTACTAGTAATAACTAGCCCTAGCCAAAGAGGCCCTAAAATTAGGACGGTAGCTACTTGCGTGGACATGTTAGAGTCATGATTCTGGATGGCACCAAAGAAGAATGATGAGAGAGGCCAATTATCAGTCCTTCAGCCATATGATCACAAGATTGGTACATGCCAACTTTTCCTAACAAAAATTGTGGCTTTCATCATCAATCTCAAAAAATAGACATAAAACAATGACTGCCTTGAGTAGTAGTAACAAAGATAGACATCACCGGAAATAGACTCGCTGTGATAGAGACAAAGAAACCGGACACGTGTGGTTTAGGACCAGATCAAACCTTTTGCAAAATTATAATGGTTTCTTCGTTGCCTAGTCACTTATATGTTTTGTCTATCGGACATGATTACCACACCACATAGAAAGGTGTCACGGCACATCTCAAGTAAATTTATATGGACACGAAAATATTGTATCTTAGTGGGCCTGGACATTAGTATGACATCCTGAATTTTCCAGTAAAAAAGAGAGCAACTCCAACAGAAAAGCTATTCATGTTGTTTAATCTATATTAGGCTATTTTGGAAAGAAAAGAGAGTCCAACAGCTATTGTATCTGGTTTTCTAAAATAAAGTTATCTATTCCAGAATTCTTGCATGCTAAATATAGCTTGCATGTGCCGCTAGCCAATCTAAGCTCGCTATATAGAAACCATGTTTCAGTTTTTTGTTTCCATGCAAATTTTTCTATTTTAAAGGTTGGCTAAATCATAAGTTTAGCTATTTATTTTTACCAACTCTCTTGGAGTTTCTCTAAGAGTTGGCATGATTGCAGTGTTATTGGGGTCCATCATCCAAGAACCACAAAAATGAAAAAATCATTTCTTGTAGCTGTCTATATAACAAGATTGCAAGTAGAAATGCTCATGTTTCTACTGATGGTTGACTTAAAATATCACCAATTGAAATAATATATATTTTCACTGGTGATAGATTATGTCAACCATCAATATAAATAACCGGATTTCAGATGTGAATGTCCTGACCGACCACCATCAGAAATTCAATTCAAGATAACACATATAACACTGATAAATTTTTCATATAGTGTTGGATGAAGACCGATTATGTAGCAAAATTGTAGAGCTCAACTAAATCTAAAATGTTGTAGTTATTTTTTGAGCAAAGTACATGGCCGGCCCTTAAACTTGTTGGAGTGTGTCAAGCCGGTCCATCAACTCTCGAAATGACCACTTAAGCCCATAATCTATGATTTGGTGCCGTTTAGGCCCAATCACCTGCTGACCCTGTGGACGCCGTCGGCACTTAATGCATTTAGGTCCCTCGCATTAGTTTGCAGCAGCAGCTCCTCGTCCAGCACAGCTTGCCGCGACGCGTGCAGCCGCAGCACGTGGCCCAGCACGTCGCTGCCGCTGCCCTCACCGCCCAGGTTCTAGTACATGTGCTGAAGGAAGTTCACCGGCGTCGCCTTGTCCAGCACCGTCGCGTTCATGTGCACGCCCAGCGTGTAGGCGCTCGACGACATGCGGTACGTCATGTACGCGTCCACGTTCCCCGGCAAACCTAAATGTATGGTTCAGAATCCCGTCCAAATGCAATCTAGTATCTAGCTCTGCTTGTACCTTGCTCTCCGTCGAAGCTACGGTAGTAGAAGGTAATGTACGGTGACTCGCCGCCGGCTACGTACTCCTTCACCGTCCAAATGCTTTTGCTGAACCCTCTGTCAACAGCGTCGAAGTCGACGAGGGTGCGACGGCAGCGGTGCAGGGGCCGGCGTGGCGGTCGTCGTGCCTGGCGTTGTGCCTGCTACACGTCGCGATGCCGTCGCCGCTGCTGCTCTGCGTCACCATCACCATCGCCCGCTACCGCCGCACGGGGAGGAGGCTGATGTGGAGGGCCTCCTCGAGGACCAGACGAGGGTGGGGCGGGGAGGGATTTATGGCAGCGGTGTGGTGGCCGGCGAGCCGATGGGGGGCCAATGGCCACGAGCGTATGGGGATTTTTTTCTGTACCATATTGAAACCTGCAAACTGATGCGAGGGACCTAAATGCATTAAGTGCCGACGGCGTCCACGGGTTCAGTAGGTGATTGGGCCTAAACGGCACCAAATCATAGATTATGGGTTTAAGTGGTCATTTTGAGAGTTCATGGACCGGCTTGACACAACCTAACAAGTTTAGGGGCCGGCCAAGCACTTTGCTCTTATTTTTTCATTTAAGATTATTTAGAGGCCAAAATATCCATTAGAAGTTCTTTTATATATTTTATAAGACACTCAAAATGATTTCTACGGGTGGTGGGTTTAAGAAAACCATCAACGTACTACAAATAATAGTCTTCACCCATGGTTCGAAAGAGATTTTTGTTTTTTTGAGGCCAATGACAGGTGGTTAAAGTAACCCCCCACCTGATATAGCTAGCCACAGATGCCAGATATCCGGTTGCTGGTGGGCTTATGCTCATGGCCACATACAGTGTTAAGAGATACGCGGTCGAGAACACGACTTCACGTGTATTTCATCAAGACGAAAAGAGAGTAGCACAAATAGGTTCCCAAAGGCGAGATGCCTGCGTGCGAAAAAAAGAAAAACAGATTCAAGGAAGGGGTCCTATAACAATCAGAGCGTAGCCGACTACATTGTTAAAACATTGGGCGACAAAGTTTCTCAGAAGGACAGCTACGAAGAGTCGGCGTCGATCAGCAGCTGGATCTCCTAGAAACCCGCGGTGACCCACAGGCCACCCTCGTCCAGCACCCTCCTGCATCACCTCCAGAATCGAAGCCGACGTATCGTTGAAAATCCTAGAGTTGCGTTCTTTCCAGCTATGCCACGAGACCAAGAGCACCGCTGAAAGCTCTATGTTTGGTTTTGGCTAATTGATGACACCTAGTATCTAACCATTGCGTTTAAGCTTTGGATTACAAGAGTGGTTAGAAGATCAAGTGTGGACCTGACGGCATCCAAGTCTATGGAGTAAGCCCATCAATAAGAAGATCAAATGCTTCAACACTTGGTGGATTAGATGGAGCTCAAGGTAAAGGTAAAATCAATAAGGCTCTTTCCATTTTGGTGATCAGGACACTATAGAGAGTGTTATCACATTTAGGTTAGATGAGCGTACTATTAAGGTGAATGAAATTTCGTTAACAACCTCGGTCATCAAGTGCCTCTAGTTGACATAGTTGAGCATATGCATTTAGATCTAGAACACTAACCTAAAACCATGCAAATGAAATTAAAAACAAGTTAACACTCGTGCCTAAGTGCTCATACACTTGGTTGTTGAAAAGAGGGCAAAAACAGCTCTCAGAGGTGCACCGGATGCTGAGCGTGTCCAGTGGGTGTGCACCGGAAGCCAGAGCCTCTCTGGAACCTCTCTGAGTAAGCACCGGACGCTGGAACAGTAAGTCCAGCGCGTCCGGTGATGTTTTTCGTGCGTCCGGTGAGACTTCATGCTTTCTGTCTGAGTGAAAGCACAGGACGCTGCCAGCGTCTGGTGACCTAATAGCGGATGCGTCCGGTGCGACGTTGAGCCCTCTGGATGCTCTCTGTTCGCGCACCGTACACGGGCGTCGAAGCGTCCGGTGCGACGTCTCCGCGTCTGGTGAGTTGGTGCGCTGCGGGAAGTTTGAAACGGCTAGTACACGTGTCAGCGTACCAGACAACCACCGGACGCGTCCGATGCTCACTTAACTAGCGTCCGGTGTGCACATGGAAACTGTAAAACGGCTAGTTTTTCACCCACACCTATAAATAGCCGATCAACCGGTTTTGTGAGTCTCTCTTGCATATTTCACTCTTTGCTAAGCATCTCTTGAGCCTCCCAAGCCTCTCGCACTCGCTCTAGAGCTTGATTCTCATCCATAGTGAGCTAGAGAGTGATCCAAGTGCATTGTGTTCATCTAGATCATCTTTGGGCACTTGTTGATCGTAGTTGCTGCGGATTTTCATCTATTCTCTTGGTGATTGCCGTCACCTAGACGGTCTTAGAGCATCAGAGGAGTTGGCGGAGTTGGAGATTGTCTCCGGCCACTCCCGGAGGTCTTTGTGAGGGGTTTGCACCTTCCCCGGCGAAGAGCCGCAAGGTAGCTTAATACATTGCTCGTGTCATTGAGTTACCTTGCTCATGGTAGGTTCTAGTGGCGCTCATTGGTTGAGCTTGACATTGGTTGTCAATTAGCCACCGAACCACCGAGTAGTGGTCGACACAATGAGGACGTAGCGTGCTGGCAAGCACGTGAACTTTGAGGATAAATCGGTGTTCTTCTTGTATTGATCATTGGATTTCATTGAACAATCACCTTCGAGTGTATTGGTATTTCTCCCAGTGATTGGTCATCTACTCTACTCGGTGATATAACCACTCTCTACCTATCTCTTTACTTTGAGCATTTTACTTGAGTAGTGGTAGTACTTGTAGTTTGCTTGTCCACCTAGGAGTAAAGTAGTTGCAACCTTGGCTAGTTTGTGTGTGCTTCTAGATACATAGCTAGAACAGTTAGGGAGCCTTGCACTTTTGAGTAGGCTAGTGCAAAATTCACTTTGCCGTTGTTATTACTAATCCTTGGTCAATTGTTGTTTGTAGATTTTTAAATAGGCTATTCACCCCCTCTAGCCTCTTTGGACCTATCAATTGGTATCGGAGCCGTGGTCACCATTGTTGTAAGGCTTAACATCTTTCGGTGTCAAAATGGCTCACAACAACTTGATCAACCATATGGGCAAGCCACCTCGGTTTGATGGCACAAGCTATGGATATTGGAAGAAGCAAATGAAAGCTCACTTGAAATCAATGAATAGAAAGATGTGAAAAATTATTGAGAAGGATTTTGTTGTGATTAATGTGAATGATCCCACACCATGAGAAGAAGAGAAACTTCAATTCAATGATATTGCCCTCAATGCAATATATAGTGCTCTTGATGAGAAGGTCTTTGAACAAATCAAGGACTTGAAGTTTGCTCATGAAGTGTGGAAGAGATTGGAAGACTCTTATGAAGGTACCACCGCGGTCAAGAGTGTAAAGCTATACATCCTCAAGGATAAGTTTGTAAGGTTCAAAATGAAGGATGATGAGAGCATATCAGAGATGTTTCACCGATTGAGCGTCATCATTAGTGACCTCAAAGCTCTTGGTGAGACAATTAGTGACAAGGACTTTACATCGCTTCTTGAGATGTCTACCTCCTCGGTTTGAGACCTTGCGCATCATTCTCATGAGGGAGGATCTCTCAAAGGTGACTCTAACACAAGTGCTTGGTGATGTTATGACACATGAGACATATTGAGAAGACAAGGATGGAGGGGTCAAGGAAGAGAAGGATGAAGAGAGGAAGGACAAGAATGAGAAGAAGAGCATTGCATTCATGGCAACTTCATTAAGGCACAAGGGCAAAGCAAAGAAGCAAATCTCAAGTGATGATGAAGATAGCTCAGGTGATGATGATGAGGAGGAGATGGCACTGCTTGTAAGAAGATTTGGAAGATTCATGAGGAAGAAGGGCTATGGTGCTAGAAAAAAAAGAGACTTCACCAAAGACAAGGGTCCAACCATGAGATGCTATGAGTGCAAGAGCAAGGACCACTTGATAGCCGATTGTCCTCACAAGAATGATAGTGATGATGAGGATGACAACAAGAAGAAGTCCAAGAAGGACAAGAAAGACAAGAAGATGCAATTCAAGAAGAAGAAGGGGTATTCTTATTATGTTACTTGAGATAGTGATGCTTTCTCTTCCGATGATGATGATGATAGTGATGATGATCACAAGCTCACCAAGAAGAAAGCCATTGCTAGTCTTGCTATTCCTAGCAAGCTATCACTATTTGACTCTTCACCGACTTATCTCATGGCTAAGCCATCAAAGGTACAATCCAAATCCGATGAGAGCGGTAGTGAGAGTGAGGAGGAGGACTTCTCCAAGGAGGCGCTCCTTGACATGTTGCATGACACATACTCTTATCTTAAGAAGAAAATGAAAGAGTGCAAACCATTGAACAAGGAGAAGAAACTCCTTGAGCAATCTTTTGATGAGCTTAGTGCTTCTCATAAGTGTCTAAAAGAAGACCATGAGAACCTAAAAAGGGCTCACTCCAAGTTTGAGAAGGCTCACTCTTCACTTTCGGAGTTGGCTAAGATAGAGTATGTGCCCACAACATGTAATGTAGGTGTTACTTGTGATATTCTTGATACACCTATTGTTGTTGCCTCCACTAACACTTCTTGTAGCACATACACCTCTACCTCATCTAAGGATGTTGGTGTCACTTGTAATGTCACAATCTTGGTTGAGAACAAGAACCTCAAGAAGGAGGTGCATGAGCTCCCTCTAGCATTAGGAATGCCTATGGTGGAGATGCCCGCTTGCTTAAGTGCGTGGGTAGTCAAAGGTTCTCCATTAACAAGGAGGGTCTTGGCTATACCCCCAAGAAGGGCAAAGCCGCCTTTGTCCTTCACAAAACTACTTTTGTGAAGGGCAATGGTGTGATTTGCTATAGTTACAAGCAAGAGGGGCATAAGGAGCAATATTGCAAAAAGAGGATGATGAAGCAAATCATGCCTAATGTTTCATCCATTAGACTTGATTCTTGCTATGTGCTTACCAAGAGTACAAAGGGAGTGAGAGTCAAGTATATTGGTGCACCTAAGGAGAGCCCAAAGAAGAATGCTATTTGGGTGCCCAAGAGCTTGGTCACTAACCTCCAAGGATCCAAACAAACTTGGGTACCAAAATCTAATTGATTTCTTTGTAGGTGAACTACAAGTTCGGAGGGAGGCATTGGATGCTTGATAGTGGGTGAACTCAACATATGACCGGAGAATCAACCATGTTCAATTCAATCATACCAAATGAAGATGGGAATCTTGATAGTATCACATTTGGTGACAACAAGAAGGGTAAGGTTATTGGTCTTGGAAAGATTGTAATTTCAAATGATATGTCTATCTCTAATGTCTTCCTAGTTGAGAGCTTGAACTTCAACTTGTTGTCCATGGCTTAATTGTGTTACTTGGGATTCAAATGCATCTTTGGTGTTGATGATGTGGATATTGTTAGTGTTGATGGAAGCAACTTGATATTCAAGGGATTTCGGTATGGCAATCTCTATTTGGTGGACTTCAATGCTAGTGAAGCTCAATTGTCAACATGGTTGTTCACCAAATCAAGTATGGGTTGGTTATGGCATAGGAGGCTTGGTCATGTTGGAATGAAGCAATTCAATAGATTGGTCAAGCATGACATGGTGAGAGGATTGAAAAATATGCAATTTGAGAAAGATAAGTTGTGTAGTGCTTGTCAAATGGGAAAGCAAGTTGGAAACACACATCCTAACAAGAGCATGATGAGTACATCTAGAGCATTTGAGTTATTGCACATGGATCTATTTGGCCCATCCACTTATGCTAGTCTCGGTGGAAATAAATATGGTTTTTTTATAGTGGATGACTATATAAGATACAGATGGGTCTTCTTTCTAGTTGATAAGAGTGAAGTGTTTGGCATATTTAAGACATTCATCAAGAGAAGCTAAAATGAATTTGAAGTGACAATCAAGAGTGTGAGAAGTGACAATGGAAGTGAGTTTAGAAATGCAAGAGTTGATGAGCTTTGTGATGAGTTTGGAATCAAGCATCAATTCTCGGCCAAGTATACTCCTCAATCAAATGGCCTTATTGAGAGGAAGAATAGAACACTTATTGATATGGCAAGGTCTATGCTTAGTGAATACAATGTGAGTTTGGACTTTTGGGCCGAAGCAATTAACACGGCTAACTATTGTAGCAATCGGCTCTATTGTCACCGGCTCTTGAAGAAGACACCATATGAGCTATTAAATGGAAGAAAGCCCAATATTGCATACTTTAGAGTGTTTGGTTGCAAATTCTACATATTGAAGAAGGGTGCAAGAATGGGAAAATTTGAGAAGAAATATGATGACGGCTTCCTAGTTGGTTACTCCACCACAAGCAAAGCATATAGAGTATGGAATCATACCACCAAGCTAGTTGAGAAAGTTCATGATGTGAAATTTGATGAAACCAATGGCTCTCAAGATGAGGAAGAAAATCTTGATGATGTGAGAGGAACTTAATTGGTAAATGCAAAGAAGAATATGGACATTGGTGATATCCGGCCAAGACAAGTGGTTGATGTGGAAGATGAGGATGGCAAAGATCAAGTGCAAACTCAACCTAGTGTGCAAGCAAATCCAAATGAAGCAAAATCTAGTGGTTCTCATGATCAAAATCAAGTACAAAATGATTAAGATCAAAATGTTAGTCCATCTCAAGTGGGTCAGCCAAGCTCAAGCAATCGAGTTCTCCAACCGGTTCATATTGCAAGAGATCATCCATTGGATCAAATAGTTGGAGATATTAGAAGTGGTGTTCAAACAAGATCAAAGTTAGCAAATTTTTGTGAGCACTTCTCATTTGTGTCATTTGAAGAGCCAACCACCATTGAAAAAGCCTTGAATGATAGTGATTGGGTGAATGCTATGCATGAAAAGCTCAACAACTTCGAGAGAAATCAAGTTTGGGAGCTAGTTGAGAGGCCCAAGAACTACAATGTCATTGGTACCAAATGGGTGTTCAAGAACAAGTAAGGTCAAGATGGCATTGTGGTGAGAAACAAGGCAAGATTAGTTGCACAAGGATACACTCAAGTGGAAAGATTGGATTTTGGAGAGACATATGCTCCGGTTGCAAGATTGGAAGCAATTAGGATCTGTCTAGCTTATGCATGTGCACACGATATCAAACTTTATCAAATGGATGTGAAAAGTACTTTCTTGAATGGATACATCAATGAGCTAGTATATGTTGAGCAACCCCCAGGCTTTGAAGATGAGAAGAAGCCCAACCATGTCTACAAATTGAGAAATGCTTTGTATGGTTTGAAACAAGCTCTAAGGGCATGGTATGAAAGATTGAGAGATTTCTTGCTATCCTAGGGTTTCAAAATGGGAAAAGTTGACACCACTCTCTTCACCAAAAGAATTGGCAAAGACTTGTTTGTGTTGCAACTCTATATTGATGACATTATTTTTGGGTCAACCAATCAAGATTTTTGTGAGGAGTTTGGAAAGATGATGGCAAATGAGTTTGAGATGTCCATGATTGGAGAGTTGAGTTATTTCCTTGGCCTTTAAATCAAGAAAATGAAGAATGTCACCTTCATAAGCCACGGCAAATACATTAGGGACATGTTGAAAAAGTTTTGGGATGCAAGATGCAAAATCTATTAGCACACCAATGGGCACAAATGGTCGGCTTGATGAAGACAAGAGTGGAAACATGGTAGATCAAAAGAAGTATAGGTATATGATTGGAAGCTTACTCTATGTGACCGCTTCTAGACCGGATGTGATGTTTAGTGTTTGCATGTGTGCAAGATATCAGGCTTCACCTAGAGAGAGTCATTTGAAGGCAACCAAGAAAATATTGAGATATCTCAAGCACACACCTGATGTTGGACTATGGTATCCTAAGGGGTCAAACTTTGAGTTGATTGGTTATTTAGACTCCGATTATGCGGGATGCAAGATCAATACAAAGAGCACTTCCGGTACATGCCAATTGTTGGGAGATCACTAGTATCATGGTCATCCAAGAAGCAAAACACCGTTGCACTCTCTACCGCCGAAGCCGAGTATGTTAGTGCGGGGAGTTGTTGTGCTCAATTGTTATGGATGAAGGCCACATTGAGTGATTATGGAATCAAATTCAAGAATGTTCCATTGCTATGTGATAATGAAAGCGCCGTGAAGATAGCCACCAATCCGGTTCAACACTCAAGAACAAAGCATATTGATGTGAGGCATCACTTCATTAGAGACCATCAAGCCAAAGGTGACGTTCAAGTTGAGAGTGTGGGCACCGATGATCAACTTGCCGACATTCTCACCAAGCCACTTGATGAAGTAAGATTATACAAATTAATGAATGAATTGAACATCCTTGATTTCTCCAACATGATTGAGCTAGCACCCCCACTATATGACTTGCCTCTACTCCGGCAAAGCAAAGGTATCATTGTTTGGCATGTCATTCATATGTTGCTAGGACTTGTGTAGAGCATATAGACATAATTTTTTTTAAAAAAATTGGCTCATTCATGGAAAACTAAATGCTTTTGAGATCACATGCCACTACTATAGCTACTATGTCTTGTTTGGTCTAGTGGTGACATATGACTAGCTTGTGGGATTGTGAACCTAGTATTTGAATAGGGTATGAGCATTATGGTATATAATTTAACTTTGTCAAGATAACCCCTAGTGGCGTGAAGAAACTTGCCAAAGGACAAATCGGGTAATATATTTGTGCAAGTAATCTAGCTAAATGCTTAAAAGAAGGAAGATAATTGAAACAATCTATGAAATTAACAAGCGGTTTCCTCCATTGATTTCAAATCATATCCTACCCATGCTACCCTTTTGTGGTCTTTGATGACAAAGGGGGAGAGAAAGGTACAAATATATGGAGGTTGAGCGATGAACCATCATTAGACCGATGATGGGAGAGCTATAGGCCAGGTGAGAGGGATAACAAACTTTTAAAATTTTGATCTCACTTTTAGGGGGAGCAAGCTCACAAGCATGTTTGCAAGCATTTAATTATGCATTTTCATATGATTGTTGCATTGTATTTGTATTTAAATTCAATATACTTACTTGCTTGGTGTATGCTAGACTTAAACTTGTGTGGTGAATTGAAGTACTAGCATGCATAGGAAGTGGTAGCTAGTTCCCGGTCTTTCCAAGTGACTATAGAACCTTATTTCTAATGTTGATCTCACGAGGTATTCTAGTGTCTTTGGTTGCAAGAGTTCTTTCAAATGGAATCTAGCTATCCATGGTGCTAAGGATGATTTATATATGTACTCCGATGGTATAAACCTTAGGATCAAATTGGTAGTAATATCTCTCTCACAGTTCTAATCCAATGCATATGTGCAAAGCCTTTCAAATCCAAACACATGGCACATATGTAGGGGGAGCTAATAATACCAAATTGAATTCTTTGAATATCTTTGTAGAGGTTGTCATCAATTACCAAAAAGGGAGAGATTGAAAGCTCTATGTTTGGTTTTGGCTAATTGATGACACCTAGTATCTAACCATTGTGTTTAAGCTTCGGATTGCAAGAGTGGTTAGAAGATCAAGTGTGGAGCTGATGGCATCCAAGTCTATGGAGTAAGCCCACCAATAAGAAGATCAAATGCTTCAACACTTGGTGGATTGGATGGAGCTCAAGGCAAAGGTAAAATCAATAGGTCTCTTTCCATTGTGGTGATCAAGACACTATAGAGAGTGTGATCACATTTAGGTTAGATGACCGTACTATTAAGGGGAATAAAATTTCATTGACAACCTCGGTCATCAAGTGCCTCTAGTTGACATAGTTGAGCATATGTATTTAGATCTAGAGTACTAACCTAAAACCTTGCAAATGAACTTAAAAAACAAGCTAACACTCGTGCCTAAGTGCTCATACACCTGGTTGTTAGCACTTAGAAGCAAGGTTGTTGAAGACAGGGCAAACACAGCTCTCAGAGGTGCACCGGACGTTGGGCGTGTCCGGTGGGTGTGCACCGGACGCGCCTCTCTGGAACCTCTCTGAGTAAGCACCGGACGCTGGAACAGTAACTCCAGCGCGTCCGGTGATGTTTTTCGTGCGTCCGGTGAGACTTCGTGCTTTCTGTCTGAGTGAAAGCACCGGACGCTGTCAGTGTCCGGTGACCTAACAGCGGACGCGTCCGGTGCGACTTTGAGCTCTCTGGATGCTCTCTGTTCCTGCACCGGACATGGGCGTCGGAGCGTCCGGTGCGACGTCTCCGCGTCCGGTGAGTTGGCACGCTGCGGGAAGTTTGAAGCGGCTAGTACACATGTCAGCGGGCGGTACACCAGAAAACCACCGGACGTGTCTGGTGCTCACTTAACCAGCGTCCGGTGTGCATGCAGAAACTGTAAAACGGTTAGTTTTTCACCCTCACCTATAAATAGCCAATCAACCAGTTTTGGGAGTCTTTCTTGCGCATTTCACTCTTTGCTAAGCATCTCTTGAGCCTCCCAAGCCTCTCCTACTCACTGTAGAGCTTGATTCTCATCCATAGTGAGCTACGAAGTGATCCAAGTGGATTGTGTTCATCTAGATCATCTTTGGGCACTTGTTGATTGTAGTTGCTGTGGATTTTCATCTATTCTCTTGGTGATTGCCGTCACCTAGACGGTCTTAGAGCATCAGAGGAGTTGGCGGAGTTGGAAATTGTCTCCGGCCACTCCCGGAGGTCTTTGTGAGGGGTTTGCACCTTCCCCGACGGAGAGCCGCAAGGTAGCCTAATACATTGCTCGTGTCATTGAGTTACCTTGCTTGTGGTAGGTTCTAGTGGTGCTCATTGGTTGAGCTTGACATTGGTTGTCAATTAGCCACCGAACCACCGAGTAGTGGTCGACACAACGAGAACGTAGCGTGCTGGCAAGTACGTGAACCTCGGGGATAAATCGGTGTTCTTCTTATGCTGATCATTGGATTTCATTGAACCATCACCTTCGAGTGTATTGGTATTTCTCCCAGTGATTGGTCATCTACTCTACTCAGCAGTATAACCACTCTCTACCTATCTCTTTACTTTGAGCATTTTACTTGAGCAGTGGAAGTACTTATAGTTTGTTTGTCCACCTAGGAGTAAAGTAGTTACAACCTAGCCTAGTTTGTGTGTGCTTCTAGAGACATAGTTAGACCGGTTAGGGAGGCTTGCACTTTTGAGTAGGCTAGCGCAAAATTCACTTCGCCGTTGTTATTACTAATCCTTGGTCAAGTGTTGTTTGTAGATTTTTAAATAGGCTATTCACCCCCCTCTAGCCTCTTTAGACCTATCAACCGCAGCATCAAACGACTTGCGCAAGGCGCGCGGCACAGCATGCCTTGAGGCAATCCACCAATCAGCGAGCTAGTCAGTAGGTCCTAGCGCACAAAGGAATTGGAACCAGAGCTCTCTTGCAAACACGCAGGAGATGAGGAGGTCTCATCCTCCTGCCCACATACCGTACAGTCGGCAGCGTCTTGGAGGCCATGCCTTTTCCTGCGTTCAGCGGTCCACTGCCGGCGATGGAGCGCTAGCCAGAAGAAAAATTTAACCTTGGGCGGTGCCGAGGCTTTCCACAGCTCCTTAGCACCGAGCAAGGAGGTCATAACCAGGAGGAAGGACCTGTAGGATGAGGACACCGAGTACCTGCCATCCGACGACCAGTGCCAAACGAAGCGATCACACTCCAACGGCCGAAGCTATATGGTCTCGTGTTATTATTCCTTGGAAGGCGATATCTCCAGAGCCTAGCCGATTCACGAAATGCAACAATGAGGCGTGAGTGGTTTGGGGTCATTGACATGAAAGACCACATCATGTCTATGTTTCTATAACAAATGAGGAACGGCAGGGATGAGAATACTGCTTGTGGCATGGCAACAGGCGACTGGTGGGGAAGTTCCCCAGATTTTGGACACTGGCCACATTTTTAGGTACCCAACCGATCTTCCTCCAGAATTCCTTGACAAAGGGGCATCGTGAGATGATATAGTCAACTGTTTCTGATGGCTGTTGACATTTATCACAGCGGTCATTTTGGATCAACTTCTTCTGTAGTAACGCCGATTTGCAGTTGATCCTGTTCTTGATGAGGAGCGAGCTGAAAACCAGACACGCCGGGTGCCAAAGTCGCTGACTGCTGTCATAGACGAAACACACACTGTCCATCTCATCTCTGAGAGCCACATCTTGCAACATGAGCTCCAGTTTTTCTAGTTCCTCTCTTGCCTGCGTGCTGAGGCGCTATTGAAATTGCGAGCGAAGTGAGCTTGATATAGAACATTATTCTTCTCTAACAATAAATTAGCATAAACCGAAATTAGCATTTCGTTTCATACAAATGGATAGGGCCATAGTACTACATGCAAAGAGATTACTATGATGTTATAATCAACAAAGTTGTGTAATGGTATGGCAAGAAAGGATTGAATAAGGGAGAGGCTGGTGTTCTAATTCCAAACATAGGAATGTGTATTTTCGAGAAAGTATTGCATAAAGGGGGAGGCTGTTGTTCGAATCCGAAATATAGGAATGTGTATTTTTGAAATATTTTTTAGATTTAGTTGGTGCATACACGCTCGGTACTGCAGGCCAGAGTGGTACCCCCAAATTCAAGACCATTTAGAAGTTGCCTTCCTAATTTTTGCAAGTTACTTCTTTGAATGAATTTCTTTTGTTGGTTACTATTGACACTCAAATTTGGCCTCCTCAAGAAAACAGGCTGGGCCAGGTTTGGAACCCGGCTAGGCCAGGTTTGGCCCCTATGCTAGGCCCACTTGCAGGACACGTGTCAACACCAGAGGCCCCGTGAAACCTGGCGTGGCCGGGTTTGGTCGAGTCCGAGCTGAAAAATAGATTAGATCGGTTTTTGCAATATTTTGACGTGGGAGACTTAGAGACTTACCCTAATATGTGTTTCCTAATGGGATAAGACCACCCCCCTCTATATATATAGAGGATCATGGTCGATTGAGATCTTAACCATCCAATCATCAAAATACATCTACCAAATAGGCTTTTCGGTGGTTCACCTCCTTATCTTGTTGTTCGGCTCGACTCTCCGCGAGTTTAGTCGGCGCTCTAGGCAGCCTTCACGGTTCCTAGGGCAATCTCTTCATGCATCTCTCCGACGGATATTTCCGATAAGTGTTCGGGACTATTCCGGCGAAGGACAGGCGCTACATCGATCATCAACGTCCTCTGCTTAGTTACCGGTCGTCCCGACGACCAAATACCTCAAACCCTGGCACGTTTTGAGAAACCTCTGCTTAGTTACCAGTTCTCAGAATCTCTGCTTAGTTACCAGTTCTCAGAAACGGCCAAGCCAGAAAAGTCGGCCCAGCCTGTTTTCAAACCGGGCCAGGCCGAAAAAGTCGGCTCAGCCTGGTTTCAAACTCAGCCAAGCCTGGTTTCGCGGGTGTGCAATTCTGCTCTGTTCCGCTCCGTGCGCAACGTGCGCGATCTAGCACCTGCTGGTGTATTGTCCGAAATCCATGTCAACAGTTACACTAGCAGTTGACTTCACGAACCACCAGCCGGCACGTGCGGCCAAGCACTAGGAGAAATAGTTTGTGAGCCAGTGAATTCTTCTTTACACCCATGTCTAATGATGATGGTTCAATACTCAATAATCAAATCATTTCAGGTACCACAATTTTGCAACCACCACCACATAGGCGTTACAAGCTGCTGATCTCTTAGAAGTATACCACAATACATGCCTACTTTACATGCATTATTTTGTGGGCATTGCAGAATAATACAATGGCGTGTAATGGTAAGAATGAATCATGTGGCAATGCCATATTTTAACGTGGAGTGCTAAATTTACCAAATTGATTGTGGTTACGATAGGAAGGCCAAACAATTTGGAAGAGTTCAGGAGGTGAGGAGATAATATAATGCCAGAAGGTTTGGACTTTATAGACCGAACCTAGATTTCCTAGATATATACTAATATATCTCAGTTGATGTTGAAATGTGTGTCCTCTCTGTCCGGCTGCTGCTAGTCACCAGGCAGGGATAGGATAGGATAGCAACTCATCAAATTATTGGCGCACGGCAGCAGTATGGGATGGCTTAGCTCCTTTGATTGATGCTTCCTTTTTTTTTCCGATCTCAATAATGGAAAAAAAAAGACACTAGTATTACACTACTGCTGTTATAGCTATACATTGCAGGAACATATGATGCCCCTAATCTCAAACTTTTGAATCATTCTTAAGTAGTTTGTTCTTATTTATCAACCACTAGTAATTGCACCTGTTAAAGAAACTAGACAGAGGGATGTCAAAGGTTCAACAAAGTGTTAAGAGACCCCTCAAGACCAAGCCAATGACTATTCATATAGGAGGGAAGAGTAAGTGACCCTTAGGCGCTCTTCACCTAGCTCCTACAAGCCCTGGGTTTGACCGTCGAGCACCAATGGTCACGGGCTGGTACCCCCAATGGCTACTTGCAGAGGCAGCCACGCAACCTAGTCACCCAGCCAGGCGATCCAACCCCGCAGAGCTATGCTCCAACCAACCACCGACCTAGCCAAGCCACCAACGGTTCACTACTACAGTAATCTTAACGGAGCCTGGTAAGAAGCCTTAATAGAGGCAGTTTTGTCAACCACCTCTGGCTAGATCTACAAGAAATATTGTTGACAGTCATTAAGTACCAATTTTTACCGTCAACTAATACATAGAAAGGGGCAATCATAGCAACATAGGGGTTATTACTGACAGATTCCACGAGTTTTGGTGAATTGTCTATTTTCTAGGGAATTATCCAGAAAAGCTTAAAAGAAGGATTAAAGTGCATAATTACCACGAAACTTGATCACGAAGGAAACAAACGTCATCGGCAAGATAGAAGAGTGTAGAAGGTATCCGAAGCAAGCTGGGCCCCACCTGACAGGTGGTGGGGCCGGCCGGCCCCAAGGGGGGCCGGGCGGCGCCCCCTAGGGTTTTGCCGCCGCCTTCTAGAGCCTTCTTCCACCTCCTCCGAGGAGTCATCTCAGCCCTATGTTAAGTCGGTTTAATCCAACGGCGCACGTTCACCCCACCGGGCTATAAATAAAGGGGCAGACCCCCTCTCAGAGCACCAATTCATTCCTCAGAAGTTAGGGTTTCCAGGGATTAGAAGTAGAGCTCTAGTTCTTCAAGTTCATTAGTTTAGACGTCTAACAAGGTTCAAGTAGAGTTGGGCGGTACGCTCGGGATTCCGGATCTGTTCGTCTGGAGATCGGTAATATTATCTTGTATTTTTTATGACTTTGCTCTATTTTAATATATTGCGACTTATTCAGTTCTTAGTTTATTCTAGTTGCATATTCGATATAGTTGTCATTGGTGATGATTATTGTCATATGATCGTAAAGCGCCTAATTCAGTACTCGAGTGAGTTAGGTGGTATGTATTATGTAGACGTGGTGTCTAGATATATTATGTACCTACGGAGGCACCCTGATGTGCCGGGTCGTGTGGTAGTCCGTGTAGGTGACAGCTGCGTTGGTTCCTCTGTTGTCCACCCCCCGTACGTAGGACGAGCAGAGCGTGGTCGCGAAGGAGGTGACCCTTGTGTCTTAATATCCTTATTAGATGATGCTCCTTATGATGTTTTCTGTGTCGGTTCTGCTATACATGAAGATGTGTAATATAGTGTAGGCTGTAGACTTTATATTTAGTAATTACATAGGTTTCCTCTACTTTAACCGAATCTCGAGATTGTCTTACTGCATTAGTGAGTCTCTATATTCTATCTCTGGAATGCCATTTACTTTATTTACTCAGTTATCATTTACCATATTATTATTGACTTATTATTGCTAAAGCATTAGAGTTACTGGTCATTATAGGTCTGCACATTTATTAATAACCTTTGCAATCGCTATAGTAGATTATCCTAATGAATAGAATGTCTGTTTATCCTTTTGGCATAAAACAAATCAACGATACTCGGAATACTTACCGGGTGAAGTACTACAATGGGAGAATTATCTGTGCGCTTGCGGATATATTATATAGTGTTATATTTTTAAGAGGCAAGTGTAGATTATTTTACCAATGGTTTTTGGCATCTTGTTAGGGATGACAACTTAACATGAAGTGATGTTAAAAATACCAACAAGCATTTCTGGAGCCGCTGCCGGGGAAGGCAATTATATTCATTAGGATAATTTATTGGACTTCGTTGATTTTATTCGCCAGGATATTTTCTAGAATTTCATATAGGGGAGTTTTTCATAGATAATATTATAGAAAAACATTAAAAAATACTATAGACATGAACACTTATAGATAGATCGTAACCTTTTGCTTTAGCAAACTTACCCGTGTTTTGTCTATGTTTAAATATTTTATATAGGGAAAGTGCAGGATTGATTGTAGTACTTTAATTCTTATCAATCAGAAACAACCATAGGAAGAAGGGTCTTACATTATTTTATGAAGCCATGGCTGAGAAAACTCTGCGTGAATTCTCTGCTTCAAGCACTGAGAATATTCGTGTTGGGCCAACTTTTAACCTTGAAGATCATGATTATGAGCTCAAGCCAAGTCTCATCAAAATGGTGCAAGCTATCACATTTAGTGGAAAGAAGGATGAAGATGCAAGTGTCCATCTGCAGAATTTCCTGGAGATTGGCAATGCCATCGACATTAAGGGCATTCCTCAATATGTCGTGCTACTTCGTTTATTCCCGTTCTCACTGGAGGGAAGAGCGAAGCAGTGGTTTTATCAGAATAAAGATCAAGTTGAGACATGAGAAGAATGCTCAAAAGCTTTCTTAGAAAAGTTTTTCCAGTAAGTAGAACCAATGCTTTATAAGGAAAGATTTCAGAATTTTGTCAGCAGAAAGGTGAACCTATTCCAGAAGCCTGGGAGCGTTTTCAAAATTACATATCAGATTGTCCTCATCATGGAATGAAATAATGGTTTCTTATGCAAACATTTTTTCACGGACTAACTCAAAGGTCACGTGAGCAACTGGATGCCACTGCTGAAGGATCATTTTTGTCACTCACCCCTGGAAGAGCTGGAGATATTATGGCAAAGATAGCAGAAAATCAGAGTTGGACACACAACACCCAAACATGCCATAAGAGTGAAGAAGTTCCAGAGGGAGTATGTGCACTGTCAACCAAGATGGATGTACTGTTGAACTGGTTAGAGCAAAGGGCAAATTATAAAAGAGATCGTCAAGCTATTCAAT
Source organism: Eremochloa ophiuroides (assembly GCA_038502445.1). Taxonomy (NCBI): domain Eukaryota; kingdom Viridiplantae; phylum Streptophyta; class Magnoliopsida; order Poales; family Poaceae; genus Eremochloa; species Eremochloa ophiuroides. The sequence goes on along the minus strand of JAHLJS010000005.1, from coordinate 49,143,278 downwards.
ATGCATTCAATTCCCAGAATCAATATGAAAAGTATTTAGGAGTTGAGTCTGCTGAATCCACAGAAGATATTAGTACAGTCATAAGTCCACTTCTCAGAAGTAAGGATGGACTCAACCTTGGTCAACTAGTCAAGGTAAGAACCAAGGCAATTATAATTTTGCAAATCAGAGACAACCACCTTTGAGACAATTAATATTAGAACAAGGTAGAATTAATGAAAGTATTTATAAGAAGCTTGCTTTTAATGATACTGTTTTAGAAGGAATTAATTCTAAGTTAGATAATTTCTCTTCTGCTGTTTAAGATCAAATATTATTTAATAAAAGGATAGAATTACAAATTGCACAATTATCTTCTACTTTGTTTACCACTAACTCTGAACCAGTAAAAGGAATATATACTAGAGGAGGTAAGTCTACACGTGATCCATCTTACCCAAAAGGGGCACGTAGATATTTAGTACAGGTAGAAGAAGAAATTGAGAAGGACAACAGAGAAGAAGAAGTCGTACCACTTTCACCACCAGTTGAACCACAAGATCAAGAATTAACTCAAGATTTTCATGACACAACCCTCCTACCGTTTCCACGCAGAAGGAGAAGGGCTAAAACGGATGATCAATTTGGTAAGTTTGTAGAGGTAATTCAGAAATTATATGTCAATATTCCGTTGTTAGATGCCACCAGGTACCTACGTATCTTCGAACCATCCTCAACAACAAAGGACCACTATCTTCTACTGAAGTTGTCAAGCTAACGGAGGAGTGTAGTGAGGCAATTCTGTGTTTTTCTCCTGCTAAGAAGAAGGATCCAGGGTGTCCCACTATCGATTGCTCAATCGGTGACCAGATATTCGAGAATGCTTTATGTGATCTTGGAGCAAGTGTCAGCGTCATGCCCAAGACAGTCTTCGACAAACTCAACTATTCTACGCTCACGCTAACTTCGATGTGTCTGCAATTAGCTGACCAATCGGTCCGCTATCCCGCAGGAATCGCTGAAGATATTCCGGTAAAAATCCGCAACTTTTTTGTTCCTGCAGATTTTGTAGTACTTGACATGCAGGAAGAGAGGAAGATACCCCTCATCCTCGGGCGACCATTTCTAAACACTGCAAATGCAACCATCAACGTCGGAGCTAGAGAAATCACATTCACCATCAATAGGCAAAAAGAGCAGTTCGCATTTGTTGACATCTACTAACGTCGCCAAATATAACTATATAACTTTTAATGTGAGAGGCGAGATTAGAAGATGAATGGTAATTAATTAAATTGTCATTAGCAACTAGTCACTTTTCTATTACCAATATGCTTTAGCATGAACTGGGTTGTCAATCCTAATTAATAATGCTAAGAATAAATAAAGGTTTTATATATTAATCTATGTGACTAGACAGAAATAAATATAAATAATATAAACTAAGATCAGTTCTGCAAGCGGACAGATAATTATACCATTGTAGCATTTCATCTAGGAAGGATGTGAAACAGAGTCATCATCCAACTTCGCGACCGTGCCTGCTGGCCTACATACGGGGGGTGGACTACAGAGGACTCAACGCAGCTGTCACCTACGCGATCTACCACACGACCCGGCACATCAGGGTGCACTCGCAAATAAACAAAATACCTAGACACCACGTCTACATATCGTTCATCATCTATCCATCGTACGCATGAATAAACGCTATACGAGCAATTACATGAATTCAATAAGATCAAACCAACTATACTAGACATATAATAAAGTAGACAAAGACTATTGTAATCAAGAACATATGAACTATTAAGAACAATGTTTCCCTAATCATAATGAAGAATACAATAATAGAGAAAGAACTAGAATTATACCGAACTCCGTGCTCCAGACAGACGCCGGGGCTCCAGATATCCCGAAGAACTAGAACTCCTCTACTCTCTAATCTAACTAGGCTAGAACTATGAACTAGAAGGCTCTTGATGAACTAGGAGGCTCTTGATGGCTTGAGGACTTGATGCCTTGAATGAATGATGGGTTGATGCCTCCAGGGGGTCTGCCCCTTTATTTATAGCCCGGTGGGATGCACGTGCGCCGTAGGATCAAACCGACTTGAAACAAGGGCCGAGATGACTCCACAAAGGCGGCGGAAGAAGACTCCAGAAGCTGGGCCAAAACCCTAGCAGGGGGGCGCCGGCCGGCCCCACCCTAGGGGGTCTCGGGTCCCGGTGCCTCGGGTGTGTTCCAGATGCTTCTAGTGTTCTCGTGATGATGTTTCCTTGGCGGTTAAGTTACGTGGTAATTATGCTCTTTAACCCTTCTTTTATGCTTTTCTGGAATAGCTCCTGGAAAATACAAATCATGCAAAACTCATGAAAACTGTTAGTTAAAACCATAGATTAGTGTGTATTCATGTATCCTTTGGTGTTTAAAGTTCTAATAAAAGTTAACATTATCCACCGTCAACAGCGTTCAAGCCAAGACTGGAACAATGTCAAACTTTGAAGTGTCATGAAGGATAAGATGCAACAACATCTCCAACGTCAGAGATAAATCATGAAGAATAATTCAACTGGAGAAGTCCGGATCGCCGAACTTTAAAAACCCCAAACCTTTGCCGGGAGGTAACTCGGTAGTTATCGGTAATTTAATTTTTGCATAAGATTTTCCATATTTACTTTCCCATAAATTGCATCATTAAAAAGAAATAAAAATAAGCATAGCATGATTAAAGCTTAAGCCCTATGTGATTACTACTAATGGAGTGTTAAACCCCCGTCAGTGAAATTTACTGTGGTGGCAGAAAATTATAAAAACACCATCATTAGAATTCTATTTTTTCATAGATTCGTAAAAGTAATTTAGTTTTTCATTCTTGTGTCATTATACCATATAAATACGGGAGACATATGGAACCCACCATCATCACATCAAGTCACCTCAAGCATTATCGTCAACTACCACCTTTTACTACCATCCAAACTCCATTATTCATGCATGCGCTACCCACCATTCACTCCATTCACCAGAAAGAGCACTCACACAAATACATTTGGAAGGATATGAGAGCAATGTTGACACCGTTCAAAGTGGAGGGCCAAAGGGCACCAGGTGGGGTTGGCCAGCCCCACACCCACGCCGGTTGGCCCCCCTCTACCTCTTCTCTTCCTCTCACTTCTCTCACTCACTCATTCACTCACTTGCACTCCAGAGAGCACCTAGCTACTCTGCTTTGCTGCTCGAGATTTCAAACTCTCACAAATCTTTCATTTGATTTAAGTTTAAGTAAGGAAAGGGGTAGAGAAGGAAATTAGCAAGAGCATCTAGTAGAGAGATTACCATGTCGATTCCTTCTCTCCACTGGTTCTTGCTTGTTCTTGTTTTCTTCTTGTGTTCTTGTTCGTTCTTGCTGTGTTCTTCGTGTTCTTCATTTTACAGGCAAGATGAGCAATAGAATGAAAGGTGCCATCCGATCACTTGGAAGAGCACTTTCACGCCGTACAACAAGAAGTCCATCATCATCACAAGTGCCATCGTTCGTCGGCTCCAACATGAATGTCGATTCTTCTTCACCTTTCGTATACGACAACCCTTCATCCTCTTCCCAATGGGATGAGAGGTATGAGCTTACAAGCATCACTCAAATTTTATTACCAACTAGACCACAGAGGGAAATATTAAATGTGGTTAAGAACAAGTAATTTACCCATACTCCAATTTTTATGCCACTTTGCTCCATGAAACCGGAATGGATTCCAAGTTTGAGCTTATATTTAGAAATGTTGGTTGGGAGGCTGCATGGCAAGTCACTGAGCAGGGTAGCAAGTTACTCACAATAGAATTTATTAGCACCCTGTACTTTGATGATGACGAGGTCAATTTTAGAATGTTTAATTAAACCTTTCACCCTCTCATGGAAAACCCTTAGTTTAGCACTAGGATTCCATTATCAGCTTGTGGTTAATATAATGAAATCTCTCCAAGACTTTGATAAAGATGATTTTTGGGAGAGCATCACTGCAAAGAAACCAGAGAGAAAACAAAATATACTACTGAAGAAGTCCATCACCCCACACTGAGGTTCATGCTTAAATGGCTAGCTTTTACATTTTCTCCTAGAGAGAAATTAAATACTATTAAACAAGATGAGCTACATTTGTTATATATCATGATAAAAAAAGGAAAGCGTCACGTGTGAAAATGATGTTGAATTACTGGAGAACTGTCCCTTCCATGAGAAAAGGCATATATCTTTTACTTCCTGGATTACACGTTTAGCTACTAGGCTAGGTTTATTACAGAATGCTACACTTGTTTTTATTCCTGATGTCCATAGAATTATTGGCTATGATTTTTTCTTTCATGCTCACATGCTCAAGCGCCGAAATAATAAAATAATTATGATTTATAAAAATTATGTAAATGATGAGCTGCCAGACAGAGAGTTAGAGATTTATTCTGTTCAGAACTTTGTTTTTTCAGCTAGTGGAGCTAACATTGGAAGATGTCCGTCCGCACGCATCAGCAGGGTGCCGAGAGCTAACTTCACTGGAGCTGATTCGGCACCATCTGGGCCAGCTTATTTCTACTTTGTTAATTTTGGTGAGCAGGGATCGACGCAGTGGACCGCCCATACAGGATGGGAGGAACAGCCCACATTTCAGCAAGAAGAGTCTTCGTCCGCAGCAGCAGCAGGGTGGGAAGCATTTCCCACAGAGGAGCCAGACAATACGACAAATGATTTTCAGAGAGGTCGAGCATCTTTTTCTATGCGCGGGAACACGGACTTCACCACTGGTGGACCGTATTCGTTCCACGCACCACCGGATGATGGCTACCACCGGCCACCTGAGCAGCACTTTTTGGCTACCGCTAATGATTTCCCAGCTTTGTCTATGCGCCTCACTAACATTTAGCAGGGACAGAACACGATAAGAGACACACTGCACCAGCACGAACAATGACAGCATCAGGTCGATGACAGGTTCTACCAGCACGAACAGTGGCAGCATCACACAGACCAACGTCCTGATCAGTTATACCAAGAACAGTAGAAAACACAGAGCAGACTGGAGTATTTGATACATCACATGGGATTTCCGCCGCCGCCTCCACCACAGTACTGAGCGCGGCAACATCCAACTTGGGGGAGATCCCCGCTAGGTGAGCACCCCTCACCCTTTTATATATTCTACTATTTATTTCAGTATTTATTTCAGTCTTTGAATTCTGTCAATTTCAATATTGCTAAAAACAACAAAACAAGAAAACCAAATAAAAATTTATTTACTGCTTTATTTAGTTACTGCATTAATTTCTTGCTTGATAAAAATGAAAATCCAAAAAAATAGATTATATGAATAAGTTTGCTTTAAATTCCGCATTAAATTTGTCTTTAGAGTAAGTAGAACTTGAAGTTAGAGAAAAATCAAAAAGATGATTAAATTTTTTAAATATAATTCCTGCAAATGCTTAGTATTGAAATTTAAATTCTTCTACGAATTGCATGAAGTTTATCTACCATGAAAATTTACTCTGAAGCTTGATATCTGTGGGTAGTATAAATTTTAATCTAAGTAATTGACGGATATTATATAAGAAGGTTTGAGTTGCTATTTATTTCATTCTGAGTAATACCTAAGCTCTAGACATTCCAAAAGATAAAATCAAGATAAATATAAATATAATTTATTCTGCTAATATGATTTAAGCAAACTATTCTGTTATGCATTCATGATTGAGTTCACATGCACAAAAAGGTTTTGCTCTATACACAAAGTCTCTCTCTTAGAAGTCCAAAAGAGAGCGTGGGTTATAAAATTAAAAGATATCATACCAAAGAAGTATGAGTCAGAAAGATGCCATATCAAAAGGGTATGTGCCAAAAAAAAAGAAAAAGAGTAAAACAATGGGTGCAAAGACACCCGCCACAGAGAAAAAAATGGGTACAAAAAGTATCCGCTAGGGAGATAGCCCACACTCCTCAGAAAGACAGAAAAGAGAAGATAATGCATAGGAGCCCGAAAATAAAATTTATCACACTCGCACATTCAGTCATGGTGTATAGCTTAATAGTCTACTGTAATCTTCTTAGTAGACTCTCATTATTTTCTAAATAAAAACTATATATAACTCTGGAGCAATGGTTGAAACATAGGATGAAAGACGTAGTGGTTGCTTAATTATTCTATCTTTCAATTACTTAAGATTTAGTTTAAAAGTCCCACGGTTGAAAAGAGTAGGGATAAGTTTGAAAGGTGGACTAATGAATTGCAATCCGGAAAAGAATTTCTGTTTAAATATTTGAGTACTTGTTGGAGGCTATACGTATTAATGAAACCCTGATTAAATTATTATTTCAAGTCAACTTTGTTAAGGGACTAGCAAAGACTTACCTTAAGGGTATTGTTGACAGTCATTAAGTACCAATTTTATACCGTCAACTAATACTTAGAAAGGGGCAATCATAGCAACATACGGGTTATCACTGACAGATTCTATAGTGTTACAATTTTAGGAGGCAAGTGTAGATTATTTTACCAATGATTTTTGGCATCATGTTAGGGATGACAAATTAACGTGAAGTGATGTTAAAAATACCAATAGATATGGTCTTTAGTGACGATCTCATCATGACGATAGATGAATTCATCGCTAAGACATCCAATTTGTGAAAATTCATATATGGGTTTTTGACTTTGTGATGAAAATTATTTGTCCGTCACTACGACCAAGGAAAAAACATCCCAAACTAGATGAATAAGATTTGGTGACAAGCTATATTCCGTCACAATACGCTAAAATTGTAATTGTCACGTTTCAACGACAATTTTCGTCAATATAAGTTGTTGTTGACATCTACTAACGTCACCCAATATAATTTTATAACTTTTAACACTAGGGACAAGATTAGAAGATGTATGGTATTTAATTAACTGATCATTAGCAACTAGCCACTTATCTATTACCAACATTCTTTAGCATGAACTGGGTTGTCAATCCTAATTATATATGCTAAGAATAAATAAAGGTTTTATATATTATTTCATGTGACTAGGCAGAAATGTAAATAAATATAAACTAAGAACAATTCTGCAAGCGGACAGATAATTATACCATTGTAGCATTTTACCTAGGAGTTCTACCAGGTTATGGATTTATATTTATACCACAGGGAAGGACTTGGTTAAACTACAATATATTATATTGATAACAACTATATACATACAATGAATAAGTGATGTTATCGATGTCATATACTCTAGTCATAACAGGTAGAGGTCACATGATAATAAAGATAAATAGGGTGATAAGTATGATCAAGCATCATTAATAAAGATAAACATCAGAGCACTTTCTAGTCATAGTAATAGCTGGCCAATGGATAAACTAAGGAATTAATATCTAACATAATTCTATAACTACGTTAATGAATAACTCTAACTAGTGCAATTATATCTAGCAATCAATGTCAGATTACTCCTATACCATGATCACATGCAAAGGGCATCATCTAGGAAAGGTGTGAAACAGAGTCATCACCCAACTTCGCGACCGTGCCTGCTTGCCTACATACGGGGGTGGACTACAGAGGAATCAACGTAGCTGTCACCTACACGAACTACCACACGACCAGGCACATCAGGGTGCACTCACAGATAAACGAAATATCTAGACACCACATCTACACATTGTTCATCATCTACCCAATGATCGTTTGGATAAACGCTATACAAGCAATTACATGAATTCAATAAGATCAAACCAACTATAGTAGACATATAATTAAAGTAGATAAAGATTAATGTAATCAAGAACATATGAACTATTAAGAACAATGTTTCCCTAATCATAATGAAGAATACAATAATAGAGAAAGAATCAGAACTATACCGAACTCTGCGCTCCAGATGGATGCCGGGGCTCCAGATCCTGCTGAAGAACTAGATCTCCTCTACTCTCTAATCTAACTAGGCTAGAACTATGAACTAGAAGGCTCTTAATGAACTAGTAGGCTCTTGATGGCTTGAAGACTTGTTGCCTTCGATGAATGATTGATTGATGCCTCCAGGGGGTCTGCCTCTTTATTTATAGCCCTGTGGGATGAACGTGTGCCGTAGGATCAAACCGACTTAAACATAGGGCCGAGATGACTCCTAAGAGGCGGCGGAAGAAGACACCAGAAGACGGGGCCAAACCCTAGCTGGGTGGCGCCGGCCGGCCCCGCCCAGGCAGAATGCGGGTCCCGGTCGCTTCGGGTGTGTTCCAGAGGCTTCTAGTGTTCTGATGATGATGTTTCCTTCGCGGTTACGTTTCGTGATAATTATGCACTTTAATCCCTCTTTTATGCTTTTCTGGAATAACCCCTGAAAAATACAGAACATGCAAAACTCGTGGAAATTGTCAGTTAAAACCCTAGACTAGTATGTTTTCATGTGCCCTTTTGTGTCTAAAGTTCTAATAAAAGTTGACGTTATCGACCGTCAACAACTCCCCCAAGCTTACCTTTTGCCAGTCCCTTGGCAAACAAACTAAGGCTAATTACTAATGTAATTGAATCAGGAGTTGCTACAATGTTTTCATTCTTTCCAAGTACACATGCTTTCAAACAGAAATTCTCCTCCAGATTAGACAATAACTGCTCTAACCTTCAGACTTACTCGTTTTACCTTTAACTATGGAGCTTTGCAACCCTCGCATAAGTCTTGAGCAATTGAAAGATAGAACAATTAAGTCAAGCACTATGTCTCAAATTCTTCACAGTACCAGTATTCCGGAGTTTTGCAAGTTTTCGAAATAAATCTTAGAGCTTAATTGTATGACACCCTCAAGTCTCTCAGTATATATGGTATTTGTGGATCTCACTTAAGGCATTAATATTATGTCTTTCTATAACTAAAGATTATAATGGAGCTCATAGGAGTGGCAATAACAAGGTTTAAGTATACTTGCAATTCATATGTTGTAAAGTCAAACAATGGATCCACAGAGAATCGAAGCATATAATCAAACTAAGATGTGCATGTGTATGGAATATAGTGGATAGGTGTATATGTGGTATTTAGTGGCTAACTCTAATTCTACTTATGCTCTTTAGAAAATTCACTCTCCTTTAGAATTTGGAGGAACACATGGGCTATCTTTATTCTTTCTCTTTCTCTCTCTTTTTTTTCATTCGGGAGGCGGGCATCTAGTACCCATTGTTTTAATGCTGGGACACTTGTCCATCTTTTACTCCATTTTCTTTTCATACTTTTGCATAGCCACATGCATCCAATACAAGATTTGGAGAGATACCAATAGTGAAAACTTAGAGCATTTATAACAGGGCTGTCCTATGGGATTTATATATTTTTTGTGTTCACTCCCAGTGTAGGAGAAAACATTTTTATGATGAACATCGATGAAAGTGGAAATGGTTGCGATTACTCCCAGGGTAGGAATAATGCATATGCGCTGAAGTGTGTATGTGATCTTGGTTTTAAAAGCATGACAAGACTCTCATATGGTATTCAACAAAGGTTGACTAAAGTCAATACAAAGCAAGTAGCATGAATGTGCAAAGGTTTCCTATCTCTAAATGTATAATATATGGCTTTTGTAGGAATTCATATTTTGTCATACAAGAGCTCATCATGTAGACTTCAGGTTTTCAAAAATAAATCTCCAGAACTTAGTAATGCTAGGAATAAGATAAATAGCGGCTCAACCTTCATGAATCATATTAATCAATTACCTAGACTTACCTCAAGCATATGCCTCCACAAGTTTCAGGTTCAAAGTAAATTCTCAGATTAAAACAGTAGTATCCAAAACTCAGGAGAATCTAAGTTTGACAACTAGGCACTTGAAAGGAATTGGGCAGAGCAACTATTCATCATCTCCAAAACAAGATTTTAATGTTCATCAAATTTAATTTGGTTCTAGCCTAGACTGACTCTAAACAAACTCTAATATATAGCTAAATATTTATTTGGTTTTCAAATTTTATCTTACTAGCTAACTTACGCGAAAAAGCGATATAGTAATAATGACAAGAATAATTGTGTGGAAAACTGATACTTAGCTGGACTTAAAATGGAGGGTGCCCTCCCCCAAGCTTGACGTTTGACAGGGTCTTTGATGTTGTAAATTGAGTGATCCTTCTGGAAGCAGGTGTCTCGGCAGCGTAAGGGTGTCGGGTCGACTAGCTTTTTGATCTTGTATTTTTTTCTGTGAAACTCAATTGCCAACAAAGATACCAAATCTTATAAAGAGGGGTTAGGTTTAGTACCACTCCATGGTAAGTGATTGATTTTATATTTTCAGCAGAAGCTTCCTAACTGAGTGGACCTTCATGTGCCCACATATTTTTCGTATATTTTTTTCTAAAAGGTGTGGACCTTCATGTGCCCACATATTTTTGTATTTTGTGCTTGTATAAAGTAGACTCAATAAGCGCATAGGTATAATTACTTAATAACTAGGGGATGCTCCTCCCCCAAGCTTGATGTTTGTAATACTTGATGCTTGAATGTTTCTCAGAGTGAGCTAGTAGTAGTCCTGGTGGGTGCCACTAATAGACTCTCTCCTTAGTCATAATATTATTCCTGCATAGTTATACTCCAACAAGAAAACCAAAACTCGAGGCTCGAATTATCAAGGGGTTAGCGGTCAGCCAACGAGCACTTTGATTATTCTTGAGTTGATTTTAATTAATAGATTTTAGCAGGATTCTAACATGATTCTCGTTTTGGGGTTTTTCGAAGTTTCTTATGTAGCAATCAAAAAAATGAATGTATGCTATATATGTTTTTTATGCCACCACAGGGAATATTCATTCCCATGGGGCTTAAGATTTTCATAATGCAACAAAGTAAATATAGATTATTATTTTTATCTTTATTTTTTCTGCCACCACAGTAAATATGCCTACAGGGCTACCATAGGTTTATTCACATGGGGCTTTAATATTTATGATGCAGTAATAAAGCAGTAAATATTTTTGTTGGTTTATTTTAATATGCAAAAATGATTGTACTAATAAATGTGCTAGGCAAAATTACTAATGAATGCTAAATTAGTTAGATAACTACCATTCTAACCTTATGACTAGGGTACGGAATTTAAAGTCTACCGACAGGACTTAGATAGAGGAGAGTACTTACTCAGTAGGTTCATCGTCTGAGGTTACCTCAGTCAATTCCCCATTTTGCGGTGGTGTAGCAGGTGCTTCTTCTTTCTCCTTCCATCTCTTTTCTGTCTCTTCTGCTTCTCTCTTTTCTAGATCCAGCTCTTCCTTGTATGATTCTCTTGATTCTTCATCTCTCTTTATCCCTTCTTCTACTTGTGCCTAGATCTCTTCTTTCTCTGCCTTAGCAATCTGGTCCATCCTCTCAGCTTCCGCTTCCCACTCACTCCAGCGTGGTGCTTGTACGGCTTCTTCTTGCTCCTTGTAGCAGTCTTCATACTTCACAATCTTACCAGGGAACTCCTCCCATCCACAGTGAGGCTGGGCAGCCTGACGGCGGGCTTGGCGTTTCTTCCTGTTGCATTGCTTCCTGTTCTGCTCATGGTTAAGATGTGTTCTAAATTGATAGCGTACCTTTCCAGTGGGTAGGTTGAAGTGGATCTGTCCAGACCCGATGTAGATGATAGCATTGGCGGTGTAGAGGAATAGTCTTCCCATTACGTCTTTAACTATGCCTTCAGGGAATCTCAGTGATTGGTCTGCCATCTGCAACTGAATATATGTTGGGTATAATGGTAAATCAACAAATAATTCATCATATACCTTTTGGGACATTACGTTGACGCCTGATCCAGTGTCGCAGACGATGTCGGGAAAAGTGATGTTTCTGATTGTGCAGTCAATGATTGGTACACCTGGGTCACTTTTCTTTATTAGAAATGGTTTCGGGAGCATATGATCATTTTCTGTATTGATAGCATTGATTAGTTGAGCGGTTTCTTCAGGTACATGTCGGGGCTTGTTCTTCCTCCATCTTCTATTGTTCTTCTTCTTGGGCACTTGTTGTTGTTGCTCTTCTTGTTGATGGAATTGCTTCGGGACTGCTGGATCCTTCAGGATGCGGTTCTTGAACGAGAATCTATCCTTCTTGTCCTCGATGGAGAGAACAATCTTGGCGTGTTCCGCATAGATGATGGCTTTGGTTGTGCATAAGAATGGTCGTCCCAAGATAATGGGTGCCTTCTCATCTTCTCCGGTATCCATGATCATAAAGTCAATTGGGACATATGATTGCCCCACTCTGATAACAGCTTCTTCAAGTACTCCCTCGGGGTAGCAAATAGACTGATCTGCAAGCTGCAAATGCATGTCTGTGTACAATAAAGGATCACCTAATATTCTCTCATAGATTACCTTAGGCATTATGTTGACACTTGCACCGAAACCGCAGATAGCTTCTGGAAAGCTGTGACATCCTATGGAGATAGGAATGATAGGTCTTCTAGGGTCTCCCATCTTCTCAGGTAGTGAGTGATCTATCCACTGTATATCTGCAGGCTCAATTTGGCATTGTGTTGCATTGTGAATATCAATAAGGTTAGCAGTTTCCAAATCTTCCAGCTGGCCCGGAATCTTACCTTTCTCAAATGGAGGGACAGCAGCAGCAAGCTGAGCTAATTGTGATTCTAACATTTTATTAAAGTTGTGCTGATTCTTTATAGCAGAAGCAAAGGTATCCATTCTGGTATTTATGTTTTCTAAAGCTTTATCATTCGAGGCTATCTTTCTAGACATTTTATCTATCAATTTAGATTGACCAGCAACTAAATCTCTTAAAGGTGGAAGATCATAATTATTATAATTATTACCTTGGTAATTACCTTGTCGAGGTTCTTGATTCCATCCTTGGTTTGGCTGGCTCCATCCTTGACCTTGCTGAGGATGATAGTAGGTGTTATTGTTGATGAAGTTCACATCCTCTTGCAGCGTAGGGCAGTTGACAGCTGAATGCCCGTAATCTCCATATTCTTCACAGGTCATGCGGGAATCATCAATATGCATGACTTCCTTCTTCTCTATGTCGAGTTTCTTCATGATGAGGTCTAGCTTGGCAGTGACCATATCGGTCTCCTTAAGATGATGGATGCCTTCTCCTCTCTTGCGAGGTTGAGTACGTTCTTCATTACAGCTCGGATTTGAGGCCATCTTCTCCATAAGTGCTTGAGCTTCTGGAAGCTTCAGTGATAGGAAAGCTCCTCCAGCTATAGCATCCATGGACTCACGGGTGCTTGAGATAAGCCCGTGGTAGAAGGTCTGCATCAGTAGCCAATCCTCTATCCCATGATGAGGACAGTCTTCAATGTAATCTTGGAATCTCTCCCATGCTTTACTGAATGATTCGTCATGTTGCTGTTGAAAGCTTGAGATTTTCCCACGCAAAGCATTTGTCTTACCTGTAGGAAAGAACTTTGTCAGGAAGCAGTTGAGCATCGGTCCCATGTAGTGTTCTTGTCTTTATTGGTGTAGAACCACTGCTTAGCTTTCCCCAAAAGTGAAAATGGGAAAAGATGGAGTAAAATAGCATCTCTTGGTACTCCTCTGATCGTGAAGGTGCTGCAGATCTCTAAAAAGTGTTGTAAGTGTGCACTTGTATCTTCATGAGCTTTTCCACAAAACTGGCTAGCTTGAACTATGATGATAAGAGCAGGCTTGAGCTCGAATCCATTCTCCCATGTGTTGACTGCTGGTCCAGTCCGGATGTTTTTTGTTGTTGGGGCAGAGAACTCGCGTAGTGTCTTCTCAGCCATGTCTTCAAACACAGGAGATAAATCTTCTCCTAAGTGTACTTCTTCCAATGTTGGAGCTGGCACCTTTGATGAACTAACTTGAGTAGCGATGGGTGTTCTTGATGGTAGCTTGAAATTGTCCCTCGCCTCTACAAACTTCTTTCTTCTCAGGAGTTTCTCTAGATCGTCAGTGAAATTATTTGGAAGAGAAAAATCATTCATTCATCACCCTGAATAAGATAAGTAAATGATAAAACAGGGGTGTGCCTGTTTGAGCTAGAGATCAATCGGTAATACAATCTTATCCATAATGCATATATGTTATCAATATTTCCTAAGTTTAATGTGCCTTCCTCGGCAACGGCGCCAAAAATACTTGTTGACATCTACTAACGTCGCCCAATATAACTTTGTAACTTTGAACACTAGGGACAAGATTAGAAGATGTATGGTATTTAATTTACTGATCATTAGCAACTAGACACTTATCTATTACCAACATTCCTTAGCACGAACTGGGTTGTCAATCCTAATTATATATGCTAAGAATAAATAAAAGGTTTTATATATTATTCCATGTGACTAGGCAGAAATGTAAATAAATATAAACTAAGAACAATTCTGCAAGCGGACAGATAATTATACCATTGTAGCATTTTACCTAGGAGTTCTACCAGGTTGTCGATTTATATTTATACCACTGGGAAGGACTTGGTTAAACTACAATCTATTATATCGATAACAACTATATACATACAATGAATAAGTGATGTTACCGATGTCATATACTCTAGTCATAACAGGTAGAGGTCACAAGATAATAAAGATAAATAGGGTGATAAGTATGATCAAGCATCATTAATAAAGATAAACATCAGAGCACTTTCTAATCATAGTAATAGCTGGTCAATGGATAAACTAAAAAATTAATATCTAAGGTAATTCTATAACTACGTTAATGAATAACTCTAACTAGTGCAATTATATCTAGCAATCAATGTCAGATTAGTCCTATATCATGATCACATGCAAAGGGCATCATCTAGGAAAGGTGCGAAACAGAGTCATCACCCAACTTTACGACCGTGCCTGCTTGCCTACATACGGGGGGTGGACTATAGAGGAATCAACGTAGCTGTCACCTACGCGAACTACCACACGACCCGGCACATCAGGGTGCACTCGCAGATAAACGAAATATCTAGACACCACATCTACACATTGTTCATCATCTACCCAACGATCGTTTGGATAAACGCTATACAAGCAATTGCATGAATTCAATAAAATCAAACCTACTATACTAGACATATAATTAAAGTAGACAAATACTAATGTAATCAAGAACATATGAACTATTAAGAATAATGTTTTCCTAATCATAATGAAGAATACAATAATAGAGAAAGAACCAGAACTATACCGAACTCTGCCCTCCAGACGGATGCCGGGGCTCTAGATCCCGCCGAAAAACTACATCTCCTCTACTCTCTAATCTAATTAGGCTACAACTATGAACTAGAAGGCTCTTAATGAACTAGTAGGCTCTTGATGGCTTGAAGACTTGTTGCCTTCGATGAATGATTGATTGATGCCTCCAGGGGGGGTCTGCCTCTTTATTTATAGTCCGGTGGGATGAACGTGCGCCGTAGGATCAAACCGACTTAAACATAGGGCCGAAATGGCTCCTAAGAGGCGGTGTAAGAAGATTCCAGAAGGCGGGGCCAAACCCTAGCCGGGGGGCGCCGGCCGGCCCCACCCTGGCAGGGTGCGGGCCCCGGTCGCTTCGGGTGTGTTCCAGAGGCTTCTAGTGTTCCGATGATGATGCTTCTTTCGCGGTTACGTTTCGTGATAATTATGCACTTTAATCCCTCTTTTATGCTTTTCTGGAAGAACCTCTGGAAAATACAGAACATGCAAAACTCGTGGAAATTGTCAGTTAAAACCCTAGACTAGTATGTTTTCATGTGCCCTTTTGTGTCTAAAGTTCTAATAAAAGTTGACATTATCGACCGTCAACAGTTGTCATAAATTGTTGTTATTTAATACTAAAAATAGGGTTAAATTCATTTTACCTGTCTAGGCCACAGTTTGGCCGGCTTGCTATTCGTTGCCGGCCGGCTGAAACAAGGCCATGCCCTCCTATCTAGAGGTCACAGTAAATCGTGCATTAATGAGAGGCAGTCGATCGCCCGCCTCGGTTAATAAAATAAAAAAAGAAAGCCCATGGACAAGCCCAGCAAGCCTGTCCTCGAGCCCACCGAGCCCATCCACTGGCCGCCGCCGATGCCACTCACCAATTTGGGCACCAGCTGTTGACCTCGCCACCCAGATCCGCCTCCCTACCACCCAGATCTGCCTCTCTGCCACTCACCCGGATCTGCATTTTACAAGGGCTTCATCGCCAATGCATTGGTTCGGAAATTATGAAGGCTCCCGCTAAATCAATGGAAGTTTTTTGGAAATACGTTTCTATGCATAATTAACAGGAAAATAGGTTTCTTTGGACCAGGCACTAAACATAGGCAAAACATGTTTCTATGCACCATCCATTAATTTCAAACCATTGGTGCATACAAAACAAGCCACATAGGTTTTAATGCACTAACCGTTGGCTTCTATGCAAAATTCATAGGGGAATAGATTTATATACACCAGAGAGTAGGCAAAACATGTTTCTATGCACCATCTTTTTAATTTCAAACACCTGCTACTTAAAAAACAACCCGCACAGATTTCTATGCACCAACTGTTGCCTTCTATGCATTATTCACAGGAAGATACCTTTCTATGCACCAGCCACTAAACACAAGCATGGCATGTGTAAAAACCGCTGGTGCATAAAAAACACCCCACAGCGCCCATCGACACGCCCACGCCTGGAGTGCACGCCCCAACAGGTGCACATGCGCCCCCTGACAGCGCCGCGTGCCTGACTGCACGCCCCGTGCCTGACTATACGCCCCGTGCCAGGTTGGCCTGCTGCTCTCCCCGGGCCCCTCTGCGCCCCTGGCTCGGGTCAGGTGGATGTCGGGCGGCTCGCTGGCTGGGGCTTCCTATAAGCTATAGGAAGCCCTGTGTGTGTGTCATCTGTGATTTGTGAAATCTATGATGATTTACTATATATTTTGTGCATCTGTGCTAAAGCTACATGCGAGTGTAGGCTGTAGGCGCATCTGCAGTAATTTGCTTACCACCGTGTGTAGTTGTTCAAGAACTACAAACGCGTGTTAAGATCACCAGTCTGTAGTATGCCTCTTACTACGGACATGTATCAAAGAGCAACAATCTATAGTATGCGTGCCATAGACGCGTGTTAATAACAAGGGTATGTAGAATCCTTAGTATTACAGACCCGCGTCTACTAGCAAGCGTCTGGAGTACGCTTATTACTACGGACCACCAGTAGAAAACAGATCTTTCGTGTAACATTCGAATTAGGTTTTAGTCCCACTTTTTTTTTCAGGACTAAAGAGACCATTAGTCCCGGTTCCATCCACAAACCGGGACTAAAGGTCCCTGGCCAACGGATACTGGCATGCTCTGCTGTGTCAGAGGACTTTTAGTCCCAGTTTGTAGATGTAACTGGGACTAAAGGTTACTCTTTAGTCCCGGGCGGTGTCCATTCCCAGTTGGAGACACTGCCCAGGACAAACAACGATCATCTAGTCTCGGTTAGTAATCCCAACCGGCACTACAACCCCTCGTATATAATCTTCAAGCGCCCTTTTCCACCTCTGCCCCGGCATAGCTCTGTTCTTCCACTCGCTTATGTATTCTTGCTTCGTTCCTCGGCCGTCACATGATTTCTTGCGGTCTACATCGATTTTTGAAGGTAACTAACTTCATTTTCACACCTCACTACTATATGTCGTTGCATTGTCTACAAATAGCTAAGGATGTAACATATTGTCTTTTGTGGTGCATTTCCTGATTTGTGCCCATTTAAGTTTATATTCTCTTGATATCTGTATTTTTGGATGAAGAAAGCTTATAGTTGTTGTTTTTAACTAGAATGCCCCTTTTATTAGTTTTTAGCTATAATGCACCTTTTATTGGATGAAGACAGCTTATATTTTCATATATAGCTTTTTTAATGGTTATGAGAAATAGAGGAATTCAGTGGTTTTTGAAAATATCCCTGTTTAGAAACTGAGAAAAAATTTAAATAACAACAGCAGTGTTTTCAAAATGAATTTATGGGTTGATATTGTTTTGTTTGTGATTGTGCATGACAACTGCCGTTAGGGCCTCAATCGGCGTACCTCGGTAACCCAAAGATATGGCGGACTTCAATCGCAACTACATGACAATCTTTGACGCACATGATGTCAACTTGCATACTACTGATACGCTAGGCCACTTAATACTTATCAAGGTCCCCGTGCAAGCTATCCCTGATGAGTACTCGTATTTCATGAATCGCGCCGCGATACAAGAAGGTGCAGTAGTGTCAAGTCTTTGTCCCGCTAAACAATATCTCGCATTATCTTCGGGGTTACCTGGTGGTAGCCTCATCTCCAACTGATGCACATGCCATCATGTGTGTATCATATATCGAAGTTGGTGTTCATGAGCTTGTCGTCCTTCCATGGACATCTGACTATGATGCCACTACAGTTGGCATGGATCCCACCTTACCCACCTCCATGGTACAAGCAACAGAACCAGCATCACCGCCAGAATATTACGAACCACTCAAGCTTGTCATTTATGGAATGCCACCGCATCTTTTTGTGCAACCTTTCATAGTACCTAGAATGTTCGCGAACCTATGTCAAGTTCGCGATGTCCAGTACAATAGAAATGATCTCACAATCCATATGCTCACATATGCTCAAAGATCAACTATACCCAGGGTTGCACATATCGGAGTCTGCAAACAGTCACCTTCTGGGAATTCCATGATGCACATATGGCCAGTTTGGATTGTTGTAGACTCACTACCACCGGGTGATCAACAGGAGGCCCGTCGTCCTGTGACTGGTAGGTGCACTTATAATAGAACCATGTTGCGTATATGCTACACTGTTCCTTCTAACAATTGTCACTCTTACTATAGTCCTACCTCCGTATCGAATCCGATACACACTGTACCCACACATGGATCGCGGAGGTGCGGGGACTTCTGGACATGGAGGTGCACAAGGAACAGGTCATCGGCAAGCAGGCACAGGTACAAATAGTTCATACATATGTTTACATACGTGGGTTTACATATATACAAAAAACCTGAATTACGGGATGCACAGGTTACATAATTGACGGACCCTGCGATTTTTCATCAGAAGAAGGTTCGCCTGCACATACCACAAGGGAAGCACCGGGAGACATCACAGAAGTTCCGGGACATCACCTTCTTCAGAAGATGGTTCACTGCTTCTGGAACCGGGTGTTGGATCACAGGAAGCAGCCCCATAGGGTGACCTCGAAGGTTCGACCCCACCATTTTCTCAGGAATGGTACATTTATAGTTCAGCTACAATTGTTATTTATGCAACTGGTAAATTATACATGTAAATTATACCTAACACAACTCATTTAAATATGTAGGTACGAAGAATACTGAATCCAATGATACTTCATCCAAGGATGATGAGGCACATGTGGCAAAGAAAGCGCGAACCACTGAATCCAAGGATGACGGTGCTTGATGCAT
The DNA here is from genome assembly GCA_038502445.1 of Eremochloa ophiuroides. Lineage (NCBI taxonomy): Eukaryota > Viridiplantae > Streptophyta > Magnoliopsida > Poales > Poaceae > Eremochloa > Eremochloa ophiuroides. The sequence continues at coordinate 49,123,903 of JAHLJS010000005.1, read as the reverse complement.
ATGTGATCCTCCGTTCAGTCATTTGTCGGGAAACTTATTCTTCTGAACTATAGTTGTCAAATTTGTGAACTTGATGTGTATTTGAACTTGTTGTTGTGAACTTATATTTGTGAACTCATGAATTTCGATGAACAATTTGTGAATTTGCTGCGGTATTTCTGAACCTCTTTGGTCTGAGTTATGGGTCTGTGAACTCAGTTGTTGCAGTTGCATGGGCAGGAAACGAAACTGCTGCTAGGAACCCACTTTTGTAGGGCGCCAAATCGACTTTAGTCCCGGCCCCACCTACGAACCGGGACTAAAGATCTCCTTTAGTCCCGGTTTGTAGTGCGAACCGGGACTAAAGGCAAACTTTAGTCCCGGTTCACACTACAAACCAGGACTAAAGGTGATCTTTAGTCCCGGTTCGTAGCTTGGGCCGGGACTAAAGTCGCACGCGTATATATTGCGTCGCCCTCTCAATCTTTTCGGTTCGTTTCGTTTCCTTTCAGTTGTCGCCCGCCGCCGCCGCTTTGCGCTCGCGCTCGCGCGTCCTTGCCTCCGGCCACGACCTCGCCACCGTCTCTGACCTCTGTACCATATCCGTGCCCGCCCGCGCCTGGCCACGGCCCGGCCGCCTTCTCCTCAGACCCCACCGCTCCCTTCTCCGACTGCGACCCACCGGCCGCGCCCGTCTCCGACCTCTGTACCGTGTCTACGCCCGCCCGCGCCCGCGCCCGGCCACGGCCCAGCCACCTTCTTCTCAGACCCCGCCGCTCCCTTCTCCAACTGCGACCCACCGGCCGCGCCCGTCTCCAACCTCTGTACCGTGTCCGCGCTCGCCCGCGCCCAACCACGGCCCGGCCGCCTTCTCCTCGGACCCCGCCACTCCCTTCTCCGACTGCGACCCACCGACCGCACCCGTCTCCGATCCCGGCCGCATCGTTCCCCGCTGTGCCCTGGTGATATGCATTAATTCTTTACATTTTGCCTACGGCTTTACTGATCATTTCTGGGAGATCTTTAAACATATCTTAGTGGGTTCGAATGAATAGGGCAAGAAATTCTATATTTTTGACATGAAGTTTTTGAACAGTTTGTTTAGGGCTCTAGATATGTTTTTAGGGTTTCAGATATATTGTTGGCCAATAGCCAACTTGATTTTGATATATCATATATATGTATAAATTAGAGATGGCTGGACGTTGTCTTCCTGAACCAGAAAGGATTGGCCACAGCGGCTATGTAAATGCTTTTGATTCGATACAGAGGTTGTTAAAGCAAATTGGCCCTATCCAACCATTGTAAGAAATTGAATAAGTTTGTATAATTATATTGTCCAATATGTGTATATGTTTATAATGTAATGATTAACACCTATTAATTGTAGATAATTGTCCCAATTATTTGGCTGAAAGAAACACCGACCAAATTTGGTGTTCGGACAGTTAATGTCGAAACCTTTCAAGTAGATAATGGCCAATTAACACAATATCGGATTGGCTTTTCCATCGCCGCCAGGCATGGTAGAGGTGTTGTACAAATCTCAGAGGTCGGTCGAACGGCACCCCAGCCGAGCGTTGCAAAAAAATATGCTACCATGGCATGTGTGACTAAACTTGCGAACATTAGGTACACCCTACCTACACTATGTTTGTTGCTCGTACAATGTATAAATGCAAACATGAGTCATGATCCGCAGGGATTTTGTGCAAGGTTCGCTACAGCCAATCGAAATGATGTGATAAGTCAAATTTAAATTCTTTATACCTACCTCATATATATTATATAACATACATTAATTTGTGAACAATTACAGGTTCGGGATTATGACTTAACATACACAGGGTGTAGTTTTGAAGCCATTCTAAGCCAGACAATGTATCAATTGGGGTATGAATGGGACTACGCACATGCAAGGCCAACATGTACAAGCGAAGGGTTCCACGACAAGCTGGTTGCGAATAAGAGACCAGGATGCCGTCCTACTCGAGCACCGTTTACTATGGTCAGTAGACCTTGTGCTCGTAGTTGTAAAGCAAGAGAGAGTGCACTACTCAATGCTCTACTCTACATCAATGAAATATGCCTATACTACATCGGCGATCTACACTTCACTCAGCTGCTTGTGGCACATAATAAACATTTCAGAAATTTATAGGTAGTAGTTATGTCTTGTATCGTTTATTTGAGAGCACTTGAACATGTTATGTGTGTAATAACTTCTAAATAGTTATATGGTCCCATGTATGTCAAAGTTTACTCGAACATGTGGTTTAAATTGTATGTCTAAGTTTCATATATACTTTGATTTTGTTTTTTGTGCTTTGCAACTGTACTTTTGACACGCGTATATATTCTAATTTCGAACACCGACAACAAAAGAACAGAGAAGAACCCAAATAAAAAAACAGTTTAGTCCCGATCTAAAATACAAACCCGGATTAAAGACTGCAGACCCGTGACTCGGCTGGCCAGCCTTTTAGTCCCGATTGGTGTTACGGACCAGAACTAAAAGTCCCTCTTTAGAACCGGGACTAAAGGCTCCACCTTTAGTCCCGCATCCGCCGTCCCGGTTGAGAAACCGGGAGCAAAGAGGTTTCCCAACCGGGATAAAATTCCTACTCTGTACTAGTGGACACTTGTTAGGAAAGTGCATATGTACTATGTTACATTTCACAGATGCTTCTTCGTTCACAGAGTCACACAATAGACCATTATTAAACACGCGTGCCTCCTATAAGAAGTTAATACAGACGCGTGTTAGCATGTCACAGACTCTTGTGCTAAACGTGCTTATCCGAATATCCGGTAATTAAGGTGTTGCCGTAAACATGTGTTTACGAACACCCGTTTGTCTTAAACGTAATCAAAGACACATGTTTAAGCTAGCACAGTCATGTTTACGAAACACACGTCTATAGTAATTTCTTATTAGTAATAAGTTCTTATTTCATATGCGCGTCTGTCATGTGCTTTTTTACTTGAACGGAAGCATGGGCTAGTGCGGCAGTGCCGGATTCCCGTGCATCTTCATGCCGACATGCCGCAATCAAGTCAAGCCCCGGCATAGTAGTCCGACGGGATCGCCGTCGGCCAGCTTCTCCACCGCCACAAGTCTACGCGGCTAGCGTGCAGGCATATGGAGACTCGATGGAATACTCACGGCAGGCGTCCGGAACGCCCAGACAATATATGATCGAGACGTACGAAGAAATCGACGCGACGAGCGCCGATCGAGCACATACTGCACTCTGCGCAGGGACCTGCGCTGCTGCATGCCCAGAGCGCACGACGACGACGACGACGAGTCAACGACGAAGCTTCCGCGCCGCCAGCCGGGACGTCGGCAAGTAGTCGATTATTGGATCCCCCCAACCGGCAGGACCGAGACCGAGTCGTTCAAATGCGCGTGCTTTTTCTTTTTCACGATCCACGTACGAGTACGACACCATCTGCCTCCATCCATGATCCGAGAAGGATGGAACTAGTAGCCGTCTCTGTCCCTGTCCTATCCATGCAAGGTAAAGCAGAGATCTGCATGGGTAGAGACGGCGACACGTCGGGCGGTCGGCGTACATGCCCGCAACACACGCTGCCCGCTGTGCCAAGTTGCCGACGTACACATGCCGCAGCGCACGCTCCACACCACCATACTGAACTGATCAAGATCGAGTAGAAAAACTAGGAACCCCTTGTTGTGTTCCGAGTTAGAACACAATGGAGTGGAATTGGAGTTTAGAAAGGGAATATTGGCAAGAATTTGGAGAAGAAACGGAACAAGGGAACGCTACGGAGAAGTAGTGTTCAGTTCGGGGAATATGGTTTTCCTTGATGGGCTGCGCCTCAAATGGGATGTCCGGACCAACTGCCCGTCCGGACGCAGCTTTCCACATTCCACCCATACGATACGATCTATCCTACTAGTACTATTAGTACGAGCGCTACACACCTATTCGTACACCCGCACGTATGCTTTTGTGGGCCCGCTGCCTCTTGCTGCTACAGTATTATTGCGCCTCCTGCCTGTTGTGTTGTGCATGCCTGCTAGTGCTGCTGCGCGTTCAGACCTGCTATGAGCGCAGCGCACCTCTACTGCGCATGCACGTGGAGCGGTCGTGACCCGCTCTGCTTCCACGCCTAATACACTTTGGCGCATGATATATACTCTCTTCATTTCAAAATAGATATTATTATAAGATACGTGTTAGTCAAATTTTTTTAACTTTAGTTAAATTATAAAAATATGTGCAACATTTATATCTATAAATAAATTTATTATGAAAGTATATTCAACGATCCATCTACTAATACTAATTATATATTATAGATATTAATATTTTTCTATATATATTTGGTCAAGGGATAAAAGCATTGGACCTCTCGGGAAGTGAGAATGACATCAATTTTAGGACGGGAAGATATAGAACAGATGAAATATTTAAAATATAAGCTTGCAACATATATATATATGATCACTGCTATATTCAGATAAAACACTTGCAACATATATGTGGAACAGTTGAAACATTGAAAACATGCACTTTCAACATACATGTATAGGCTCTGCAATATCCAGATAAAATACATGCAATATCGAGATAAAAACAACTGAAACATTAGAATCATACGCTTGTAACACACGTGTATAATCATTGGAACACATGCAACATCGAGATCTAATTTTGTAACATCTGTCTAAAACATTTGTAACATCTGAAACACAATTAGTCTTACCGCTCCTAAAAAATGTCGTTCTCGATTTCGAGAAATATCTTTGACAAAATTTATATCATAAAGTATTAATACATAATTAGTATTATTAAATAGATTTTTAAATCTAGTTTTTTTAATAAACTTATTTTGAAGATGTAAATATTAACTGTATTTTTTATAATTCTAGTCAACGGTGGCACATGGAGTTTACTGGTGCGCTAGTAAAGTGGGGAGCACTAGGCGACCTGGACCAGCATGTGCATGTGCTCTGCGTGAGCCTGGAACACCCGCCTGAGACACCCTAACGAGCATGCACTTTGCAGGGCTAGCAACGTACGAGTAGCTACTGTATAGGACTCAGTGTGGAGACGTGCTACTGCAGGAGTGCGCATGCGCGTGCAGCATACACCGTCACGGAAAGACTATCATTTTAAACTTTCAGATATCACGTTTGATCAATCGTCTTATTTAAAAATTTTATATAAATATTATTTTTCTTATTATGATTTTTCTTATCATTAGATATACTTCAATAATTATTAATTAATTTTATATTTTGTATAAATTTTTTAATAAGACAAACGGTGAAACACAGATTCTGAAAAGCGTAAAATAACAGTCTTTATAGTACTGAGGGAGTAGTTCAACGAAAAAGGAAAAAAACCGGGGCGAGCATCGGGATGGGTGGCACGCAGTGCTGGAGTCGCGTCCAGCGCGTCCGGACGACCGGGCTATATGATTAGTTAGGGAAGAAAACGTATTGGAGGACACGAACGGATATTACTAATATCGTATTTATTTTTATATTTCTGGTCAGATTCGGGTTTAAATACGGATAGTGTCAGTCATGTCGGATAGGATATTATTGGATGTCGACATCATAAATATACGATTTGAATATTCGGATATGGATACGGTATCGGATGTTAAATATTCAGACTCGAATATAGACTGATCTGAACACCTCTAAACGGATTCGGTCGAACGGACGGTATCCGTACCATTTTCTTACCGTTCCATTATTCGACGCCCTCAGCAAACAGTTACAAAGGGCTTATCCGACGGCAATCCGGCCCAACAAACTACAGCCCAAGGTTTATTGCCGATCAGCCACACTGAGGCACCTTCAGAATTGTTGCCGGCCCGGTTAAACTGTCCACAGCGTATGATGCTGAAACAAAAAGAAAATGCTTGAATATTTCAATAACTGTAGCGTTGTCACCGATGCCTCCGACCACATATCATCCCCTTCCTTCTCGATGAAATTATGATTTTTTTAAGTATTTTGGTCTGGCTGGAAGGGCAAAAAACCTAAGAGAATTTAGTTTTAGGGCCAAAAAATAATTTCTTCTTCCTTCTTTATGCCCATGCGTAGTATATATATAATTTTTTAACCTTCCAAACATTGGGGACGCTACACATGGTCCAACACCCTATACAACCCAAGGTTGTTGAACACAAGTTTTGTAGGTGAGTATATATTATGCCTTTTCTAATACATTTTCCTTTATTTTTTCTTAAATTTGATTCACCCATTTTTTGCTATTGTTATTTGCTACAAAAGCAGGACATAGTGCTAGAATAGGAATTTCAGGGCATCAAAAATCAATTTACTATACACCAGGTAAAGCATTATCACTTTTTTGTCTTATTGAGATCCTTGCAGGAAGGAATGTGGTTTCTTAATTTTTATATGAACGTGTTCAGCAGCATGATGACTTTATACATTCTCTAGAATTCTATTTAAGTCCCTGTTATATTTCTTATTAGTGCAAGAGAAATGGAAAAAGTTTTCTCAGTGATTTTTATTCTTGTGTATGAATTTTGGTTCGAGATTTTTTTTTGATTTGATACAGTTTAGTTCACAATTTTTAGCACGCTCTTTATCTTTTTATTGCATGCATGAGATTAAACTTAGACTAACATCATCTTTAAACCACATCATTAGGAATCCAGAAAAATATATTAAGCCTACTTTTGTAGTTGTTTTCTTGTGGAGTTAGCCTAGCAAGTTGTTGGGGGGAGTTAGATTGCTTCTTAGTCACCACTGCATTGTGGTTCCTAAATTCTCTATTAGATTGGTCCTGCTTACAATAGTTTTGGTGTGCCTACTTTGTGTGCAGGGATCGCTAGAATAATTTTAGTACATGATTGGACTCAAATGATAATTCTCTAGCCTCTTTCATGTATGCATTTCCAGCTAATTTGTTATTAGAGTTTGAGCCAGCCAAACTCTGTCGCCATCTGTTCCAGCAAGAATTAATATGTTGTGTCTGGTCTGATTGTTGCTGTAATTGTGTTTTTGCACTGTTTTTTTTCTGACCTCAACTTTTCTAAGAAAAGACTTGACAAATTTGTCATGTGCCATTTCTATTTTTAAAATAAATGTTTCCCTACTAAAAGATTGGACATTGTACCGACCCCTCTATATGTTTTCGTTGTAGCTGTGGCATTACCATTTTTTCTCATCAAGTGATTGTTGCTTGGTGGTGCCTTCGAAAATAATCAATGCTTTTGTTGCTCCTGCTTTTTTTGCCTGATGAAATCGGGATGTTGCTAAGGACATGATGTATATGCATTGATGGAACTGCTTTCTTGGTTCACAATATTTTTATTGGTGATTCATTTTTGAGGTATGGTTGGCTGCTGCTTCATATCTATGACCATGATGATTTATGTAACTTTAAGTTTGATTCCATGAAATTGGTTGCATGTGGATCCCATGGGTGTGTGGAGGATGGTTCTAATGTGTTTTGGGGGCTCTTGTTCTAAAGGTGCCTTTTAAAAACTGACGACTTAGCGATTTAGACTTGCTCCTTACTGCATCTATCTATTGTAGAGAAAAAAAAAAGAATTCTAGGTGTATTGTGATTCCCATATTTCCCTGCTATGTGAACTGTGATGCTATGTTGTCAAGGAGGAGAACTTAGGTGCTGTTTGAGGCCATGACTTATGTGTTTAGGGTGTAATTTGGTTATACAAATAAATTGTTGTTGTGATCTGAAAACAAATGAAGAAAACCACAAATACATGTTGTATGTGCTGAAATTACAGTTTTAGTATAGTTCTTGTGTACATAATAAGTTGTGGTAAATGTGCTTTGTATAGTTCTTCTGTGCTGAAGACACAAGGAACTTTATAACTTTGTTAGTTTAATTAAGTTTATGCTTTACTGATTATGATCTGTCAACGAACCTCCTAAAAGTGTCCCCTTAGATGTTATCCTATCCTTTTTCATGTCATAGGATTAATCGTTGAGGCATGTGAGATAACCATGGTTCATGATTCAGCTTCCCAATGAGGCAGGCTCACCGTAGATACTATCCTAAGTGTTGTATTTTTTTTGGCAGTTTAACAATTTGATTATTTGGTGGTGTAAATCAACCCTTATATGTGCACTTTAGGTTCCTGGAATTCATTTCCTTTTTCATGTGATGTGTGAATTGGATCCACCTATTTTCACTTAGCTTTTGTTATCACATTATTTTATAGTGCAAGTTCCCTCACACGCTGAATGGCACTTTTCTTAAGACCTGTCTATGCTGTTCCACTGCCATGCTCCTTAGTCCTTTAATCCAAGACAGTTTATGTATAATTATGTACGAGTTAGTCACCTTTCGGCATTGTTTAGAGCTCTCATGTATGATATATGTAGCATTTGGACACCTTCTACCTTATGTAATATGTATATTCTTAGATAAGTCTAGCTACTTGTATCTTACTTTCCTGCACTTTTATGTTTTTGCCAAGCTTTGGTAGGTAGCTTAGAAGCTACGCTAGTATCTACTTTATACCTGGAAATATGCTGGAGTGGTTGGCTACTCTACTGCCATATAAGCAGGGGCACGCCACCGGCACTTGTAAGCCAGTAAGCCTGTATCCTGGTTTTCCAATTTAATCCAAGCGGCCAATCGGCCAAGCTGCCCTCTGGGCGCTCTACAACCCTTGATCCATCTATCGTGTGGCCAACAATTAGTGTCAGAGCCTAGGGTTTTAGAGAGTCATAATCCGTCGCCGCCGCTGCCACCTCCATGGCCTCCACTTCGGCAGACCGTGCAGCTGCAGCAGCAGCAGCCGCAGCCAAGGGCAAGAGCGGGAGCCCCTCGGATTCCAAGATCGGCGACAAGGTCGTGGTCCAGGAGAGTCGCGAGGCACGTCTCGCCACCGCCGAGGCAGTAGCGCAGCAGGCGGCGTAGGTGAAAGGACCTTGTTTGGTTTTGGTAATTGAGAGACAACTTATGTGGACTAATATGTGTTTAAGTGTTAATTACACAGATGATTAGTCCACAAGTACATGTGTGTGAGCATCTATGCCATGGAGGTGTATGTGGCTTGCAAATGATGCTTAGCTCACACATATGATTTGAAGGAGCTAAATGCACATCAGACATGACATGGAGTCATGTGGCTAGGTGGAGAAGATCAAGACGGAGGCTTGGCTTGATGGACTCATTGAAAGGGCAAAGGGCAAGTTGGAGGCTTTGAAGTCGTTGGTACCGAGTGTCGGGAGACTTAAGCAAGACTTGGCGCCGGAAGCCGAAGCATGGGTGAAGAGCAAGTGAAGTCGAGAATCGATGGACCTAAAGCCACATGATGATATGAAGTGGATCGTATTATTCATGAGGGGTTGGTGCATGTGTTGCACCGGCATCGATCGAGTTGGAGATGGAGAAGGTGATGAAGAAGGTGATCGGAATGGAAAGCGTAAGGCAAAGGTATAACCATAGGCGTTTTCATTTCACCGGTCTAAGGTTGAGTAGAGAAGTGCTTGACCGGATTTAGGATAGATGGCCGTACTATCAAGAGGGACAAACTTGTTTGCATATCGATCATCTAGTGCCACTCGGAGTAATCTAACTTTACATTGCTAGGATCGAGTGGTGTGGCAAGAAAGAGTGAAAAACCCTTTGAAAAATAATTGTGAAAATACTAACTCACATGCACAAGGTTATGGGACACTTTGGAGTTGGCACATTTACAAAAGGGTGGAAGTTTCGAACTCGTGGAAAACTTGGTTAGATCTTGGATGGATAAACTGATTTTATCCTTTGAGTTTTGGATTAAGCAATCATGTGGGTTGTGTAGCCCTCTGAATAAGCTTTCCAAAATGTCCAAGATCATCGAAATCGGAGTTCGGAGCTAAAAGATATCGCCATTTTACCGAACAAAGGCAGGCGTAGGACTCTGAAAAACTATAGTCCGACGCTAAGTGTTGGACCGGTCCGACGGTTCAGTCCGATGCTCTAAAAATAGTCGTTCGAAGGGGCTAAAGCGTTGGACCATGAACAATAGTCTGACGCCCCACCCTAGGATAGTCCGACGCTATTTTGCTCTCGGGAAACTTCTCTGCAGACCGTCGGACCCTAAGAATTGGTCCGACGCTCCAGTCCGACGCACGGTTCGATGCTCACAGAGAGCCGTTAGAGCGCGGTAACGGTTGGATTCAAATGGCTAGTGACACGTGGTGCATATCCAAGGCGTCGGACCATGAACAATAGCTCGACAGTTGCGCGTTTGAGGGTCCGACACTCGGTCCGACGGCCGGTTGAGTTGGTAATGGCTCCATTGGCTTGAGGGCTATTTATAAGAGTGTGTGGCCGGCTGTGAGAAGTGTCTTGCACCTTGGGAATGTGCTTCCCTTGCTTGTGCATGACTTAGTGCTCTCCAACTCACTTGTGCTCATCTAATTCACATCCGAAAAGTGAGAGATCGATCGCTAGTGCATTGCATTGAGAGTTTGCATCGAGTGGCACTTGGTGATCGAGTTGCAAGCCGGTGCGCTTGTTACTCTTGGAGGTTGCCACCTCCTAGAAGGCTTGGTGGCTCGTGGCTCCGTCGAAGCAAGCAAAGGAGATTGTGCTTGGCTCGAGGTGCTTGTGAGGGGTGTTGTGCTCGCCCCGCGGGAGATCGCGAAGAGCAACTCTAGTTGAGCATGTCACTCAACATCTCACTCGTCGGGTAGGTTCTTGTGGCGCTCTTTGGTAGAGCTTGATCTTGGTGATCGATTAGCCACCGAACCACGGAGTGTAGGTGGCCACAACGGAGAACGTAGCTTGTGGCAACAAGTGAACCTCCAGGAAGTAAATCACCGTGTCATCCTCTACATCATCCTTCGTGGTGGTTTGCATTTCCCTACACAAGTTACTATTGTTGTTCTTTACTTTACTTGTGTAGTTGTAGCTCTTGTGAGATCGGTTAGCTTGTGTAGCTTGCCACTCACGTTCTTTGCCTGTGTAGCTTAGATCTAGTGTCTTGTTTAGTTTGTGTAACTAAACAAGTTACGCTCCTTGATTAGAATTGTGTATCCTTGTCATTGAGCACTTAGTGGGCTTAGGTGCTTAGTGCACTTTTGCTTGCTAGTTGGTAGGAGCTCCCCTGGTGCTTGTAGTACTAGCACTTAGATTTGTGTGATCTTGCGATAGAATGGTTTAGGGAAGCTCAATCTAGGCTAGCACCTTGGTTTCTTGCTAGGTTCTTTTACAAGGTACTTAGAGATTTAGGTAGAGGGGTGAATCGTTGCTAGAACCGATTAGGTTTTATACCGCTATGATTAATTGTTAAGAAGGACTATCCACCCCTCCTCTAGTCCTCCATCTCGACCTTTCAAGTGGTATCCGAGCTTGGTCTCTCTGTTGTGGTCTTCACCGACCCGAGAGGATGGCTTCTAGAGAGTTTGATTGTTGTGAGGCACACATTTTTGATGGCACACACTTTGCACAGTGAAAACACCACATGCTTGATCATATGCGTGCAAAGGGACCTAAGTTTTGGTGGGTGATTACTAGTGGTCTCACACATGTCTTGGACCTTAAGAATCTAACCAAACCTCAAAAGGTTCTCTTTGAATTAGATAACCATGCATGTCATTTTCTAATAAATTCTTTGAGCTTTGAGATGTGTAACAAGGTGAATATAATGGGAACCACCCATGAGATTTGGGAATCCATCAAGCACACCTTCGGTGACTCCTCCACTTGGGATGATGGCAGATTTGAGAAGGAGGTATATGAGGAAGTTGAGCACATTCACAACACGGCGGTTGTCGAGAGTTGCTCCTCCTCATGGTCAAGTGATGATGATGAAGGCTCCACCACAAGCTCACTTGACAAGATTGATGATGATGATGATGATGGCTCATGCTCTAGAGGTGATCATGATGCTACGACAAGCCCATCCACTAGATCACATTGCTTCATGTCACTAGATGACACAAAGGTACAAAATGATAATGTGGTTGATCATGTTGATTCATATGATGAGCTTGTTAGTAGACTTGCTAACATGACCAACTCTTTAGAAAAAGAGAAAGCTAAATCTTTGAAATTGGAAAATGAAAACTCTTTTCTAAAGAAATCATGTGAAGAGAATAAGCACTTACTTGATGTCCTTAAATCTTCACATGATGACCTAAAATTGGATCATGAAAAACTTTGTGATTCTTATGATGAATTAATTGAGTTACAAGCTTCTCTCACTAATGTTTTACGAAACAAAATTAAAAGCCATGAGAGCTCATCAATATGAGTCGGTTGATCAATTGCAACATGTGACTAACTCTTGTGATGTAGGGAAGAAGCATGTATCCACCTCTTGTGATGATTTACATTCTATGCCTTGTTCTTCACAATTAGATACTTGTTCTCCTATGTCTTGTGAGACTAACATTTTGAAGGAGAACAATGAGCTCAAATGTCAAGTGAAGAATTTGAGCAACATAATAAAGAGGTGGAACAAATCAAGTGTCGCTATCAACCACATGTTGAAGAATGCAAGAATGGTGGGCGACATGAGTGGTCTTGGCTTCAAGACAAGCAAAGTCGACATTAAAGAAGCCAAGATGACACAAGTGGCATACACTTCAATAAGAGCAAGATCAAGGGTAATAGATAGGGCAAGAAAAGATATGAAAGAGAAATGAAGAAACAAGAAGAAGAAAGGCCTGCTCATTTCGTGTGCTTTACATGTCATGAGTTGGGCCATCTAGCTCCATCATGCCCAAACCGAGAGAAGTTCAAGTTGAAGAAGGAAGAAGAAAGACTCAAGCACATTAGATGCTCCAAGTGTCATATTAGAGGTCATCGACCCTCAATGTGTACCAACAAGAGGTTTGTGATTCCTCTAGATGAGTCTCAAGCAAAGCGACAAGAAAAGACACCCCAAGATCAAGTCAAGACCAATCATGAAGAATGCCATGGTGACTTGAAGAAAATTAAGAAGACAAGAAGGGTGGAAGAGGAAGGCATCCAACTCACATCCAAGATGCCTACAAGATGATGAGCAAGAATCAAGTGAAGAATGATTTGGCTCACATCAAGTCTGTCAAGTGTGAATACATGGGACACTTTGCCTCGAAGTGTCCTAACAAGCTTGAGAAGAAGGCTCAAGCAACCCACAAGAGGCAAGGCAAGGAGGAGCACCACATGAGCAAGAAAGAGAAGGCTCAAGTAAAGCAAAGGTACTACTCATGCCGGGAAAGGGGACACATGGCTAATTCATGTCCCCTAAGTAACACTCCTAAGCCTATTTCAATTGATGCTAATACTTTGCTTAGAAATAAGGATGACAATGGTACCTCATTGGTTGCTATTGCAAAACATCCCGCTACTCATACTAAGGCAATGTCTAAGTATGTTGCACCTAACTTGAAAGGACCCAAACTTGTTTGGGTACCATCAAAAAGTGGATGAATATGTGTAGGTACCATGGCGTTGGAGGCTTGATTCAATTGGCATTCATATTGATCATCATATGTTGAGTCAAGTCATGAAGCCTAGTGCATATCCAAACCAATGCCAAGTCAAAAGAAGTGAAGTCCAAGTGCTTTATTCATACAAGTGCAAAAGTTCAAAGTTGTGGATGATCAATTGGTTAATTATTTGATAACTTGCAAAGAATCAATTTGAAGCTTGCATTTGGGTGATCATGGACCTTCAAGGTATATCTTTTGTTGATCAGTTACATTTGGATGCATATGAGTTGATTGAATTGGATAAATACGCATATGTTGTTTGCAATAAGATGTTTGAATGAAATAATTGCTTAGTAATCAAATTTGAGTAGATTCGGTTGGATATGATCATGAGATGACATTTTGTAATTGGATTGAATGGATATATGTCTTTTGAAAGCATTCAAGCTAGTTGATCTCAAGTTTGATTCAATTTGTTGAAGAATGGCTCAATTGGTAAAATCTGTCCGAAATCTAAAATCTGAGCTAGCTGAGAAGAAAGTCATGTTTGAGTAATCAAAACTATTTGTATTGGCTTCAAATTTGGTATGCATGCTGTAGCCTTATGGTATAAGTTGCTGTGAAAGTTTCATGAGAATTGAATAAGAATTGTCTTGGCTTTGGAGTAGTTCTTGTCAACTATGCTGCAGCAGTTTTCAGCATGTAGCAGAGTGGAGAAAAATGATGGCTGACAGTTCATACTTGGTCAAATAAAGCTCACATTTTTATGGCTGCTAGTAGGCTCATAGAAGGTCATCTCCACAAAATTTCATAGCAATTGGACAAATACATTGGGAGTTATAGCATATTCTTTGAAGGGTACAGAATCTGTCCACAAGAGAGATTTATTGAGAATATTTGGTATCTCTTGAAAGGCTCTCAAGTTGGAATTATGATTACAAGTGGTTGAGAGTCTCATTTGTTTGGTTTTGGATCAAATAATAAAGATGGTATTCAAATAAGGATCAAGATCAAGCAAAGAGAAGATGAAACTTAAGTCCTATAGTTGAGTTGAGACCAATTGGATAGAAAGAAAAGGATTTAAAGAAGGAATTCAAGTTGGTCATCATAGTCAATCAAACAAAGGCAACTCAAGTGAGTGTTGAAGATGATTCTTTAGAGAAAGATCACTTCTCCCGTTTGTCGGGGCATGCCGCCTTTTGTAGGTAAACCAAGATTGTATTGGAAGGCTAACATGGAAGTGGTGATTCAGAGAATCATTGGGGATACTTAGTTGAAGCAAATCAAGAGATTGATCTAGAGAGCAAGCAACACTCAAATTAGAAGTACATAAGGATCTACAAGTGATATCATCTACAAGTTATATTCTCATACAAGCTTGATCAAGAAAAGAGAAGCAAGTCAACCACAACATTGAAGCTAGCACTTGATCATAAGTAGTATTCAATTCATATTGATGAAGAATGGTTTTCATGATGATTGATTGGTCTTCACCAAGCTTTCAAGTGGACTTCACATTGCTATTGCGAAGATGAATGGAATTCATTGACTATCCTGTACTCCGAGATAGCAAAGGTATCATTGTATGGCATATGCATCCATTTTTGCCAAGGACATGTTTAGAGCATATAGTCATATATAGATGAGCATACATGAAAAATTAAATGATTTTGAGTTCATATTATGCCACTATTGCTTCTATGTCTTGTTTAATCTAGTGGCTAAATATGACTTGTTCATGAGCATGTGAACCTAGTGTTTGATCTAGCTAAATGAGCAAGAAAGGATCTAATTCAGCATAGGCAAGATAACCCCTAGTGGTGTGAAAAAGCTTGTCTTTTGTTCAAATTGAGTTAGATTACTTGTGCAAATTTGCTAGATGGAACTATTTGAGAAAGAAGCTCACATCAACAAGATAAGTTCAAGATGCACAAGACAACAATGAAAATGGATATCAAGTAATTCTTCCAAATAGTATCTAGACTCACTCATTTGTAGCATGCACATGATCCAACAAGTGGTATCATTATTCTTCAGGTGGTATTACTACATATGGTGTATGTAAAAGTGTTGAACTTCAAGTGGTACTATGTTCGTCAGGACGGCATCCATGCAAGTGGTATAAGTCCAACCCAATGGTACTCACAAGTGGTGCCTAGATCAAGCATACAAGTGGTATCCAACAAATGTACAAGTGATCCTCAACTTTAAGTGATCATCAAGATAAAGACTTCCCACACCAACAAGAGTTCAAGATTGTCAAGTGAATGACCGATAGTGTGACATAGGGGAAGGATACCCAATCAAATGGTATCATGAGATGCACGGTCCTACATGTGGTATCTCCACCTATGGATGTATTTCAAGTAATGTCATTCCAACTTAAAAATGTTGGTGTCCATCAAAAATGCAATCCTCAACATCCCTAGTACACACCTTTGTCACAATCGTGAGCATATCTCTTATGAAAATTGATGACAAAGGGGGAGAGATTTGGACAATGATATGAAATTGTGTGTTGGGAGAAATATGAAAGCATTGATCAAGAGGAGAGATGACAAGTCAAGATGGATGGAAGTACGCGATGAACCATCATGGAGGCCGATGATGGGAGAGCAATAGTCCAACAAGAAGGATGATCCACAAGATTGAAGATTACAAGGGGATCAAATTCTTGGACAAGAGAAGCACACAAGTAGTGGGAGCAAGCTCATGAACATGGTTGATTGCATTTGAAATGTGCATATTCATATGCTTGTTTGCATTTATATATAGTTTATTTACATATGGTATCCTACTTGTGTGGTGTATGCTAGTATAGGTTTGATTGATGATTTGATAACTAGCATGCATAGGTTATTAGCTAGACTTGTGTTCTTCAAGTTTTTACTAGGACCTTGCTTATAATAGTATTTTTGTTTGTCTACCTAATCATGATGCTAAGGATGGACTTAATGGTGCAACTTCAATTGGCTTCAAGAAATTGGTATCGAGCAATTGGTATCATGCTACAAAGGTTTATTCAATGCACCTTAGCATCACTTAGTAGTGTTGGCACTCCCACAAATTCCAAATTTATGCATGTGTGAGAATTTGAGACCAAACCATTTGAGCATACATGTAGGGGGAGTTAACACTATCAAGTTGGGTTTTGTGGAGCTTATCCAAGTCTAAAGATTTGAGCTTAAAGATAGATAAGTAACATAAAATCCAAACCCAAGTTAGTGATTTACACTTCTGTGAAGAGCTAACTTTGTTAATGCGCTTAATTTTCATATCTTTGTAGAGTTGTCATCAATTACCAAAAAGGGGGAGATTGAAAGGACCTTGTTTGGTTTTAGTAATTGAGTGACAACTTAGGAGGACTAATATGTGTTTAAGTATTGATTACATAGGTAATTAGTCCACAAGTACATATGTGTGAGCATCTATGCCATGGAGGTGTATGTGGCTTGGAAATGATGCTTAGCTCACACATATGGTTTCAAGCAGCTAAATGCACATGAGACATGACATGGAGTCATGTGGCTAGGTGGAGAAGATCAAGACGGAGGCTTGGCTTGATGGACTCGTTGCAAGGGCAAAGGGCAAGTTGGAGGCTTTGAAGTCGTTGGTACCGAGTGTCAGGAGACTTAAGCAAGACTTGGCGCCGGAAGCTGAAGCAAGGGTGAAGAGCAAGTGAAGTCGAGGATCGATGGACCTAAAGCCACATGATGATATGAAGTGCATCATATCATTCATGAGGTGTTGGTGCATGTGTTGCACCAGCATCGACCGAGTTGGATATGGAGAAGGTGATGAAGACAGTGATCGGAATGGAAAGCGCAAGGCAAAGGTATAACCATAGGCGTTTCCATTTCACCGGTCTATGGTTGAGTAAAGAAGTGCTTGACCGGATTTAGGATAGATGGCCGTACTATCAAGAGGGGCAAACTTGTTTGTATATCGGTCATCTAGTGCCACTCGGAGTAGTCTAACTTTGTATTGCTAGGATCGAGTGGCATGGCAACAAAGAGTGAAAAACCCTTTGAAAAATGATTGTGAAAATGCTAACTCACATGCACAAGGTTGTGGGACACTTTGGAGTTGGCACATTTGCAAAAGGGTGGAAGTTTCCAACTCGCGGGAAACTTGGTTAGATCTTGGATAGATAAACTACTTTTATCCTTTGCGTTTTGGATTAAGCAATCATGTGGGTTGTGTATCTCTCTGAATAAGTTTTCCAAAATGTCCAAGATCATCGAAATCAAAGTTTAGAGCTAAGAGATATCGCCATTTTACCGAACGAAGGCAGGCGTAGGACTCCGGGAAGCCATAGTCTGACGCTAAGCGTCGGACCGGTCCAACGGTTCAGCTCGACGCTCTCAAAATAGCCATTCGAAGGGGCTAAAGCATCGGACCATGAACAATAGTCCGACACCCTACCCCAGGACAGTCCGATGCTATTTTGCTCTCGGAAAACTTCTCTGCAGACCGTCGGACCCTAAGAATTGGTCTGACGCTCCAGTCCGACGCACGGTCCGACGCTCACAGAGAGCCGTTAGAGCGCGGTAACGGTTGGATTCAAATGGCTAGTGACACGTGGCGCATATCCAAGGCGTCGGACCATGAACAATAGTCCGACGGTTGGGTGTTTGAGGGTCCGATGCTCGGTCCGACGGCCGGTTTGAATTGGTAACGGCTCCTTTGGCTTAAGCGCTATTTATAGGAATGTGTGGCCGACTGTGAGAAGTGTCTTGCACCTTGGGAATGTGTTTCCCTTGCTTGTGCATGACTTAGTGCTCTCTAACTCACTTGTGCTCATCTAATTCACATCCGAGATGTGAGAGATCGATCGCTAGTGCATTGCATTGAGAGTTTGCATCGAGTGGCACTTGGTGATCAAGTTGTAAGCTGGTGTGCTTGTTACTCTTGGAGGTTGCCACCTCCTAGACGGCTTGGTGGCTCGTGGCTGCGTCGAAGCAAGCAAAGGAGATTGTACTTGGCTCCGGAGAGGTGCTTGTGAGGGGTGTTGTGCTCGCCCCGCAGGAGATCGCGAAGAGCAACTCTAGTTGAGCGTGTCACTCAACATCTCACTCGTCGGGTAGGTTCTTGTGGCGCTCTTTGGTAGAGCTTGATCTTGGTGATCGATTAGCCACCGAACCACGGAGTGTAGGTGAACACAACGGAGGACGTAGCTTGTAGCAACAAGTGAACCTCCGGGAAATAAATCACCATGTCATCCTCTACATCATCCTTCGCGGTGGTGTTGGTATAAATTAACTGCACTCTACTAAATATTATTATTATCAGATTATCCACAAGTGCACAGATGTAATACCAATGTAGCACTTCACCCAGAGGTTTTAAATATCGAATCCACAAGGAACAGTTGGTGATAATGACCATTCCGATGAACTTAACCCTACAATTAGGCTAGATAATATTAAGAAAGAGGAAATAGCTATTGACTACTAGTTCCAACTACCGGTAAGATTTGAATAATATCGTTCTAACTGTGCAGTGAAATGAATAAGAGTGGAAATCAGAGTTCCCTCCTACCAAACACTTATACACCTATCGATCCTATCAACGGGAAGTGGACTACAAAGAAATCAACGTAGCTGTCACCTACGCGAAATACCACTATCCGGCCTATCAGGGGACATTCACAAGTAAACCTAACCTAGGCACCATGCCTACACTACGAAATACTACTTCAATCAAGTAATGACCAAGATCAAAGTACTCAATATGAGTTGCAAACTTAAGAACGAATAAGAACAAATGCTTACTTGAATTAGAAGTTGAATACAAAAGTACCTCAGAATGGAGCTCCGGGCGAGGAAGCCGAATCCAGAAGAATACAGCTACGATGAAGCGCCGATAGGCCAGAACTCCTCTGAATCTCTACTCCTCTACTCTGTCTCTCTACTTCTCTAAACAAGACTAGATCTAGGAGAACTAGTCTCTCCTAATTGTTGCATCTAACCCTAACTGGAGATATTGAATTGAAGCTCAGGAATAGGGATGCCTCTAGGGGGGTCTGCCTCATTATTTATAGCCCGGTGGGATGAATACGCGCCGTTGGATCAAACCAACTTAACGTGGGGTCGAGATGACTCCTCAAAGGCGGTGGAGGAAGACTCCAGAAGCCGAGGGCCAAAACCCTAATGGTGGGGCTGGCCGGCCCCACCCTGGCGCCGGCCGGTGTCCAACTGTTGCCTTTCAGGCCTAATTTCACCGTGTTGTCTTCTTGGGCCTCCTGCAGTCCAATGGTGTATGTGTTGCCATAGATTTTGATTCCGAACTCCGAATGTAGCAAATGATAGGTACGTTTCGATCGTCTCGACGAGCCCGTTGCAATGGTGCAGTCCAATTGCTTATTAAAGATACTTTATTGATGGAAAATTGTATATTCCTACAATACAATTGAGAACTCCAAAACTCGTGGAACTCGTTAGAATCAAAACCTATAACTATGCTTTGTGATTCATTTTGTGTCAAATCATGCTACAGTTGATGGTTATTTTTAGTACTTAACGACCATCAACAATACCCCAAGCTTACCCTTTGCCAGTCACTTGGCAAACAAACTAAGCCTAATTGCTAATAAACTTGAATTAGGAGTTGCTACAATGCTTCATGCCTTCCAAGTACACATGCTTTCAAACAGAAATTTTCCTCCAGATTAGACAAAACTGCTCTAACTTTCAAACTTACCCATTGTACCTTTTAACTATGGAGCTTCTCAGCTTTTGCATAAGTCTTGAGCAATCGAAAAATAGAACAATCAAGTCAAGCACTATGCCTTAAATTCTTCACAGTACCAATATTTCGGAGTTTTTCAAGTTTTTGAAATAAAACTCAGAGGATTATAGTGGAGCTCACTGAGGCATTAATGATGTTATGCCTTCCTACAACTAAGGATTATAGTGGAGCTTATAGGAGTGGCAATAACAAGGATGAGCATACTTGCAATTCATATATTGTAAAGTCAAACAATGGATCCACAGAGAGTCAAGTCATACAACCAGACCAAGATGTGCATGTGTATGGAATATGGTGGATGGGTGTATATAAGGTGGCTAATCCTAATTCTACTTTTGCCCTTTGAAGATGACTCACTCTCCTTTTTGGAACTTAGAACTTTCGCGGGAAAACAAGGGCTATCTTTATTTTCTTTTTCTTGTTTTCTTTCTCTCTCTCTTCTTTTTCAGGGAGGCGGGCATCTCAGTACCCATTGTTTTAATTGCTGGGACACTTGTCCATCTTTTACTCCCTTTTCTTTTTTTTCAATACTTTTACATAGCCACATGCATCCTTTGAATATAAATAATTGGAGAGATAATGATAAGAACTTAGAGAACAAGGGCTGTCCTATAGGGTATATTTTTGGGTGTTTACTCCCAGTGTAGGAGAAAAACATTTTTAAGGTGGATCTGGTTGGAAGTGGAAAATGATTGCGCTTACTCCCAGAGTAGGAGTAATGTATATGTAGGTGGAGTGTGTAAGTGATCTTGATTTTAAAAGCATGACAAGACTCTCATAAGGTATACAATAAAGTTTGACTAAACTCAATGCAAAGCAAGCAGCATAAATGTGAAAAGGTTTTCCTATCTCTAAATGTATCATATATGGCTTTGGTAGGAATTTACACTTTGTCATACAAGAGCTCATCATGTAAGATTTTAAATTTAAAATAAATCTCCGGAACTTAGTATTGCTAGGAATAAGATAAATAGCAGCTCAACCTTCATGTATCATATCAATAAATCACCTAGACTTAGCTTAAGCATTTGCCTCCACAAGTTTCAAATTCAGAGTAAATTCTTAAGCCAAAACAGTAGTTTCCAAAACTCGGGAGAATTTAAGGTTGAAAACTAGGCACTTGAAAGGAATTAGGCAGAGAAACTATTCATTATCTCCAAGATAAAATTTTAAGGTTCTCCAGTTTTTGTTTGACTCTAACCTAGACTGACTATAGACACACTCTAAGACCACTCTAATATATAGCTAAGTTTTTGTTTGGTTTTCAAATTTTATCTTACTAGCTAACTCACGCGAAAAAAGCGATATGGTACAACAATAATAAGGTGCGAAACTTATACTTAGCTGGATTTTAAATGGAGGGTGCCCTCCCCCAAGCTGGATGTTTGACAGGGTTTTTGATGTTGCAAATTGAGTGATCCTTCTAGGAGCAAGTGTATTGGCAGTGTAAGGGCGTCGGGTTGACTAGCTCTTTGATCTTGTATTTTCCTATGCGACTCAATTTCCAACAAAAATACCCAATCTTATGGAGAGGGGTTAGGTTTAATACCACTCCATGGTAAGTGATTGATTTTATATTACTAGCAGAAGTTTCCTAATTGGGTGGACCTTCATGTGCCCACATATTTTTGGGTTTTTTCTAAAAAGTGTGGACCTTCATGTGCCCACATGTTTTTGGTATTTTTAGATTTTCTTATGGTACTATGGTGAACCTTCATGTGTTCACATATTTTTGGTATTTTATGACTGTATAAAGCAGACTTGATAATCGCATAGGTATAGTTACCTGATAACTAGGGGATGCTCCTCCCCCAAGCTCGATGTTTGCAATACTTGGTGTTGATGATCTTTTAGAGTAAGCTTGTCAGCAACAGTCTGTAACACCCCAAATTTTGCTAATTTTGAAATAGAGGTAAATTGATTTGATTTTGTATTTTTGTGTTTATAAAAACATAGGAAAATTAAAATAATTATTAAGTTAAAATTCAACTAGGGTTTAGCAACATGTTTGTGGACTCATGCCCTTGCATATGATTTATTTTAGTTGAGTGGTCTTTGATAAAACTAAAAATAATTCAAATTATTTTGTAAATGATTTTATGATGTGAGTGAATAAAGTTTTAAGATGCGTTTAGTACAACGATCTTCTTTACGACATGTCTCTGTCTATTTCTCTAATCAAATCCCTTGGTTTCCAATTTTGGATTCTGTATTTAGAGTATATCAGAACCTTTTCTTCAGCTCTAAATCACTCTTTCGTACTCATCATTCATCAACTTATCTCTAAAAAATTTCCGGGAATTTCTCTTGGTTTTTTCGGCCCTTTTTCCTATTTTCTTTGAGAAAAATCTAATTTTTAGATGCTCAAAAAATACCTTTTCATCAGCTCCAAATACTTTATTTCGGTTCATCATGTTCCAAAATGTCTCCAAGAATTTTCCCATAATTTTTGGAGCCCTTTGGGATATTTTTCGCAGACTAAATTCTAATTCTAAACTTTTCTGGAATTATTTTATTTGTGATATTATTTTATTCCGAAAATAATAAAATCTCTAATTTTTCTGCAGCCCTCAAAGCCCATGTGCAATTATCCTAATGAACCTCTTTAGCCCATGCATCATTTACTAACGGGCTTTAATAATTAATTAGGCCCATTAGTAAAGGTGGAGGGTATCACCTCAATTAGTACCATATTGCTAATTGATGTTGGGATAAGGAGTTCTCCTCCCTATATATCGGCCAACATCTGGGGTAAATCACACCAAAACTACCTCAAGTAATGCCCCTAGTTTGGGAATCCGGTAGTAAATTGAATTTTCATCTTCCATCTATATCCTGCCGCGAGTCTCGTCTGCGCCGCCATCATCACGAGGTTCGTCTCATCATAGTATCTTTTCTTTGGTCAAATTCCATCTCTGTTTGATTGTTCCTGTTCGTTTATTTGTTTCTTCCGCCAAAGCTACGACCATCGTCTCGCTGCCGCTCAGGCCCGGTCTCCTCCCGTGGTGCTGATCGAGCACCTCTTCTGGCCGTGCGTCCCCTGCGCCCCTGTGCAGCCAACAGCAAAGCGGCAGCAAGCAGCACAACGATCAGCAGCATGGCCAAGTCGCCCCTCCCCCTGGTGCTGGCCCTGTGGCCGAGACTGCCTCCGTGCCGTGTGTTGGCTGCCATAGCAAGGATGGCCGAGCGTCCTTCCTTCCCACACGAGCAGGCACGAAGTATACTGCAAGGTATAATATGCAGTTACTTATAAGTGTGCCACCGTTCGTATTTTTCTCCGTCGTTTCTCTGTTTTAATTCCAATTCGGGTGATTCAACTTGTGTTAGATTCGTATTTTCAAAATCTACGTATTAGTGATACTTTTAGATCTGTTTTCAACTTTTCAATTTCGTGGCTAGATTTGATCTATTATTTCTATAAAGGCAAATCCTATTTAGTTGATAACTCGTACGTTTTAACTCCGAATTAGCCCGCTCAACTTGCGTTGGTTTTCAATTCGTGTAACCTAAGCATTAACGAGGTTGTTTAACATGTTTAGATATTCTAAATTAAATATTATTTTAACAATATATTAATCACTTGTTTTCCAAATAAAAAGCAAATCCTCTGGTAGTTGTATCTTTTCAACCGTAATTCCGATTAGCGTGATCTTCGCGTCTATGTGCTCGTAGCAGTACGTAGATTCGTTTTCTAAACCTTTTTAACTTCTATTTTTCATTGATTGGTGTATTGTTCTAATAGAATATTATACTTGTATGTGATGCATGAATGTATTGGATGCTGTGTGGTGCATTATGATCATGTTCAGTCGGTGAGATTTACGTGGTGATCAAGAAGCAATTCATTGAAGGTTTTGAATCAGAGAAAATGATCTCAAGTCTAAGGCAAGTATAGCATGGGATCTTCCTTGTTATCCTATTCACCGCAATAATTAATTTCATGTGCATGTGTCTACCTTGTTAACCATAGTTTCTACCTAGTATTGTTATCTTGTTCCTTGATCACCTATGGGATTTATGCATTGGGTAGTTGATGCTAGCGCCCTATTGGAATCATGATCATGTAAACTTGATTAATTGAATATGCAATAACATTGAAAGATGTCTTTTTAGCAAAATAGAACTAGGGGATTCGAGCATAGTTTTGTGATGCTCCATATCCTTCCCCCTTGGTAATGATCTGTCAGCAAAAGCTGGGACTTACAGTGCAACTATGAGGGCTACATGGCTCTGGTTTTAGTCAAGTATGGGCACTTTTTCTAGCTTGTTAGAGGTTACCGAAAGACGTGATGGGACCTGACGACTCGGGTATAGTGCGGCTCCTGTCCGAGTGTGTATAACCTGCGTGACCTTGTGCCATGACGAAGGGGGGCTCTACATCTGCTTGCCGGGTTCCTAGCGGCCCTAACTTGTTAGACGGAGTACTTTGAAAGACTTCATAGTGAAACCCTGCTCGCTCACCTTGGTAGTGTTATGGGGCTAGCTACCCCGAGCAAATAGGAATCACGGCTCATAGTGAAAGTGCACAACCTCTGCAGAGTGTAAAATTGGTATACTAGCCGCGCTCACGGTCACGAGTGGCCCGGAAAACTCACGGAGTAGTTATCTTTTTGGGTGATGTTGACTTGTTGCTAATTGATTGATGCAATTCATTAATTATGTTTACTTATGATCATGAATTATGGGCTTATTCAACTTGTTGCTATCCAATTGCATAAAAGATGCTTAATTAAAAGCAAACCGCTGTAAACCCGTGTCTATCCTATTTGAGCCTCATAAACCCCATGTTATATTTGCTGAGTTCGACATGGACTCACTCTTGCTATTCCCCCCACACCTCAGGAGAAGTTTAGGCTTGTGGTCAACTAGTCAGTTGTGTCCCTGTGGAGTTGGCGTCTACACGCGAAGATCGAGTGTCTTTCCGCTGTTTGCTTCTTAAAGGTTCTATTTTAATTATTACTACGTTATGTATTTGATCATTGTCTTTTGATATTACCTTGTATTTGTCGGCTTATGTGTGTGACTGATCCTGGGGTGCACATAAGGTTATGCATTCAATTTTATCCTTAAAATTGGGTGTGACAAAGTGGTATCAGAGCAATGCGGACTGTAGGACGCAAGCCTAGTAAGAAATAGACCATCTTAAGTTTTATAACTTCTTGTTCCATAACCATTGATAATTTCTGCTTTGCTATACCCCTTACCTTGATATTCATCTCCTACTTTTTGCTATAAATCTTTTATCCACCCCTTTTCTTGAAATTCTTTTAGAACTATCTCTTACCTCATTCTTTCATAACATGAAGTTGAAGCCTTAGAGATGAACCCTTGATAGAGATAGAACGCGCGATAGAATCGCAAGTTGAGTATCAATGATTGTTGTGCCTTGTTGAATTGTTATTATAAACTTGTTTGATTTGGACCTTTGTAATGAGTGCAATGATCTTGTGGAATATCTTCACAATTTCATTTAATTTATAGGCCTAAGGAATAAGGATTAATGGATTAGATAGTTGGGTTTTCTTTCTCTCTTGCTTCCTTTATTCCATCTTCTCAGAGCAACCTGTCTTTATCAGCTTATACCTCCTTTTATGGAAGATCCAAAATTATGGAGTAATTCTGAAAAAAACTAGACTTCAATATCTTTCTGTGAGCACCAGAATCACACTAATAGCTATTATGGTTTGGGAGATATGAAAATCACAAGACGATGCAACTGCGCTGTCGGGAATCTGAAATAGTTTCTGTTGTTCACTGTTTTCGACCACCTTAACTGTAGAATCTGGAAAAGTGGTCTACATGACAGTTGTAGAGATTTTCTTCGGCTTTCCAACAGTATAAAATTCAACTTATTTGGATCAACAGAACTCCAGTTATAGCTGTTTTACTGAGCTACTATTTTTCTGCTTGCGGAGAAATTCATATTACCTATTCTTACCTATGCTCATGGGTACTGTTGGAATGTTAGAAGTACATGATGGTAGCAATCAACCCACTCAGAAGAAGACGCAAGCTATCCTTGGTGCGCCAAGTTAATTTCTTTTAAGGGGGATAGCTAAGCTAAAGAGTACCAAGATGAAGATTTCTGAGCTTCGGTGATTTTACTTGGAAGATGCAACACCCCTGGTGTTACATTAACTAAAACCTGCCATGTCATCATGATCGCATGCAAATCATTCCGCATTTAACCCTATTAAAATGCATCAACTAAAATAACTTTTATTTTTGCATGTGATTGTGAATAGGTGCTTTAGAGTGACTTATTATGTAAATGCTTATGTTGGTGAGTATTTATCTAAATTCATTTGGAAATTAAAAAGAAAATCATTTATAAATTCTAATCGGACCCAAAACCCTAATTTAATTTCTAAGATGAATTAGACATTGGGCCTTAAACAAAAGTAGTACATCTTTAAAAGTTAAGCAAATTCTATATTGGGTAATTTTGAGGTTATTAAATAAAATTTCAAATAAGACTCTAGTCTATGTTTAAAAATGTAAATTTGAAATACAAATTTAAAGACTGTGGGAAATCTGAGGAAAATGCCTTAATAAAAGTTGTAGGCCTATTATACTGGAACAACTTTCATGTTGGGTGATTTTGAAGTTATTAAGTGGGATTTCAAATTAAACCCTAATTAGTGTTTTGAAATTCAAAATTTGAAATCCAATTTCAAATTCTAACAAGAATCTGACCAAACACCTTTAATGAAAGTTGTAAGGCTTGTCAAGTGGCACAACTTTTATTTTTGGGTATTTTCAACTTATTTAGAAAAATCTTGAGAAATTGATTGGATTAGAAATTAAATTCAAAACCCCTCTTTACCCCTTTTTGAATTATTCAAAATTCGTTCAAAATTTGAAATTGGTTCAAAAACCAAAGTTGTTTAGAATAAAATTATCCACAACTTTTACATTGGTGATTTCTAGACTTGTTATGTAAAATAAAAAGTAATTGCAGGAAATATCTTGGGAGAGTTATGAGAGCTACAGTAGTCGTCCCTGTTCTTCCTCTGTTCGTGGTCATGGCGCCGGCAGGGGGCCGCGCGGCGCGCGCGTTGCCAGTCGTCCTGGCTGTCGGGCCTGTGTTTGACGAAGGGGAACAAGTCGTGGGGACCCCGAACATCTCCTGCGTGCGCCGTGGTCGTATTTAAGCCGCTGGTGGCTGTCCCCTTCTTCTTCCTCTCCTTCACGGTCGTCGTCGGCAGCGTCACGGTGCTCAACAAAATTCCTCGTCCTCGAGTCACCACACACCTCTCCATCTCTCAGCCCGCCCCAGCTCCTTCTTGCGTTTCGTTTGAGACCGGTGGCGCGTCCCCTCGTTGCCGGAATCACCGACGTGGCCTAGTTCTTCCTCACGGCCGGCAGGGGCGCCACCGCGACCCGCTCACCGTGACCAGCCGCCCTGGGTCATCTTCTCTCCCTTTTTCTCTTGCGTTTTTGACTTCTCTTGGCTCGGCGTTGCTTATGCGCGTGGTATGTCCCTGCGTCTTTGCTCGACAGACGTCGGAACACCGCCATGCCGACCGGAGAACGCCGCCGTGAGCTCGGCCACCGCCAACAAGTTGCTTTCGGGCCGTCTTTCTCCCAACCTGCGTGCGCATCAACGACTGGTGAGCTCCGTGTTCCTCTTGGTGTAGCCCATTTGGTTCCTTGTAGCCCGCTGCGGCCGGAACGCGTCTTGCCGGCGAGCTCCGGCCGACCGTCCGCCATTGTCGTGTCTGGCTCTGCCCCGCATCCTTTCCGACCAACCGAACGGTTTGTTGGTTTCGTGGGGGCAGTGGAGAGCACATGGGGAAGTCTAACCTCACCGGCGTGACCGCCGCCGGCGAGCTCGACGGCCGAGCCGCGCGCGCGTGCTCTGCCGGTCGGCAGCGTAGGGAAGGGAGAAGAGAATGGGGGGTGTTGGGCCGCTGTGGGCCGGCCTGTTTGCGGCCCGGCTGGTTCAGGCCAGTTTTGGCCCTCGGACAGGCCGAGCTGGGCCTTTCGGCCTGCGCTGTTGGGCCGATTCGGGCCACTTTAGGTCTGAGAGGGTTTTGCCTTTTATTTAGTTTTATTTATTTCTTTAAATGTGTTGATATTGTTATTTTCATAGTTATTTCTTGGAGCATGATAAAATCATGAAAATATTTGCATATACTCTCTGCAGTATGTAGTATTTAATAAAAATATAAAATATGAAATTTGGGTGTTTTCGGTATGTAGTAAAAATATGCCTTTTAATTGATACATGAAGCTTCTAGGATTTTTATAGGCCAATATAATTACTCAAAAATCATGAAATTTAAATGAGCACTGTTTTAGGGTATGAACTATCAATAGAAAAAGTTTGAGCCCAAATGAAAATAGTTTATTTATTTATTGATTAATGCGCTATTAATTGATAAATAAAATAAATAGAAACCCTAATTCCTTTAGGAACTGTGTGAACTTTTAGAGTTGGTTGTAGACCTTGGGACACAAAATCACTACTGTTCCTTGGCATCTTGATTACCTTTATAGTTGCAATCCGTGGGTTAGTGGATAATTAAGATGTTTTATGCAAATACTCGTTAGTGGGTGCATGGATGTTGCTTTAGTTATTTCTTGGATGCAACTTCATGGGTAAAAAGGAATAGTTAAACACGCTTCTTACAGTAAGATGATGATAATAATCCTTCCTTAAATGAACATAGAATAAATTGTTTTATGAGATAATTAAATGGAACTCTAGTTGTTAATCAACAGGTTGGTTTTGTTGGCTTGCAATTTTATTGTGAAGAAAAGTTGTACTCAACTTTCTAAATTAAGTTTATTGCATCGCATGCATCATGGCATACATATCATCATGTTAAGTATTGCATTATTATTTCGTGTAGTAAACGCGTGGTAATTATTATCGGAAGCAAGTCCCGAGTAGGGTCTTCACTCGGTGGACGTGGATCTTTCTCGGTGATTGACTTCAGGGTTCTATCTACTCCAAGCAACAGGCAAGCCCCGGTGCATTCAGCCCCGCCTTGTGTTTTACAAAATATTTATAACTTGAGTCTATTATTGCATTAGGTTGTTAGGAGTTGTTTGTCACCTATATTGTTGCATTACCTGCCTTGATAGATAATCCCTTTGAAACCCATTTAAAAATTTAAATGTTCAAAAATGCTTAGCCCTGCTTAATCAAATTAGATTTGCATAAAAAGGCTATTTTTGACCTATGAAAATGTGATAATTATGAATCATGAGAAAAGGGAAAGGGATATGAGTCCGTTCAGAAATTGTGTACTTGGGTAGCAGCCCCAATGCATCGTTACCGACGGAAAGGGGTTTTCCGTTCGTTGGTTGTGAATTTGGGTTAGAGTCCCAATGCTTGACCATCGGTGGAAAAGGGATTTGAAAACCGTTGGGACACTTGTATTTGGGTTAGAGTCCCAATGCAATGTCGCCGGCGGAAAAAGAATTAGGGACCGTTCATTGTAGGCCTGCTGTGATCGAGACTTTGCAACTAGCCACATACTACGGAAAGCCTCTGACTCCGGTGGCCCTACTGCTTGAACCGACAACCACGCACTGGGAGTGGAGAGATGGCGAGAGTAGCGTGTACCCTCGTGGCCGGCGTGCCTGGAGAGGAGAGGAGTACTGTGCTCTCGGGTGGCGCAGGACCGGTTCAGGGGTAGGATAAGCCGTGGTAGGCGGGGTTGGCATATGCAAGCTTAAGTGCTACATATGTAGTGTGGATAGGGATCCCCAGCTGGGTACTATCGATTCGAATCGTCGTTGCTCCTCGGATATGGAGACTTGATCCTTTGACCTACAATTGAAAAGTGGTTCGGAACTAAGTGTTTTTGAGAATGATTAAGAATTTGAAGGTATGATGATACATGAGAATGAATTTGGAATTATGGATATGATTAAAATAAGATTGAGTTAAAATATTGAAATAGGATAGTAATGCTTTTCTGCAAAACTTTTGACTCTTGCTCACGCCTTACCTTGACTCCCCTCAACCTGCATTCCTGAGTCTCATTCCTTTTTCTTAGTCGGGTAAGTCTTGCGGAGTACCCCAGTACTCAGGGTTTGTTAACCCCTGTTGCAGGTGAGCCGAGGGTACGGTTCAACTTGCGACCGTGCCGGTTGGTGGATCGGGCTTGGATGATGAAGTGTATGATATAACCCTTGGGCAGGGTGTCTAGTTGTATGATGCTACCCCACTACGAAACTCTGGTTTAGGATATTGTAAGCTAGATTTGAAAACCTATATTAATGTAACTCTTCCGCACTCTTTACTCTGATTCATTTTATTTGCGTAAACTGTTGTAATACTGCAATGCTTACAATGAGATCCTCGGGGAATTAGGGTTTCTTAGGGAACCCGGCAGGCCACCTAGGTCAAGGGGAAACTCGTGCAGACTGATCGTGGGTCCTTAGGGACGATGACGGTGCACGTGGGCCCTATGATTAAGGCGGTTCTGTCACAGAACAATCAGATACCTCCATGTTTGGAGAGGACACTATCAAGGACAAGATTTAGAAATAACAATTCATGTTTGAAGTTGAGAAATATTGTCTGATTGGACACAAGTGTAGTGTTTGGATGGAATATCAGAGTAGCGCAGCGGAAGCATGATGGACCCATAAACATTAGAATCACTTGAGATATTATGTGGAACATTAGATGTGTATCACATATGCGATTGGATGAGTTATTACTGACAAAGGATCTTACCACATTGGGTACCCATCAAGGTTATGGAAACATTACATGGCGTATTTATAGCAAGATGGTGACAACAGGAAATGCGCATCAGAATTATTATCACAAAAGAGGAGGTATCCGAGAAAACAAAGAAGATTCAATGACAGAGTATTTGAATCTCCTCAATCATCTAAACTTTATTCTTTTGATCTTGCTCTCATGAATCTCGGGACGAGATTCCTTTTAAGGGGAGTAGAATTGTAACACCCCAAATTTTGCTAATTTTGAAATAGAGGTAAATTGATTTGATTTTGTATTTTTGTGTTTATAAAAACATAGGAAAATTAAAATAATTATTAAGTTAAAATTCAACTAGGGTTTAGCAACATGTTTGTGTACTCATGCCCTTGCATATGATTTATTTTGGTTGAGTGGTCTTTGACAAAACTAAAAATAAATCAAATTATTTTGTAAATGATTTTATGATGTGAGTGAATAAAGTTTTAAGATGCGTTTAGTACAACGATCTTCTTTACGATATGTCTCTGTCTATTTCTCTAATCAAATCCCTTGGTTCCCAATTTTAGATTCTGTATTTAGAGTATATCAGAACCTTTTCTTCAGCTCTAAATCACTCTTTCGTACTCATCATTCATCAACTTATCTCTAAAAACTTTCCGGGAATTTTTCTTGGTTTTTCGGCCCTTTTTCCTATTTTCTTTGAGAAAAATCTAATTTTTAGATGCTCAAAAAAAATACCTTTTCGTCAGCTCCAAATACTTTATTTCGGTTCATCATGTTCCCAAATGTCTCCAAGAATTTTCCCATAATTTTTGGAGCCCTTTGGGATATTTTTCGCAGACTAAATTCTAATTCTAAACTTTTCTAGAATTATTTTATTTGTGATATTATTTTATTCCGAAAATAATAAAATCTCTAATTTTTCTGCAGCCCTCAAAGCCCATGTGCATTTATCCTAATGAACCTCTTTAGCCCATGCATCATTTACTAACGGGCTTTAATAATTAATTAGGCCCATTAGTAAAGGTGGACGGTGTCACCTCAATTAGTACCATATTGCTAATTGATGTTGGGATAAGGAGTTCTCCTCCCTATATATCGGCCAACACCTGGGGTAAATCACACCAAAACTACCTCAAGTAATGTTCCTAGTTTGGGAATCCGGTAGTAAATTGAATTTTCATCTTCCATCTATATCCTGCCGCGAGTCTCGTCTGCGCCGCCATCATCACGAGGTTCGTCTCATCATAGTATCTTTTCTTTGGTCAAATTCCATCTCTGTTTGATTGTTCCTGTTCGTTTATTTGTTTCTTCCGCCAAAGCTACGACCATCGTCTCGCTGCCGCTCAGGCCCGATCTCCTCCCGTGGTGCTGATCGAGCACCTCTTCTGGCCGTGCGTCCCCTGCGCCCCTGTGCAGCCAACAGCAAAGCGGCAGCAAGCAGCACAACGATCAGCAGCATGGCCAAGTCGCCCCTCCCCCTGGTGCTGGCCCTGTGGCCGAGACTGCCTCCGTGCCGTGTGTTGGCTGCCATAGCAAGGATGGCCGAGCGTCCTTCCTTCCCACACGAGCAGGCACGAAGTATACTGCAAGGTATAATATGCAGTTACTTATAAGTGTGCCACCGTTCGTATTTTTCTCCGTCGTTTCTCTGTTTTAATTCCAATTCGGGTGACTCAACTTGCGTTAGATTCGTATTTTCAAAATCTACGTATTAGTGATACTTTTAGATCTGTTTTCAACTTTTCAATTTCGTGGCTAGATTTGATCTATTATTTCTATAAAGGCAAATCCTATTTAGTTGATAACTCGTACGTTTTAACTCCGAATTAGCCCGCTCAACTTGCGTTGGTTTTCAATTTGTGTAACCTAAGCATTAACGAGGTTGTTTAACATGTTTAGATATTCTAAATTAAATATTATTTTAACAATATATTAATCACTTGTTTTCCAAATAAAAAGCAAATCCTCTGGTAGTTGTATCTTTTCAACCGTAATTCCGATTAGCGTGATCTTCGCGTCTATGTGCTCGTAGCAGTACGTAGATTCGTTTTCTAAACCTTTTTAACTTCTATTTTTCATTGATTGGTGTATTGTTCTAATAGAATATTATACTTGTATGTGATGCATGAATGTATTGGATGCTGTGTGGTGCATTATGATCATGTCCAGTCGGTGAGATTTACGTGGTGATCAAGAAGCAATTCATTGAAGGTTTTGAATCAGAGAAAATGATCTCAAGTCTAAGGCAAGTATAGCATGGGATCTTCCTTGTTATCCTATTCACCGCAATAATTAATTTCATGTGCATGTGTCTACCTTGTTAACCATAGTTTCTACCTAGTATTGTTATCTTGTTCCTTGATCACCTATGGGATTTATGCATTGGGTAGTTGATGCTAGCGCGCTATTGGAATCATGATCATGTAAACTTGATTAATTGAATATGCAATAACATTGAAAGATGTCTTTTTAGCAACATGGAACTAGGGGATTCGAGCATAGTTTTGTGATGCTCCATATCCTTCCCCCTTGGTAATGATCTGTCAGCAAAAGCTGGGACTTACAGTGCAACTATGAGGGATACATGGCTCTGGTTTTAGTCAAGTATGGGCACTTTTTCTAGCTTGTTAGAGGTTACCGAAAGGCGTGATGGGACCTGACGACTCGGGTATAGTGCGGCTCCTGTCCGAGTGTGTATAACCTGCGTGACCTTGTGCCACGACGAAGGGGGGCTCTACATCTGCTTGCCGGGTTCCTAGCGGCCCTAACTTGTTAGACGGAGTACTTTGAAAGACTTCATAGTGAAACCCTGCTCGCTCACCTTGGTAGTGTTATGGGGCTAGCTACCCCGAGCAAATAGGAATCACGGCTCATAGTGAAAGTGCACAACCTCTGCAGAGTGTAAAACTGGTATACTAGCCGCGCTCACGGTCACGAGTGGCCCGGAAAACTCACGGAGTAGTTATCTTTTTGGGTGATGTTGACTTGTTGCTAATTGATTGATGCAATTCATTAATTATGTTTACTTATGATTATGAATTATGGGCTTATTCAACTTGTTGCTATCCAATTGCATAAAAGATGCTTAATTAAAAGCCAACCGCTGTAAACCCGTGTCTATTCTATTTGAGCCTCATAAACCCCATGTTATATTTGCTGAGTTCGACATGGACTCACTCTTGCTATTCCCCCCACACCTCAGGAGAAGTTTAGGCTTGTGGTCAACCAGTCAGTTGTGTCCCTGTGGAGTTGGCGTCTACACGCGAAGATCGGAGTGTCTTTCCGCTGTTTGCTTCTTAAAGGTTCTATTTTAATTATTACTACGTTATGTATTTGATCATTG
Source organism: Eremochloa ophiuroides (assembly GCA_038502445.1). Taxonomy (NCBI): domain Eukaryota; kingdom Viridiplantae; phylum Streptophyta; class Magnoliopsida; order Poales; family Poaceae; genus Eremochloa; species Eremochloa ophiuroides. Next base: position 49,089,733 of record JAHLJS010000005.1, on the reverse strand, counting down.
TCTTTTGATATTACCTTGTATTTGTCGGCTTATGTGTGTGACTGATCCTGGGGCGCACATAAGGTTATGCATTCAATTTTATCCTTAAAATTGGGTGTGACACAGTCCTAGTGGGCTCCACTGGTGGACTCACTCCTCAGTCATAGTGTCATTCCTGCAGAATTATACTCCAACAAGAAAACCAAAACTCAAGGCTCGAATTTAATAAGAGGTTAGCGATCAACCAATAAGTAATTGATTATTCTTTTGAGTTGATTTTAAATGACAGATTTCAGCAGGATTCTCTTTTTACGGTTTTTTAACTTTCTTAGGCAGAAAAGTAAATATGTATGCATGATGTATATTTTATTTTTATGCCACCACAGAGAATATTTATTCTCATGGGGCCTAGGGTTTTCATAATGCAACAAATAAATACAGATGTTATTTTTATTTTTATTTTTTTATGCCACCACAGTAAATACTCTTACAGGGTTACCATAAGTTTATTCATATGAGGCTTTAATATTTTATGATGCAGTAAATATGACAATAAAGATTTTTTCTTTAATATGCATAAAGATGAATATGCTAAAGTGAAATTACTAATGTAAATTATGAATACTAATTAATTAGATAACTACCATGTTACCTTATGGCAAGGGTGCGGAATTTAAAGTCTACCGACAGGACTTTTTCTTCCACTCTTGTGTATCTCTCCGTCTTAGAGATGGAGGTCTTGATGGTTGCACCTCTGGTGATGGTGATGTCACTTTTGTTCTTTGCTTGGCCAGCAGGTTGAAGTAGAGCATTAATAGTTAGATCTGGCAGCATCTTGCTCAGTGTGCATATTCACAGAACTTTCACTTGTAGAATTTTAGGAATCAATAAACTTTGGTCGAAGTGTTGTCCTATTTGCAAAACCAAGGTAGAGATCATGTGCATGGGTTCTGCTGGTGGAAAAACACCAACAGAACCGAATCTATCTCTTTATTTTCTCTATTCTTAGGCACATTGAACAAGACGAAATTGGTGTTGCATAATTTGTTTACTTATGACATGAGTGGTAAGATCAGAAGATTAAGCATTTATCTTGAATTTAAGTTCATATGGCAGAAAAGATTTAAATTGCTTAACCAATGGAAGGGTTGTCCATCTCTACATAATATATAAGTTTTTACATGAGTATGACTATCATCTTCCAAAGATAGAATACAATGTTTAGCACGTTTGGTTAAAACTGAGATCAAAAGAATGATGGCATGAACAATCTTAAAGGACAAAGCATGTTGAGTAAATTAGGTTAATCCATTAAAGCTGTAACTCTATCATCTTTGCATCTTCATTTATGTGCATACCAAGATCAAGAGGAGAATAGTGACCACTTACCTTAAAATATTACCTTCATTATAAGAGTGTGATGGCACTAAGTAATGAAGGGTAGATGACTGGTGGTCCTTTCCTTCTCTTGCATCTTGAGTTGTTCATGAGCATCTTGCCTCTTTATTGCTTATCCCCTTTGCCGTCTTTTGCTTCTTTGATCTTATGACACCTTGTCAGTCCATTCATTATTATGCCTGCAACCGATTAGTGGACAACACATACCCGAAGGAATGTACAACTTTTTGGAACAGAGGTTGTTTGTCCATTATTTTATCATTGTTCTATCTATGCTTAATAAGAATATAGTGTTGATATTGTTTTAGCATAGATTATGTTCTAGATAGGCATGGCTTGAGGTAAAGTAACTTGCAGCAGAAAATAAAGTGAATGAATCATTAATACTCACAGTTCTTCCATCCATAATGAACGAGTTGTGTCTTCCTCTACAAAGTTATTGAAGTTCAGCATGTGCCCTATCTCATCTCTGATTCGAATTCACCTCATGACTTACCCAGATTAATATTAAAAGTTTTCTGCAGGGGTTACTCCAACAAAATATCCAATGTCTACTACAGAAATTTCTAGTTCAATAACCAAACCAAACTCCATGTTTAATTTTAGTTAAGGAAGGCTAGTTAACCTAAGCACCACGCTTAATTTAAATGCCTATAGAAGTAGGATCTGTACCTCTACCAAAACTCACTATGGCAGACAAAGGTGAAATGAAAGCACTTATAGAGATTTATTCATTTAGAGACGAAAAGGCGAACAATCGAACATGGATTAGAAAGGTAGAGACAACCAATACTAGCAACATAAGATTTTCTAATTGAGCCCATTCCCCCAAGTCAGAATTTTGCAAAGCAAAGTTAACCTTGGATAGATATAATTCAATATTGCATGATGATTGGTTGGACATACCTTGCGTTGTTACTCTTCTACTTCATACCTGAAATGGTTAGTGACAAAAATACCCGAGGGAATATTTTCATAATTATAATTCTATGCTCAATTCATAAGGGCATTATAGTAAAATTATAGGTGCAAGCTCAATTCATTTTTTCAAGAGTGGTAATTTTAGGACACAAAGTTATTCTTGGAAAACCTTCTAATTATTGTACTTTAAGTTCATAGGGTGGTTTCCTCTAGAACACCAGTCTTTGTGTACCTATATCAAGATTATAACGAGATCTACAATATTTATGATAAACATATGCATCTATGTTGACACTTCTTAGCGCAACCACTAGAGATAGGGTGTTAGCCTATCTCTGATAATGGCGCCAGAAGTGCCTGGGGTATTTCTTATGTCTATTGGATAATTCCGCAAACGCACAGAATATATCGCTGTAGCACTTCACCCGGGAGTATTTCAAGGTATCGTTATTTATTTTTATCCCAAGGGAAAGCGGTTGCTAGGAATAATTAATAAAAAGAGAGATCCTTAAATCTATAGCAACTTAGTATCAACTAGTGATAGGGTGGTAAATCGATATATAGAGGAAAGGGTAATGACACCAAGACACGACAAGGTTTTAGGATAACTAAAAATAACTAGTAGAGTATAGTTAGGTGGGAGGACAACAAGTGAGTATAAGACTCATATGACACTTACTTTACTTTTGTGAACTATCTTATCAAATGGATGAATTATACTAAGACAGCTACCTTACTTCCGGTGTGTAAGGGGTAGTGCTAAACAATAGAGGATATAACCTTTACCCGAAGCGCCTACTCTCTTATGGGAGCCTACCTTTTAAGAACTTGCCTAAAACACGTGGAGGGATATTAAGACTAGACAGGGTTGTCACCACCTGCTAGCACCCACAAACAATCCGTGCGATAAGCGGCATTCAAAGGCAAGATCTAGTCTAAGCACCACGCTTACACTAAGCCTCACTACTCTAGTTGCGTACAAACAACTAAAGTACCCTATGACAGGCGATGAACTACACACGTGAGCTGGTTACAGGATCACTATCTATTATAACTCAACTATAAGTTAAGACAAAACACAACAATAATATAAAGAATAGTAATGCACTAAGTAGAGATTTAGTAAAGTAAAGTAAAGATAATATATTAATAAAAGTAAAGTCTTACAGAATGAAAGGTACAAGAGCTATACCAGACTCTCTAGCAGACGACTCCGGAGACTCCGAGCGTAGCTCGACTCGACTCTAACTCCCACACTAGACTACTACTACTACTACTACTACTACTACTACTACTACTACTACTACTACTACTACTACTACTACTACTAAAGAATGGAGCTTCTCTTGTCTCTTGTGGCTCTTGTGTATCTTGGGTGTGTTGAAGAGGGTGATGGCAGCCTCTATTTATAGGGGAGATTTGAGGGGCGCCAAGTTAGCGATCCGTGTGCTCCTTGCCTCTCCTCCCTTGGATGAACTGTCTTAATACCGCCTCAAAATGGACGGCATGGGTGATTCCATCACGTGGAAGTCATGCAGGAAGGCGGTGGGGCACGTCGGTGGCTGGGCCCATCATGGGTGGTTCGGCCGAACCACCTATGGCATGGTGGGCCTACCACCAGTGTCCCCATCCGTCATAGAGGATGTCTATGTACTTGGTTTGTCTTGATTCTGTCGGTTCACGCCTTGATCCATGTGCTTTAATCTTCCACCGTTGATTGGAAACACAGCTTTGATCCGAAGGTGGAATTGAGCTGGTTAGGAAGTCACACGGATCATGCCATGTCAGCAGAGCCCTGGTGGAACCCACTTGTGGTTCGGCCGAACCACCTGTGGGCCCTCCAGGTGCTCCACTCTCTTCCATGTGGTCCCTTGTGTCATTTGTTGAAGTGTCATAACTAGGTTCCCAAATTTGTGGTTCGGCCGAACCACTTAGTTGGGCTCCAAGTGCTCATTTCAGCTCTGTTTGATCTTCCCTGCATTCACAAGCTAAGAGTACAAGTGGAACTAGTTATTGATAAAATATGTTCATGATATGTTTATTCTCCCTTGAATCCGAGGCCTGTTGACGGTGTTTGAATGTAGATTTTCATGGTATATCCACCGTCAACAATCTACAACCACCCTTTCAAAAAATTTATGAACAGGTAGAATGAGGGGGTTGAAGATCTCGTGTGTGATAATGTTGGAGAGATCAATTGATCCAGGAGATTTCTCATATGAGCATGGATTCGATGAGGTGTTAATGAAATAATTTCCATGCTCATTGATGTGACCTCCCTTTTTAAACTCCAAGGGTGTTTCTTCATAGATGTCTATAGGCAACAAGTTTGTCTCTATTATTTCATGTCTACGACATTCATTGGATGTTTTATTTTCTAGGATTTCCCATGTATTGGTGTCTCTAAGTTTGGTATTGTCTAAGGCTTTCTCTAAACTTGGATGAGTTATGTTTACTATAGAAATTGATTTAAGCTCACCATTTGAATCTAGACCAAGTTTAGATGCTAGTACTAAGGCTTCGTCCTCTTCCATCCATTCTTTAACAATAGCGTATGTGTTTCTAGTATATTCTATGCATTCCTGCCATTGTCGTAGCTCTTCTTGGTCATTCCAATAATCTTCATGACTCCTATTCTTGAGATGTTTTAATGGGATCCTAGGGTCATTATGAGACTTAGGAGAGAGAGCAGAAGAAGGATCATCGGGGTCAAAGATGGGTTTAGAGATGGGTTCAAATGAGGTATTTAATATGAGCATAGAAGGGGAGAAGATAGAGTTGATTTCTACGTGGCTTGGCTCTCCTTCTATGGCATCACTAGACATGCCATCCTTGCATTCTTCCCAATGTGTTTCAGGGGGAAAGGAAGTTGACGACATTTTTTCCAAGTTGCTCTTCCGAGAAGATGTGATGTACATTGATTGATAAGCATCTTAGCTAATTGGAAGTCTAAATTATCAAAGTGGGGTTTCGATGGTTTAGAATTGACAGCTAAATCTTGGGATTGGAGTGGTTGTGTTTTAGCTACCAAAACTTCCTCTGCTTGTTCGGGGTATGATTCCTTCTCTTCCTCGGGGATCTCGGAATTAGATAGAGCAATTTTGTTAATCATTGCTCTTGCTTTACTTATAGGCAAATAAGGAAAGGCTCCTCCAGAGAATAAATCATGGGATTCCCTAGAATTCTCGGTAAGACCCATATAAAAATGTTGAATAAGTACGGGGTCCGAAAAACTAAGGTCAGGGCCAGATGTAACAAGTTCATTAAAACGATCCTATGATGTACTAAGAGATTCTTGTTCTAGTTGCCTAAAAGTTAGAATCTGTTTTCGAAGGTTAACTACTCTATGGATGGGAAAGAAATATAAACAAAATTCAGAGCATAAAGTTTCCCAATCCCCTTGCATGCTTCCTACGGCTCGATTATACCAACGTTTAGCTCTTCCGATCAAAGAGAACGGAAAAAGCATCCACCTTAAAGTCTTATCAGACATGCTAGCAATGTGCAAGCATGCACAGGTCTGCTCGAATTCTCGTTGTGTAAGTATGCATTTTCGTTACCTTCTCCCGAGAAGGGTTTATCCCGAATCATATTAATTAGACATGGGCGCAGCTCATAGCCAGGTGTTATGATAGGCTCTACAGATTTTGGTGGCTCAAAGCTTTTGTGCATGCCATAAAGACAGATAGGCATGGAATTTAAAGCATCCATAAGGATAAACATAAAATGATGAAAAGGTAGGGATAAAATAGAAAAGATAAAAGTATAATACAAGATTAAGCTAAACTAAGTCAAAATCAGCAAACTGTTCTCCGGCAACGGTGCCAGAAATGCTTGTTGGTATAAATTAACTCAACTCTACTAAATATTATTATTATTATCATATTATCCGCAAGCGCACAGATGTAATACTGATGTGGCACTTCACCCGGAGGTTTTAAATATCGAATCCACAAGGAATAGTAGGTGATAATGACCAAGCCGATGAACTTAACCCTATAATTAGGCTAGATAATATTAAGAAAGAGGAAATAGCTATTGACTTCAAGTTCCAACTACCGGTAAGCTTTGAATAATATCGTTCTAACTGGGCAGTGAAATGAATAAGAGTGGAAATCAGAGTTCCCTCCTACCAAACACTTATACACCTATCGATCCTATCAACGGGAAGTGGACTACAGAGGAATCAACGTAGCTGTCACCTACGCGAACTGCCACTATCCGGCCAATCAGGGGACATTCACAAGTAAACCTAGCCTAGGCACCACGCCTACACTACGAAATACTACTTCAATTAAGTAATGACCAAGATCAAAGTACTCAATATGAGTTGCAAACTTAAGAACGAATAAGAACAAATTCTTACTTGAATTAGAAGTTGAATACAAAAGTATCCCAGAACGCAGCTCCGGACGAGGAAGCCGAATCCAGAAGAATACAGCTACGAAGAAGCGCCGACAGGCCGGAACTCCTCCGAATCTCTACTCCTCTACTCTATCTCTCTACTTCTCTAAACAAGACTAGATCTAGAAGAATTAGTCTCTCCTAATTGCTACATCTAACCCTAACTGGAGATATTGAATTGAAACTCAGGAATAGGGATGCCTCCAGAGGGGGTCTGCCCCTTTATTTACAGCCCGGTGGGATGAATACGCGCCGTTGGATCAAACCGACTTAACGTGGGGTCGAGATGACTCCTCAAAGGCGGTGGAGGAAGACTACAGAAGCCAAGGGCCAAAACCCTAATGGTAGGGCCGGCCAGCCCCACCCTGGCGCTGGCCGGCGTCCAACTGGGGCCTTTCGGGCCCAATTTCGCCGTGTTGTCTTCTTGGGCCTCCTGTAGTCCAATGGTGTATGTGTCACCGCAGATTTTGATTCTGAACTCCGAATATAGCAAATGATAGGTCCGTTTTGATCGTCTCGACAAGCCCGTCGCAATGGTGCAGTCCAATTTCTTATTTAAGATACTTTATTGATGGAAAATTGCATATTCCTGCAATACAAGTGAGAACACCAAAACTCATGGAACTCGTTAGAATCAAAACCTATAACTATGTTTTATGATTCATTTTGTGTCAAATCATGATACAGTTGATGGTCATTTTTAGTACTTAACGACTGTCAACAGGTGGTTTGCATTTCCCTACACAATTTACTCTTGTTGTCCTTTACTTTACTTGTGTAGTTGTAGCTCTTGTGAGATCAGTAAGCTTGTGTAGCTTGCCACTCACGTTCTTTGCTTGTGTAGCTTAGATCTAGTGTCTTGTTTAGTTTGTGTAACTAAACAAGTCGCGCTCTTTGAGTAGGATTGTGTATCCTTGTCATTGAGCACTTAGTGGGCTTAGGTGCTTAGTGCGCTTTTGCTTTTTAGTTGGTAGGAGCTCCCCCGGTGCTTGAAGAACTAGCGTTTAGGTTTGTGTGATCTTGCGCTAGAACGGTTCAGGGAAGCACAAGCTAGGCTAGCACCTTTGTTTCTTGCTAGGTTCTTTTACAAGGTGCTTAGAGATTTAGGTAGAGGGGTGAATCATTGTTAGAACCGATTAGGTTTTATACCGCTGTGAATAATTGTTAAAAAGGACTATTCACCCCCTCTAGTCCGCCATCTCGACCTTTCAGCAGGCAGCGGTAGCCGTGGCCGTCGCAATCCGCGCGGAGATGATCGAGCAAGAGGAGGAGGCAGGCGGGTTGCGGGAGGGATCACGGAGTCTAGGGCGGCACCGCCGTCCCTTGCCGTCACTAGATCAGCGCCGCGGGAGACTGTTGACGGTGGATATACCATAAATTTCCACTTTCAAACACCGTCAACAGGCCTCGGATCCAAAGGAGAATAAATATAACATGAGCATATTTTATCAATAATGAGTTCCACTTGTACTCTTAGCTTGTGAATGCAGAGAAGATCAAAACAGGACAAAATGCAGCAGCTGGGGCTCACATATGTGGTTTGGCCGAACCACATATGGAGGCACCAAACAACCACAATCCAATACATGACACAAGGGACCACATGGAAGAGACCACTGCTCAGAGTGGGCCCACCCATAGGTCGGCTGAACTGCCCATGGGGCCCACCTGGCTCTGGTGATGAGATAAAATCCGTGTGACACTCCAACAAAGTCATTCCATCCATCTGATCAACTTGTGCTTCCATTCAACGGTGGGGATCAAAGGCACACCGATTGAGGCGTGAAACGAAGCAATCAAGATATAACAAGTACCAGGAGAGACCCTATGACAGGTGGGGACCACGTTGGTGGGCCCAACCCACCAGGGGTGGGTCGATCGAACCAGAAATGGTAGGGCCAGGCCACCTGCAGCTTCAATGACTGGTGGGGACACCTTCTAGAAGCCCCTGGCTAGGCCCACCTGCCATAGGGGGTTCGGCTGAACCCCCCTGGTGCCCAGCCAGGACGGTTAGCTTCCACAGCCTTCCTGCATGATGTCCACGTGAGGAAATCACCAGCACCGTTGATCTGAGGCGGTTTCAAGGTCGGTTCATCCAAGGGCTAAGGTGGAAAGGCACACGGATCGCTGACATGGCACCTCTCCATCTTCCCCTATAAATAGAGGCTGCCTCCACCCTCTCAAGACATGATTCATTCAAGATACAAGTGAAGAAGTAGTGTAGTTCCACCTTTAGTAGTAGTTGTAGACTAGTGTGGGAGTTAGAGTTGAGTCGAGCTGCGCTCGGGGTCTCCGGAGTCGTCTGCTGGAGAGTCTGGTATAGCTCTTGTATCTTTCTCTTTATTTCAGACTTATTTACTTCAATATAAAATATTCCTGCTTTGCTTTACTAAGTCTCTACTTAGTGCATTACTATTCTAGTAGTAGTATTGTTGTAAGTTATTTTATTAATTGGTCGGTTCACATTAGTTTGTGATCCCGTTCCAACTCAATGTGTGTTAGTTCATCGCCTGTCATAGGGTGCTTTAATTGCTCTGATCACAGCTAGAGTAGTGAGACTTAGCATAAGCGTGGTTCTTAGGTTAAATCTTGCCTTTGATTACCGCTTGTCGCACGGATTATTTGTGGGTGCTAGCAGGTGGTGATAGCCCTGTCTAGTCTTAGTATCCCTCCATGTGTTTTAGACAAGTTCTTAAAAGGTAGGCTCCCATAAGAGTGTAGGTGCTTCGGGTAGAGATTTTGTCCTCTATTGTCTCGCACTACCCCCTGCACACCGGTAGTAAGGTAGCAATCCTAGTGTAATTTGACTATTTGATAGGATAGATCACAGGAGTAAAGTTTGAATCACAGGAACCTTTCTCACTCGTTGTCCTCCCACCTAGCTACACTACACTAGTTATCTTTTAGTATTTCATTTGTTATCTTTGGATCATCACCTTCCTATCATACTTCGATTACCCCCTCTGCACTAGTTGTGCTAAGTTGAGATAGAGTTCAGGATCTCCTTCTATTAATATTTCTAGCAATCGCTTTCCCTTGGGATAAAAAAAATAACAATACCTTGGAATACTCCCGGGTGAAGTGCTACAATGGTATATTCTGTGCGCTTGCGGAATTATCCAATAGACATAAGAAATACCCTAGGCACTTCTGGTGCCGTTATCAGAGATTAGCCTAACACCCTGTCTCTGGTGGTTGTGCTAAGAAGTGTCAACAAGCATTTCTGGCACCGTTGCCGAGGAAAGCATAAGCCTAGAAATTTTAATAAGATCGAATCCGGAACCTATCATCAAATTAGTATCAATTAGTCGTAGTAGGGCTTACCTTGCCTCTGCTTCTCTTTATCGTGAAGCAAGGCATACATGAGTGGATTTCAGTTTCAAGCCACAGTAATAGAAAATCCAGAGGCATCCATCAGGAGTTCTCGACACCGTTCAGTCTCTGAACGGAGGTCCGATTTGGTATTGGAACTCAAGGAAGGAGGCTCAGCACTGTCACCTAAGGAAGCTATGGCCCAAAGGACCGTCTTCGAGCATTCTACACCGTCAGTCGACAATGTCGCCATTGGTCCACAGCTTAGCTTGGGGGATGCCACTTTTGAGCTCAAGCCATCTCTTATCAACATGGTGCAAGCCAACCCATTCGGCGGAAAGCCCCATGAGGATGCAAATGCACATCTCTAGAATTTCCTGGAGTTGTGTGGCACGATTGCCATAAAAGGAGTCAAAATGGACGCCATTTGTCTTCGCCTTTTTCTGTTCTCTTTGATCAGAAAGGCAAAATAATGGTTCTATGCTCATTCCAAAGGCATTGACGATTGGACAAGCTGTGCTAATGCATTCCTCAAGAAGTTCTTCCCGATGGGAAAAACCACCGCCCTTCGAGGAAAGATCCCAGGCTTTACACAGCAAGTGGACGAGACGATTCCCGAAGCATGGGAACGTCTCCAGGAATACATTCGGGAATGTCCTCACCATGGAATCCAAGAATGGCTCCCGATTCAAGGTTTTTATCATGGGCTAACTCTAACAGCCCGTAGCCACCTTGATGCCGCTGCTAGAGGAGCATTCACTTCACTCAATGTCACACAAGCCAAGAATCTGATAGAAAAGATGGTGACAAATCAAGGGTGGATTGAAGATCGACTCCAAAGCAAGAAGAAGAACACACATACCATCCATGAAGTAGATGCAATATCTGAGAAGATGGATCTCCTCTTGAGAAGGTTGGAAGAACGTGCTAATTTCAAGAAAGACCGAGAGGCCATTCAACATTATGCTTCCAAGCATCAATGGGATCAGGTATGTAGTGTATCTTATTCCAAATTAAATCCTGAGAAGATAGACGCCATCAACAATAATTCAAAATATCCTCAACATGGAAGATGAGCGTCGAACTCTAAGTTATAAGGTAATGAAAATTTTGGTAATCAATTATCATTAAAAGATCTTGTTATGAATCAAGCTAAAATAAATGAAAGCATGACTAAAAAGCTGATAGAAAATGACAAGACTCTTGAAACATTAAATTGTAAGATGGATGCTCTCGCTTCTTCTGTTAAAGAACAAATGAGTTTTAATAAAATGTTAAAATCTCAATTAGCTCATCTTGTTGCTACTACTTCATCTCCTAAAAATACTTGCAATACTTTGAATATCAATGCGGTAATCACGAGGGGAGGTAAGTCCACTCGCGATCCACCAAATCCTAACATGGTAGGGAAGGCTGCAAGAAAAGACAAGGAAGATAATGAAGAAGAAGAAGAAGAAGAAGAAGAAGAAGAAGAAGAAGAAGAAGAAGAAGAAGAAGAAGAAGTGCCAGCGCCTGATGACAACACCAAGTTCCAAGGAAAGATAGCCCCACACGAATATTATGACACCAATGTGCTGCTACCTTTCCCAAGAACAAGAAATGCAAATCACCGACGAACAATTCGGGAAATTCGTCGAGGTAATCCGTCATCTTTATGTGAATATTCCATTACTTGACGCAATGCAGGTACCAACCTATGCCAAGTACCTAAGAGATATCCTCAACAATAAGCACCCGCTGCCCACAACGGAGATTGTCAAATTGACGGAAGAATGCAAGGCGGCCATATTGAACCAACTGTCAACCAAGAAGAAGGACCCTGGGTGTCCCACCATTAATTGCTCCATTGGGACACAACACTTTGAGCATGCACTATGCGACTTGGGAGCAAGCGTCAGCGTCATGCCAAAGGTAGTGTTTGACAAACTCAATCATACCATCTTGTCCCCTACATCAATACGTTTGCAGCTGGCGGATCAATCAGTCCGTTACCCGGCGGGGATAGCGGAGAATATCCCAGTCAAGATACGTGGATTCTTTGTCCCCGTGAATTTCGTGGTCTTGGACATGGAAGTATATGAGAAGACTCCACTCATCATGGGGAGACCGTTCCTCAGCACCGCCAATGCACATATTGATGTTGGAGCTGGAGAAATTCAATTAACAATCAATTGGACCCTGGAAACATTTAAATTCCGACCAAAGGTTGAGCAGTGCTCATTGATCATGCTAAGGGAGATACATGCCCTTGCTATCGTAAAAGAATTGAAGAAGCCCAAATCACAACCAAAGGCAAAGAGCAAGCGAGTATGGAAGAAAAAGGTTATACAGCCGGCGACACCTCCAAAGAAAAATTCCACGCCAGCTCAAGAGAATAGTCCTACCCCAAGGACCTAAAGGATTAGCTCTTCCATTAAGGTAAGTATACTAACATTTAAATTCATGCTACTTCCCTTACTTGTTTAAATTACTTTAGCATGTTAATCCCAAACCTTTTTCTGTCGACCAATAATTTTAGCATGATAATCATCATTTAATTAATCTTTTGAATAAAATCGACACCAAGTGGGGCCCATGGTGGGGTCGGCCGAACCCCACCATGATGCCCCCACCTGCCACCTTTCGACCATTTCAATCCATGCCTTATCCCATGCACGACAACAATTTGCATGATGATCTTAATCACTAGCATGGCAACCTTGGATCTTTTTATGCACCCACATGTTCAGTGCCAATTGGCTTAACCCAAGTATCATGTGAGCTACCCCGTAGAGTGCTACAAGACATATGACTATCAATTTGCACTCTAGGAGTTAGAGTCTCTCTCTCATCCCTTGCTTCAATAAAATGCCAATAAAAATGTTCATAGTAAAGCATGAGTAATTTAAGAGAGAAATCATGTCATGACATAACCCATTTCTCCTCTCCTTAATTCCACTCATGAAACTCTTAACCAAATCACTCTTGCTAATCAAAAGAGAACAAGCAAGGCAATCACTTGAGCCTTCCCGTGAAGCATCCCATGAGCAAACATCCACCAGCCTCGGTCATGTCTTGCTCCCTCCTTTCCTCTTTATTCCATTCACCACTCACTCCAAGAAAGGACCCCATGAACAAGCATCCAAAGGAGAGAAGATTTGAGTGCTCCACCAGGCAAGAGAGGACTAGCTTTGACACCTTATTTGGCACATAGCAAATGGAGATGAGGCAGGGTTCGGCCGACCCTATTGCTGGTACATGGCCACACCTACTTACTCTATTTCCAACAAAGAGTGCAAAACAACAAGATACATGGAGAATTGAGTTGATTGAGGGTTCGGCCGACCCATCAATGTACTCCCCACTTCACATGCTCTCTTTTCTCTCGACACCCTAGAGCTCTTAGCTAGCACACTTGCAAATTATTGGAGAAAAGGGGTCGGCCGAACCAGGCCAAGTGCCCCCTGCACCTCACTTCTTTCTCCATTTAATTCCCATGCTCGTAAGCTCATCTCTCAAACCAAACCACTAGCAGAACTCTCCGACACTCTAAACTCCCAATAAGGATTTTTCCTTTCTAAAAGAAAAATCAAAAATATTCTTCTCTCATCTCTGTTCTTCAAGTGTTCATCATCCGAGGGGGTCAACGATGGTAATTATCCGGTAAGAAGGTTCAATTAAGCTAACCCCTATCATCCGAATCTTGGTTCGTGTTTTTATTTTGTGCAAATATGAAGAACCCATTCAAGGCCACAGCAAAGAAAATGCGCTCAGCATTGAGCAAGAGTTCATCACGATGATCATCCTCCCATGACACTGAGATACAACTCTCAGGGTCACAGGATGAATATTTGTCTGAGGCAACTGAGCCAAGCAACGACACGGAAAATGTTAAACAACCTTCTCATGATCATGAAGAATCCGAAGAAGAGGAAGAACCTGTTAGAACACAAGACCAAGAAACAGGCATTTGGGTCAGCAAGAACTTCTCGTCCTTAACTCCATCCGCAATCGCAACTTTGAACACAGCAAGGTAATTGATTTAGGACTCCTCCAACGCACAGGTATGTATGAGGAGTTCTTTGATGTTTTTGGTGCAATAGGATGGGGTGAATTCTGGAATTTTTTTGGGTACCAAGGTAGCAAGAGTCTCACTTTAGAATTTATGTGCACAATAAAAGCAACTAGAGACAACTTCTATTTTCGCCTGTTTAATCAAGCCTATGATCTTACTTGGGACCAGTTTAGTGCTTGCCTAGGCTTCATGAACTGCACCTCAAATTTAGAATCTGGTACTCGAAGGTTTAATAAACTTGAATTTTGGCATGACATTACTGGGGAAAATAGAATGGGGAAACCGCGCACTAGTCATATTAGCAACCCTACACTGCGCTTCTTGCATAGATGGCTAGGAATCACTTTGTTTCCCCAGGATGATGTAAGACCGGTTAGAGAGATTGATTTAAGAATAATGTATGCCATGGTATATAAAATCCGAGTATCACCTGTAAAAGCCATGGTAGAACATTGGATTTTTGCACCATCAAGATGTGGATCATTTGATTTCACATCCATCATCACAAAAATGTGTAGCTACCTTGAACTGCTAAATGGATTTAATGATTACATACCTACACATAGAACCATTCTGGGTGAGGATTATTTCATAAAGGCTCATATTATTGCCGGTGGTCCCCATGAAACAATAGAATTTAAATTCCATAATAATGATGCAAGACTCACTTTGCCATGCCCAGAATTAAAATTATATGGGGGCCACCCTTTAGTGCCTAACATTGCAGGAGTAGGCGGTCGATGGAGTTTTTTAGGTCCTGCTACCCGTGCAAGAACGCGTGCTACACAGCATAATGAATCATCCGAAGAAGACGACAGCACCTATGCAGGTAGCTCAAATGCCATGCAAGCCTCCAGCTCTGGAGGAGGGCGCCGGTCAGGGGCACAAAGTGCCAGATTTTCTTACTCATCTATGCAGGATGCAGGGACGCGAAGACATTGACATGATATGAAGTTGTTAACACATCAATTTGGTATGCTGCGGGCTGGCCATGAGGCTATTCACAACATCACTGCACAAACCCAGCAGCAGCTCCAAAATTTCCAGGAGCAGACTAGCAGACAGTGGGCTGCCCTCTATGCACATCACAACATACCTCCACCTCCATATATCCCACAGCACCCACAGCAGTTCCAGCAACCATATCCACCACAATATCCTCCTCACTATCCACCACGTCCACCTCAGTGAGATAACTGCAAAAGTGCAAGCTTGGGGGGATTCTCTCCCCCACCAAGGTAAGTATTCTATCTCAGTATTTTATATTGTTTTTCATTTAATGCACTTAAGTAAAATAAACTAAAAACACCAAAAATATTTTCTGTTCATGCATGTTAATTTTTCTCATTGAAAATGATGAATAGTTGCTCTGTTAATATTTCTTTAATGCCTAGTTTACAACTCAGTATTTCTTTGAGTATGGATTACTTGGCTTATTTAAATCATCATGAACCTGAAAACTTTATGGATGCTAAGTGCTAGAACTAAGTCTAAGTTGTTGTGAGATATGATACGGTGAAACAAGAGCTACTATAATATTGTTCTAAGCATGCATGATTACTGGAGATTTATTTCTAAATCAATCAAAACCTTATTGTTCCTCAATGGTGATAAATTCCTAACACAAACATATATGCTACACATGTCTAAAACCTTCCACTTAAGCTATTTGCTTTGTATTGAGTGTTGTCAAGTCTTGTTGACCCTTATTGAGAGTCTTATCATGCTCACAAGATCAAGATCACGTACACACGGAATACATACATGCTGCTTCTACACTGGAAGTACGCAACCATATGCCTTTCATTCCACCAAATAAATGCTCCATGTGTTCAAGTCATGGAAAATCTCTCTTAGTCAATTTGGTATAAGAGACAAAAGGCTATGCGAAATGAAAAGAAAGAAAAATGGACACAAGAGAGTCCATGGAAAAGAAAAGAAAAATATTTGAGCAAGTCTAGACTCATAAATAAAAGAGAAAAAAATGATAGCCATGTCTCTAAAATTTATTAGAGAGGGATACAATTCAAATAGAGGGGCATTACATTCCATCATTATCCACACACTTGCACATCTTGATCTAAGGGCATGACACTTCTCTCTTTGGATCCAAGCTTTGACTCTACAACATATGCAAAGTAAGTATGCTATATTCTTTCATTCCTACCTTAAGCTCCACATCAGCCATTTTTAGAGGTAAGATGATAAAGAGAAGGCAACATTTACTTTATGCCTTGGTAAGGAATCATACATCATTTGAGCGACATGAGATTATCATATGAGGAACATTAAGTTATCTTTTTAAAAAAACAATGCTAAAACCTCCAGTATGAAACTTGCAAAGAATGAGAAAAGTAGTGCTCAAGTTAAACTGATCTGTCTCTCAACCACCTAAGGCAAAGAAAAAGTCATTAGCCCCATGAAGGACAAAGGTAAAATGGGTGAATTTTTATAGCCAATTTTTCCATTCAAAAGAGAAGTACTTTGTTGTCTATATGGTATTATTGAAATATGACATTGTAGCAACTCCTGATCCACTGAGGCTAAGTTTGATCATTTGCTCGGGACGAGCAAAGGTTAAGCTTGGGGGATCTTGTTGACGGTGGATATACCATAAATTTCCACTTTCAAACACCGTCAACAGGCCTCGGATCCAAAGGAGAATAAACATAACATGAGCATATTTTATCAATAATGAGTTCCACTTGTACTCTTAGCTTGTGAATGCAGAGAAGATCAAAACAGGACAAAATAAAGCAGCTGGGGCTCACATATGTGGTTCGGCCGAACCACATATGGAGGCACCAAACAACCACAATCCAATACATGACACAAGTGACCACATGGAAGAGACCACAGCTCAGAGTGGGCCCACCCATGGGTCGGCCGAACTGCTAATGGGGCCCACCAGGCTCTGGTGATGAGACAGAATCCGTGTGACACTCCAACCAAGTCATTTCATCCATCTGATCAACTTGTGCTTCCATTCAACGGTGGAGATCAAAGGCACACGGATTGAGGCGTGAAACGAAGCAATCAAGACATAGCAAGTACCAGAGGAGACCCTATGACAGGTGGGGACCACGTTGGTGGGCCCAACCCACCAGGGGTGGGTCGACCGAACCAGAAATGGTGGGGCCAGGCCACCTGCAGCTTCAATGACTGGTGGGGACACCTTCTAGAAGCTCCTGTCTGGGCCCACCTGCCATAGGGGATTCGGTCGAACCCCCCTGGTGCCTAGCCAGGACGATTAGCTTCCACCACCTTCCTGCATGATGTTCACGTGAGGAAATCACCAGCACCGTTGATCTGAGGCGGTTTCAAGGTCGGTTCATCCAAGGGCTAAGGTGGAATGGCACACGGATCGCTGACATGGCACCTCTCCATCTTCCCCTATAAATAGAGGCTGCCTCCACCCTCTCAAGACATGATTCATTCAAGATACAAGTGAAGAAGTAGTGTAGTTCCACCTTTAGTAGTAGTTGTAGACTAGTGTGGGAGTTAGAGTTGAGTCGAGTTGCGCTCGGGGTCTCCGGAGTCATCTGTTGGAGAGTCTGGTATAGCTCTTGTATCTTTCTCTTTATTTCAGACTTATTTACTTCAATATAATATATTCCTGCTTCGCTTTACTAAGTCTCTACTTAGTACATTACTATTCTAGTAGTAGTATTGTTGTGAGTTATTTTATTAATTGGTCGGTTCGTATTAATTTGTGATCCTATTCTAACTCAACGTGTGTTAGTTCATCGCCTGTCATAGGGTGCTCTAGTTGCTCTGATCACAGCTAGAGTAGTGAGACTTAGCGTAAGCGTGGTGCTTAGGTTAAATCTTGCCTTTGATTACCGTTAGTCGCACGGATTGTTTGTGGGTGCTAACAGGTGGTGATAGCCCTGTCTAGTCTTAGTATCCCTCCACGTGTTTTAGGCAAGTTCTTAAAAGGTAGGCTCCCATAAGAGTGTAGGCGCTTCGGGTAGAGATTTTGTCCTCTATTGTCTCGCACTATCCCCTGCACACCGGTAGTAAGGTAGCAATCCTAGTGTAATTTGACCATTTGATAGGATAGATCACAGGAGTAAAGTTTGAATCACAGAAACCTTTCTCACTCGTTATCCTCCCACCTAGCTACACTACACTAGTTATCTTTTAGTATTTCATTTGTTATCTTTGGATCATCACCTTCCTATCATACTTTGATTACCCCCTCTGCACTAGTTGTGCTAATTTGAGATAGAATTCAGGATCTCCTATTAATATTTCTAGTAATCGCTTTCCCTTGGGATAAAATAAATAACAATATCTTGGAATACTCCCGGGTGAAGTGCTACAGGGGTATATTCTATGCGCTTGCGGAATTATCCAATGGACATAAGAAATACCCCCAGGCACTTCTGGCGCCATTATCAGCGATTAGCCTAACACCCTATTTCTGGTGGTTGCGCTAAGAAGTGTCAACAAGCATTTCTAGCGCCATTGCCGGGGAAAGCATAAGCCTAGAAATTTTAATAAGATCGAATCCGGAACCTATCATCAAATTAGTATCAATTAGTTGTAGTAGGGCTTACCCTTGCCTCTGCTTCTCTTTATCGTGAAGCAAGGCATACATGAGGGGATTTCAGTTTCAAGCCATAGCAATAGAAAATCCAGAGGCATCCATCAGGAGTTCTCGACACCGTTCAGTCTCCGATCGGAGGTCCGATTTGGTATAAGAACCACTCAAGGAAGGAGGCTTAGCACTGTCACCTAAGGAAGCTATGGCCCAAAGGACCGTCTTTGAGCATTCTGCACCGTCGGCCAACAATGTCGCCACCGGTCCGCAGCTTAGCTTGGGGGATGCCACTTTTGAGCTCAAGCCATCTCTTATCAATATGGTGCAAGCCAACCCATTCAGCGAAAAGCCCCATGAGGTTGCAAATGCACATCTCCAGAATTTCCTGGAGTTGTGCAGCCGGTCACCTGTGATGCAGGTCTACCGCGACGCTGGAGGCACGTGGCCACAACTCACTCACTCTAACTACCACGAGTCGAGCCTGCTGATGAAGGTCAAGCTCCAGGCGCGCGGGCTCTAGGAGGCGGTCCGCTACGGTGAGGTATCTTATGTAGATGATCGGCGGGCCTTGGAGGCCCTCTGTGCTACAGTCCCACAGGAGCTAGGAGCCTCCATCGCCAACAAGCCGACTGCCAAGCACGCCTGGGAGGCAATTGCGACCAGGCACGTTGGAGGAGAGCGTGTTCGTCGCACTACGCTGCAGCGCCTCCGAGGGGACTGGGAAGGCTTGGCCTTTCAGCCCGGGGAGAAAGTCGAGGACATCGTGTTGCGCCTCACCAGCCTGATGGAGCAGATGGCGATCAACGGTGACACCGATCTCAACGAGGAACGAGCGGTGGAGAAGCTCCTGCGGTGCATGCCAAAGAGCCTTGGGCAGATCGTGAATTCGATCAAGAACATGCTCGATTTCAGGACGCTCACCATCGAGGACGTCACCGGGCGGCTAAAGGCGGTCCAGGACCGCGAGTGCATGCCGGAGACAGAGGTGGCCTCCGGCAAACTCCTCTACACCGCCGAGCAGTGGCGGGCCTTCGACAAGAAGAAGAAGGAGGAGGGCGCTGGGTCGTCCAAGGACAGACGCCGGTGTCCCCGCGACGGCAAGAAGAACAAGCCGCGCGACGGTGCCAGTGGTACCGGTGGCGGAGGACAAGAAGAAAAGGCTGGTGGCGCCGATGGTGAACGCAAGGCGAACCAAGACGACACCTGCCTCAACTGCAACCGCACCGGGCACTGGGCACATGACTTCCCTCATCCGCGACAGAACCGGGAGCGTGGAGCAGCGAATGTCGCCGAGGTGGAAGGGGAAGACGCAGCCTTTCTCGTCCACGGCATCCTGGAGATCGAGGAGGAAGGGTGCTGCAAGCCTCAAGCTTTGACTTTCCGAGCTCTGAGTACCAATCTCGAGCTCGAGGAACCGCGTGCACATGCCTACCTCGACATCGGCAGCGACGGTAAGAAGCTTGATGGCTGGTACCTGGATAGCGGCGCCACGTACCCCATGACTGGGCGTCGCGAGCTCTTCACCGACGTGGACACATCGGCTCGGGGAGTCATGAGGTTCAGTGATAAGTCAAAGGTGGAGATCCAAGGCATCGGCTCCATCATCCTCGAGGCCAAGGACGGCGAGCACAGGGTGCTCTACGGTGTCTACTACATCCCAGCGCTCCGTAACTCGATCATGAGTCTCGGACAGCTCGATGAGGAAGGCTCGAAGGTAGAGATCGAGGATGGCATATTGAGGATCTGGGATCATCAACGGTGGCTGCTCGTCAAGGTACGACGCAGCGCCAGCCGCCTCTACATCCTCCACCTCAACACCTCCAAGCCGCTCTATCTTGCTGCTTAGAAGGATGATGAGGAGTGGCGCTGGCATGAGCGCTACGGTCACCTCCACTTCGACGCGCTCCAGAAGCTGTCCAGGGATGACATGGTGCGCGGGCTGCCGGTGATCCACCACGTCGGGCAGTTCTGTGACACGTGCGTCATCACCAAGCATCGCCGAGCACCGTTCCGGCCGAAGCCCAGTACCGAGCACAGGAGAAGCTCGAGCTGGTCCGCGGCGACCTCTGCAGCCCTGTGACGCCGACAACCATCGGCAGTAGGCGCTACTTCTTGCTGCTCGTCAACAACGCCACTCGCTATATGTGGGTGGCTCTGCTGACCACCAAGGACAACGCCGCCGACGCCATCAAGCACCTTCGAGCTGTGGCAGAGAACAAGAGCGGGAAGAGGATGCGAACCCTCCGCACCAACAACGGCCGCGAGTTCACCGTCGCCAAGTTCACAGCATACTGCGCCGAGGAGGGCATCCAGCGTCACTACTCCGCCCCGTACTCGCCGCAGCAGAATGACATCGTGGAGAGGCAGAACCAGACGGTGGTCGCCATGAAGCAGCGAGGACTGCCGGCACGCTTCTGGGGTGAGGCTGTGGTGACCGCTGTGTATCTGTTGAACAGGTCTCCGACCAAGGCACTGCAGGGCATGACGCCGTACGAGGCATGGCATGGGATGCCACCGGAGCTCGGACACCTACGCACGTTCGGCAGCGTGGCGTTCGTCAAGGGCCTCACCCAGCTAAGGAAGCTCGACGACCGTAGCTGCCCTGGCATCTTCATCGGGTACGCTGACGGCGCCAAGTCCTACCGCGTCTTCAACCCAACCACCCAGCGCGTGCGAGTGTCGCGGGACGTCGTCTTCAGCGAAAGCCGCGGTTGGGACTAGAGCAAGGAGGGAGGCGAGCATGCTCCGGTGGACTGGGAGTTCATCGTTGAGCACCTCTGGGAGAGTGGAGCGGAAGGACCACATACCCCGTCGTCCTGTGCTCCGAACACTCCGACCACACGGTCTTTAGCTCCGGGGGAGCAGTGGACCATGTCCCCGACCACTTCCGAGCAGTCTCCGAGCACGGTTCTGACCACGGCAACGGCTCCGACCACGTCGATCAAGTTCGCCATGCCGCTGGAGGACGACGAGGACCGTCTGGATGCGTTCTACGACGACGAGCCTCTCCGGTACCGTCGGATGAGCAACATCCTCGGTGACGAAGATCCTTCCGAGCAGGCGCCGCGACTCTTCGCCCAACTGCATCTCTCGCACGCTGGTGAGCCCATCAACTACGTGGAGGCACGAGGTGATCCTGCGTGGGAAGCCGCCATGAAGCAAGAGCTCCAGTCGGTGGAGAAGAACAAGACTTGGGAGCTCGTGGACCTGCCTGCGGGACATCTCCCGATCACCATGAAGTGGGTGTTCAAACTCAAGAAGGATGAGAAGGGGGCGGTGACCAAGCACAAGGCAAGGTTGGTGGCGAGAGGGTTCGTGCAGCAAGAGGGTGTGGACTACGACGACGCTTTTGCGCCAGTGGCGCGCATGGAGTCGGTCCGTGTCCTCCTCGCGCTGGCGGCTCAGGAAGGGTGGAAGGTCCACCAGATGGACGTGAAGTCGGCGTTCCTGAACGGCGACCTCAAGGAGGAGGTGTATGTACACCAGCCGCCAAGATTCGTCGTCGCTGGAAGGAAGATAAGGTCTTCCGCCTGCGCAAGGCCCTCTACGACCTGTGGCAGGCGCCACGTGCCTGGAACGCGAAGCTGGACGCCACTCTGAAGGCGATGGGCTTCCACCAGAGCGCGCACGTGGCAGCGGTGTACCAGCGGAGCAGCGGGCGCTCCGCTCTGCTGGTCGGAGTCTACGTCGACGACCTCATCGTCACCGGTGCGGATGAAGAAGAGGTGAAGAGATTCAAGGAGCAGATGAAGGAGAAGTTCGACAAGAGCGACCTCGGGCTCCTCTGCTTCTACCTCGGCGTCGAGGTTCGCTAGGACAACGCTGGCATCAACCTCACTACGCCAAGCGGATCCTGGAGCTCGGCGGGATGATCGGCTGCAACCCCGTCCACACGCCAATGGAGGAGAAGTTTCGGCTCAGTCGAGAGAGCAAGGTAGAGGAGGTGGACTCCACACACTACCGGCGGCTGGTCGGCAGCCTCCGGTACCTCGTTCACACCCGGCCGGACTTGGCGTTCGCCGTCGGGTACATGAGCCGGTTCATGGAATGACCCATGCTGGAGCATCTGCAGGCCGTCAAGCGCATCCTCCGCTACGTCGCCGAGACCCTGGACTACGGTCTCCACTACAAGAGGGCTCCTGGCACAGCGCGCTTCGTCGGTTACTACGACAGTGATCTTGCCGGAGACATCGACACAAGTAAGAGCACCAGTGGAACAATGTTCTTTCTGGGTAATTGCCTGGTCAGCTGGCAATCAATCAAGCAGAGGGTGGTGGCGCTGTCAAGCTGCGAGGCAGAGTACATTGCCACCACTATTGCAGCAACACAGGCCCTTTGGCTGTCTCGGCTGCTCGGAGAGCTGCTGGGCAGGAAAGTGGATGTGGTGGAGCTGAAGGTGGACAGCAAGTCTGCTTTAGCTCTGGTCAAGAACCCGGTCTTCCACGACAGGAGCAAGCACACCTGGACCAAGTACCACTTCATCAGGGACTGCTTGGAGGACGGAAGCATCAAGGCCAGCCACATCGCCACTACTGATTAACTCGCGGACATTCTCACCAAGTCGCTGGGCAAGGCTAAGTTCCAAGAGATGAGGATGAGGATCGGCGTGAAACACATCACCTAATATTAGGCTTAGGGCGAGATTGTTAGATAAGCCTAACTACTTGTATCTTACTTACTGCACTTTTACGTTTTTGCCAGCTTTGGTAGGTAGCTTAGAAGTTAAGCTAGTATCTACTTTACCTAAGAATATGCTGGAGTAGTTGTCTACTCCACTGCCATATAAGCAGGGGCACGCCACCGGCACTTGTAAGCCAGTAAGCTTGTATCCCGGTTTTTCAATTTAATCCAAGCGGCCAATCGGCCAAGCTGCCCTCTGGGCGCTCTACGACCTTTGATCCATCTATCGTGTGGCCAACATATATTGTCTTTGAACATTCTTTGAATCATTACGTTTTTTTTTCTTTTCTTTGAATCATTATATTTGCCAAATACAATGAGGATCCTAACTTGCGCGCAGGGACACGTGCAATTCACTAGTTCACTTTGAAGTTCCCGCAGCAAGATTGATCCATAGCAGCCAGAGTGGAGAGAGCCAACGATCAGTTTGAAGCTCTCGCAACAACATACAAGGTATTTAATAGTTACCATACTTTAATTCCACATCGTCGAGAGGGGACATAACTGGTATCCGGGTGGCTAATCAACGCGCCTTACATTAGAAGTTTCGCACGTAATCCTGATGTCATCGAAATGATAAAGAACTTGACGTTGATAAAAAGCTGATGATGTCAGGTTTACAATAAAAATACAATAAGAATTAAATTTAAAGCTGATGACAGCAGGTTTACAATGAGACTTTTTTTAAAAGAAAAAAACAGACGAGAGTGGGATTTGAACCCACGCAGCTGATGACAGCAGATTTAAAATAATAAAAAAGCTGACAAATTCTCAAAAAAATACTGATGACAGCAGTACACGCAGCTGATGACACAGCAGATTACAATAAGATTTTTTTAAAAAAAATACTGAGAACAATTCTCCAAAAATACTGATGAGAGTGGGATTTGAACCCGCGCCCTTTCGGACCAGCAGGTTTACAATAACATTTAAAAAAAAACTAGGAAAAATTCTCCAAAAATGCTGATGAGAGTGGGATTTGAACCCACGCCCTTTCGGACCAGAACCTTAATCTGGCGCCTTAGACCAACTCGGCCATCTCATCACATGTGCATCTTTGATGCATTTTATGAAATGTAAAATTAATAATAATTCCAAAGTCATACACTCATACTTCCCTCGTGATTGAGCACCCGTATCGTGTGTTCGCGTGCGCCGAAAAGCAATCTCAGCACACACCAAAAACACGATCGTCGCGGCATCATATCATACGCCACGCTCAATCTAAGCCCCCTTGTTCCAGTATATAAGCCCTCCCAACAACACGTAACAGCCCACACAAACCCACAGCATCAGTCCAAGCTCGCTCATCGTCACTCGACTTCACGACGCACGACCATGGCCACGGCCATGATGACCGGCAGTAGCGCTCGCGCCAGCGCCGCCTCCTTCCTCGTGCTTCTCTTCGTGGCGCTGGCCGGCGTCGCGTCCGCTACCACCGCCGTCGCCGGCGGCGGGGCGAGTGCCACTGTCGCCTTCAGCAGCGGCGGCAGCAACGCGGCGGCGCTCCTGACGACGCCGGCGTCGGCGTCCCCGGGGCAGCTGAACGGCATCATCCAGTGCCTGCTGGGCTGCTTCACGCAGGTGTTCGGCTGCTCGTTCGGGTGCATGGGCAAGCAGGGCGCCGACCTGCCGCTCTGCATCATCGGCTGCGACCAGAGGAGCGTCGTCTGCATGATCCGCTGCGGGCTCGCGCCGTCGCCGTCGCCGTCGCCGCCCAAGCCCTCGCCGCCGGGGCCGTCGCCCAAGCCGCCCAAGCCACCCACGCCCAAGCCGCCCACACCCAAGCCTCCCACGCCCGCGCCACCGACGCCCGCGCCACCCGGCCCGCCCTACACCCCGCCGTACGCCGTCGTCACCGGACGCAAGACCGCGACATCTGCCTAAATATGCCGATATGTGCTAGCTCTACACCGATCCATCGTACCAGTAATATATATATATACTCCATAAGCTGAGCACATATATCTATATAACCATTAAGAAAAAAAAATTACTGATCTAGTGGTATACCTTTCTTAATTATTAATTAATAATCCCGTTCATTCTACTGCCGCAATGTGCTACATGCTGTTAGTATGTTCAGATCGAGTGAAGGCCAAATTATGTCAAATGAGTAGTATATATATATGTACTACACGATATGATCAATTTATTTTGATCTTTCAATATGATGAATGTACTTTGCTTTTTTTATTCAGATGTAATGATATTTGTAATTATAAGTATATAATGCAAGAACTATTAAACTATTATAATGCTGGAGTCCAGAATATATTCATATTCCTTTATCTGAAAAAAAAAAAGATGTACTACTATGTGCAACCGTGAATGCATCGCTCATTCGCTCTCCGTCTCTCTGAGCTTACACAATTCTTCTCTAAATAAAGAAGGTTAACTGCATAAACTCGGACCAATACATTTCTTCAATAACCTCCCCAAATCCCAATGCGAATGAATGACCTCGCTTTCATCGCTGAAATTAAAGAAAATAGTTTACAGGGAGCGAACCAAGCAATATATAGTCACCATCCTAGGAATATCACTTCTTGCTGTCATCTTTATACCTGTATCGTCATCTGTGCAAATGCAACCTGTACCAGCAGTTCTCCAGATTATGATGGAATGCATTTGCCGTGACAGTGTCTCACCAAGGACATCCCAAAGTACAGAGGTGAAGCCGCTGAACTGCATGTACAAGGGTCAGGCTGGAGTTCAGGCACTTCAGCACCACAAACATATATATATATATATATATATATATATATATATATATATATATATATATATGAACCTATCCTGCAAAACCTGTTGTTGTTTGGTGGACGTAGGATTTTACCTCAGGATA
The DNA here is from genome assembly GCA_038502445.1 of Eremochloa ophiuroides. Lineage (NCBI taxonomy): Eukaryota > Viridiplantae > Streptophyta > Magnoliopsida > Poales > Poaceae > Eremochloa > Eremochloa ophiuroides. Next base: position 49,063,591 of record JAHLJS010000005.1, on the reverse strand, counting down.
TGCCTATAAAAATTTCTTAAACAATTCGGTAAACCATTTACAATTTGGTAAAACCATATACTCTAATTCGGTAAAATCACTTAATTAAATAACATGATAAGCCTTAAAGCAGTGACAAAGCCTTAAATCTGTGCCCTGCGCATACTATACTACTCTCCGTGCGTAGATGGCTTTCTTGTCTTGCCTTCTCGCCGGTTGCCGCAACTGCAACTCTGCAATCTCTTATTGCCGTCTTCTTGCCTGCACACGCGCCGTCGGCCGCCGTGGTTGGGCCGAACGCCCAACGCCGCTCCCTCTTGTTCGTATAAAATCTACCGCTGACAGCTGGAGCCCAGGGTATGCCATGCCCCACCCGGCATACCCTGTGGGTCCGCCCATTGTTTGTAGCCTCATTTGCTCCAACCACTTGCAAAAATATGCACTAGTGACACAAATTTACCAACTTCACACATGAACAGTTGAACACACGCATTTCATTCCTTTATAAGCATTTGTACAATTACGAGGTTACAACCGTGTCCACAGAATCAGCTTTCAGATTCCTGTGTCATCAAAGCACTAATAATAACATTCTCAGTAAATATATATATCAACAGATTCTTTGCTGGAACTCCTCCACGGAGAAGTCCGAAACTTATATTAATAATACAATCAGCAAGGGAAGACTAGTCTTGTAGTGAAGCAGTTTTCCTGCTACCAAGGCTTCAGATCTCCAGCAGGCCCAGCAGTCCAATTGAGGTGCCTCTCTCCTGATTGCAAGTATACATTCTGCATGTGTGGCAACTTGCGAGCAAGGCCATTTAGGATCTGATGGAATGCGTCCCTAGGTTGGGCTGGCTGTGGGAACAACATGGCCTTCTTCATAGATGGATTGGCGAGCAATCTTTGCTTCCGTAGAATACTTTCAATTGGAATGGAAGTGAGGATTGAATCTAGCTTCGGAACATCCTCTTCATCGACAAAAACACCAATCTCCTCCCATGGGATAGCATCAGCAAATGGTAGAACAATGTCATCAGCTATGATGACTGGAATGCAGCCGAAAACCACGGCCTCCACCAGCCTTGGGCTCCATGGTGCCCATCCCAGTGGGCACAAGCAGAAGACTGCGCGCTGCATATCTTCGTAGTAAGTGGTAGGGTGATCTGTGGAGATATCAAAGAGAGGGTTGTTCTTGAAGTTCTCCCACATTGATGCTCGGGCACCTCTGTTTAACGTCACAACAAAATGAGTAATTAGGATCCAGACATCATGTTTTGATAGCATAGGATACAAAATTCGACGCATGTTCTTACCTCGCATAATACCCACCCTCAGGGTCATTGCCATTGTCATAAAACAGTCCCCTGAAGTAGACAAAGATTGAACGGGGAGTGTCAGAGGGGACCAAGTGAGCCTGCATTTTCTGTGGAGGTGCATATGGCGGTATAATGATAGAACCCTCTTTCAGGCAGACATGGTTCTTCTGTCCAAATGTTTGGACCAATGTAGCACGGCGGAGCATTGGAAGAATTCCACGTTCAATGGCCTTTTCTTCCTACAAAGACAGATAAAAATTGCAAATATAACTTCATGCTTTTGGCTGCTAAAGGCAGGAACATTCCTGAAAAGGGAAAACCTTATGTCTGATGGAACTACTTAATGTAGAACTGGAATAGTAGGCAGCGATGAGGTAAAGCAAGTAGAAGTGAAAATACCAACATGTCCTCACCTGATAATGAAAGCATGCACCAAAATCATGCGGAACGACAAAGAAGTGATCAGCTCCATCAGTTCTGTTCCAGAAAGGCCACTTGTTTGAAATAAACTGGATCGCACTTCTCATTATCCTTGGGGACTTGAATGGCAGTGGAAGTCCAGCAGGAGTAAGATCACAAGTAGTGTAAACTGGCGTGTAGAACCAGTCAGCTTCTTCTGGATTGAGTGTTCGCACCGCACTAGAGAGCAAGAAACGATGCATGAATATCTCAGCAGCAAACATGTGATGGAGGCATCGTGGATCCTTGGCGACAATCCTCTTGTTGTACTTGCTTGGCAAGTCATAAATGTAAACCTTCAACCTTCCAATAGGATTGTCCTCCAGCACATCACCAGCACTTCCTGCATAGTGCATATGAATGCTCTTGCCTAAGTAACAGCTAATGAACGGAGGAATATCCTCCATATGAACCAAGTACACAGAAAGAAAATGAATACTCCCTCCGTCCTGTCATACAATGCATTCCAAAAATTTGACGACGACTTAAGGGAATACTCAAATGACACATGTACCCATGGATTATACCTTAAGGAGTTTGTCCTCAAATTATGGTTTCCTTTTTAACAAACTTTGCCAAATCTGAGCTTAGGTGCCACATAATAAATGCATTATATTTTGGTACAAATTTTAGAATAAATCACTATGTTTTAGGATGGAGAGAGTAGATTGTAGAGTAAGCCAATCATGCAGCTATATTCAGACGAACATGATAATTAGGTATATCTAGAATGTTGAAGAGGAGAAAAGTTAGCAACATAACATAGGTTTCGAAAGTCTAATTTCGCCAAACTACTCGAGCATGATCTAATCATACCAAATTAATGATGTTGTGCACATCTTTCTGCAATACGTTTCCCTTGGTCCTTGTCATCTCTTTTTGACAGATTCAGAATTTATGGGCTAACAACTACTGTTTGTCTCTGTCCTACAATACCACTGTTTTTTTTAAACAAAATATAACTGCCTTTTTATTGTAATATATATAGGCAGATAATGGCACAGGCATCACTAGCCTTGGTTTGTTGCAGCAGACATTGTCAATGGCATTACTTTGCAAACTGTTGAGGCAGGTATGGTTGGCTAAGCTACCAATCATGAACCGCGTAGCACTAGAAGAAGCAGAAAGCTATTCTGATGGTAACTCCATATCTTTCACTAATGGTTTTCGGCCGTCGAGATTATATGCCTCACAAAAAAACAAAAAAAACAAAAAAAAAACACACACACACACACACACACTCAGACATGATCCACGGACCAATTGAGAGAGAGTGTAGAACTGGCGCCAACTTTGACCGGAGCCGCCACCGGCCCACCACCCCCGCCCCCCCCCCCCAAAAAAAAAAAAACTCTTCTTTTTTTCCTGTTTATGTATAGGACTAACAATAAAGGGGGGAGGCGCCTCAATGCGGTTGAAAGATCGAATTTTGCACATTATCAGGCACCTAGCGCAACCTCAATCCGCAAATTTGTAGTAAGGTATCCCGACTCCAAAGGAAGCAAAGCAAACGTTTTTGAGAATCTGCTGGTGAACTGAATTCGAACAGCCAATTCAGCAAGTCCCCCAAAGCTGACCTCGCTGACGATCCCACCAGACAAAACTGAACAATTGTACGGCTAATAATCACAACCCACGATCAATCAAATCCATAAGACAAAAAAGAAGTTCCTCCAGCAAGATGAGGAAGTCGGGAGCACCAGAGTAGCGGACAGAGCGAGAAGGGGGGTCACCTCACCTGCGATGCGTTCGGTGTTCCGAAGAGCCGCCCTGGCAGCCACCTCTGCACCCGCGGCTGCAGAGGCCGGCGGTGGCGAGAGGACACAAGAGAGGGAAGCGACCACAAGGAGGACGGCAGCTGGGCGCGACACCGCCCTCGCCCCCGTCATGGCCGCCACTCCCAACAATCGGCTCGGAGAAGAGATTCAGCCGCGCTGGTGGGAGGCAAGAGAGAGACGCGCAGTCAGCGCAGAAGCTTCTGGGAGAAATGTTCAGGGCAGAGTGGAAGAGAAGATAGTATATAGAGATTAACGAACCAGAACGAGCCAAACAGGGTTTTGTTGGTTGCCTTTGCTTGTGACGATCGGGTTTTCAGATAGGCTGGAAGATCGAATGGGTCCTGCAAGGGTTTTTTTTTTTTTTTTTTTCGATTGGGTCATGCAAGGTTAAGGAAGCAGGGGAACACCATTGACCAGGATTAGTAGTAGTGAGCAAGCAAGGCTCCATGTATTTATTGTTTATTATCAATCACTCAATCAGCATATCTTGAAATTTAATTCTTGGTGTGGAAAAGGTAAAACAGAGTACTATGGTAGGTGAGCACCTTGTTTTCCGGTGGTTGGTCCTAGCTAGGGCAAAACGGCGTCATGTCATGGGCTTGCTCGGGAGGGCTCTTCCTCTGTGAAATGAGAACAGCTCTGTTCGCTGGAGCTGCGCTGTTTAGATGAAGCAAATAGAGTCTGCAATTTGTCGAGATATCACTAAGAAATCTCTCGTTTTTCTAGTAAACTCGCTAGAAAGTGTTCTCTTTTGGTTTCTTCAGAGATCAGTTTAAAGAACTGACCGTGTTGCTCTCGCTTGCCGGCAGGTTCACAATTCATATATCTTTGATCTATAGTAAAAACCACCAGTGTGTGAATGCACAATATGTATAGTCCCAACTAACCTGATCAACTACTAATCAGGGTCAGGGAACCTACTCAATGCACTCCTCGTGTCGTGTCAGCGAGATATCCATCATCAAATCTGCTTCCAACGTGTACATTGGAAACACATTAAATTGATTGCCGTAGCAAAGTCGCCCAACCAAGATCCAAAGATAAAGGGGGCATGACCTCGCGAATGAGACGTGTCCCGCAATCGCGCAAATTGGCAGCTTCACTCTACCTTGGAGAAACATATAGGTCTGGAGTTCACTTGAACTCTTGCGGGAATTGTTGCTGCTTTTCCGTGAAACAGAAAACTCAAAGGAATTATCATGGCTTGGGTCCTGAAGAGCTTGCAAACCAACAAACCATCCTGTTACGGTGTTACCCTCCAGCAGCGAACTGCGTCTCAACTAATCGAGCGAAAAATGGCGGGGGTGATCTGGGACCCGTCAGTTTGAGCGGTGGCCGGATAGACTTCCGAACACTTCACCTGCTTGGGGTTAGCTGAGGACATGTCTGATAAGTGATAAGTTGCCAGACGTAGTTTCTATGTGTCAATGTCCTTTTCTCTACTTTTTGTTGTCATTCTAACTATTTTATGAGTTTAGTGGTAATCCCTAGGTTATGATTAGCTTACTTATACTTAAATTTATATTTTTTTTCTTAATGCAATACGTATGGATTAGGCATGCTTATAAAAGGGTCCGCTTTTTATATAGGGAAGTGCCAGCTGTCCGACAGTTAGGGGCTTTCACTTCGAGGCAAAACAATATGAATAGTGTAGCTAGTAGGTCTTTACGTCTTGAGAGCCGAATTGCCGCTGAGTGCTAAAGATCTACTGCCTCTGTCCCATTATTTTTATCGTTCTATCTCCATACCGTACTCCCACAAAAAGCATCGTTTTAGGTATGACGTGGATCCCACACCTAGTAAAGCAGCTCCAGCCTACTCGTGCAGACTTCCCCATCCCCGTCTGGTCCCGTCGACGGCATGCCTGCACCCTGCACTGGCGCACGAGCAGTGCCCTCCGCCTCTCCTGTGAAGGTTAGTGTGGGTATCGTGGCATATTTTTCACAAGGTGGATGTATACCTAGACGTGTGCACATTTAATGAAAGTTGTAGTGTGTCACTCAGGGATTGAGATATAGTGCAGGTATTCCTGCTCCCTCCTCTTTAGTATCCTCGCCAAAGTCTACGACGACACGAATAATAGGACGAAGGGAGTACACTTTCTTGCCTCTTGGTCCACCAAATAATCGAACACCACAAAGCACTGCTCAGTTCCATTTGAAAGAAAATATACATATAGTAGGAGTATCTAGTTTTCTTTCTCAAACTTTAACATATTTAAATTACCTTCTCCGGTTAGTTATTTATAAGATGGTTTCATTCTTTGTAGTCAAATAAAATAAGGTAAATGTCTCATAATAAGTTCTTAAACCACGAAAAATATCTCTAAGGTTCTAATTATTCTGAAAAAACCCTAAAGATAGATTGGGATATCAAAAACAAACAAATATTTAGAAATTTTGAAAAATCCTTAGAAGCTTCCGAAAATAGATCAAGTCCTACAAAAAGTAAAAGAAAAAAACCTCAACATCCTAATCCAGTTCTAACTTGTTTTGAAAACTTTCACAGGCATGGATGCATTAAACATTAATGCATGTTGCAGTCTGCTTGATGCATCTCATATTTTGTCCTGTGAAGTTCTTAAAACACAATTAGATACCAATTATAATGATTACTGAATTCTTCATATTTTTCTAAATATTTTTTCCATTTTCTTAGAGCTAAATATAACCATTCCCATTCTAATATAAATACTTAATGTCTAGCGATTTATCCATGACTGACAGCTTAAAGGACACAACATCCTTTTCTTCCAACCAATACATACAACACAAGAGTTACTACCAGACGAGTTTTAAAAAAATGTACTGTACCAGCTAAATGTGTTACATAATCAATCCCTCTTGAGATCAGGAAAAAACAACCAAACTTGACAACAATTAACAGTATCCTTTTAAGTAGCAGCAGGTTATTCATTACTGTCAGGTGCGAGCAAAAACACTGCACTCAGATAACAGTCCACCAAGGTATACCCCTAACCCAGGCAAGAGAAAAGGAAAAGTTGTCGATCAAACACAAAACGACAGGGCCATAGGAACAGCACTAACAGCAACCTCAGCCGATGAGAAGCTTGTTCTCTTCCAAGAAGCTGTATGTCGGCACTTCCAGGTTGAAGGGCGCCGGGCCCTTGCGGATCCTACCAGAAATGTCGTAGTGCGAGCCATGGCACGGACAGAACCAGCCACCAAAGTCTCCTGCGTTAGGGAGCGGGATGCAGCCCAGGTGAGTGCAGACTCCGATGACGACCAGCCATTCGGGGTTCTTGACACGCTCTGCATCCTGCTCTGGGTGGCGGAGGGACGCGACATCAACACTGTTGGCCAACTTGATATCATCCTCTGTCCTCCGCCTGATGAAGACCGGCTTGCCACGCCACTTCACCGTCACCGTGGTTCCAGGCTCAATGCTTGAGAGGTCAACCTCAAGTGAGGCAAGCGCGAGAACATCCTTACTAGCTGACATGCTCAGGACGAATTTCAAGATGAGAAGTCGCAGCAAAGATGCATAAATGAACCTCCCACCACTCAGCACAAAGTAGGCAAATGCACGCTTGCTAGGGTCCCCAGGCGGGTAGCGCTCATGGTTGTACTCATCATACACGATTTTTTCACTTGGATTTTTCACAGCTGCCACAGTTGCTGGGAGCTCAGCTAAGCTCACATCCTGGTTTCTTGGAGCAAGAGTTTCTGCTGAAAACCCTGTATGGGAGTCATTAATTCACATCTTATCAATAGAATAACAAAAGCAGTACCAGAAGAACAGTAGCACTATAATGTTGGAATTAACATTAAAACATAGCACATGAAAAATTTGTTGGATTTCCAACAAGTCAGCAGGCCAGTTATTCATAGCAGCAGGGCCAAAGCCCAAAGCTAAAGCTTTCACAAGTATCACAGAAAAATACAAAAAGGTGGGAGATGGAAATAGTTAATTTGACGTTTTTTTGTGTCAAGTGTTAAACTTTACTGTTGCCAATTCTGTGTTCTTGTCACCATAGTTATTAAGGCGTCGCTTTGGCGCCAAAGGCGTTCCCGGCTGGACGACTCCACCGACGACTCGCCTTGGAATACGTATGGCGTCCGCCTTGGGTCCGTGGCGTCCGGAAAGCGTCTCTGTGGCGTCGTTTTGGCTCCAGATCGGGGAAGGTGGGCGCCATACGGGCGCGCACTGTCCCAGGCGGCGGGAAAACGCAGCGCGGGAGAAGGAAAAGAGGGGCGCGCGCAGAGGAGAGGAATGCGCGGGAAAATTAGGCCCGCCGCGCGCGTAGAGTCGAGCGCGGGAGAAGAGGAGCGGCAGAGGAAAGGAGCACACGTACCTGCTCGCCCGCGCTCGCGTTGGCTCGTGCCGCGCCGCCGTCGGGAGAGCTCCTGCCGCCGAGCCGCCCCTCTTCCCCATCCGCCACTCTTCCCCCATTCACACGAGGAACAGACCTCGTCTGCGCCGCCTCTGCTCCTCTCCTCTGCTTCCCCATCTGCGTGAGGACCCGTGGGTGGGCCGCACTTTCCCAGCCACCTCCTCTGCTCCTGCATCGAGCAGGACGCATCCGCCTCCCCTCTTCCCCAGAAGCGTGAGGAGCAGCCGCATCCTCCAGTCTGCTGTTGAGCAGGAGCAGGAGCAGGGCCCAACTACCCAAGCCGCCTCCTCCAGTCATCCCTCAAGCAGGACAGCAGGTAATTGCTCTGTTTTTATACTTGCGTCTAGCCTCTTCTCTCAAGCAGGACAGCAGCATGCTGATTTGTTTATATTTGCTTTGCTTAGTGCTTAGTGCCCAAGTGCTTAGCCCCTTCTGGATGGGAAATTGTTTTTTATCTTCCACTGTCCAGTTGTCCATTAGTGCTTAACTACTTATTTTGCTTGTCCTGTTTCACAGTAGTCCATCTGAATGGCAACACAAGGCACTGCAAGTGCACCTGCCCCACAAGGCACTGCAGGTCCACTCGCAAGTCCACCAAGTATAGGCTCAGGTACTGCTGAATATGATCCAAAGACAGATCCCAAAAGGAAGGCCAAGTCTGGTGATCCTGGGTGGAAGTATGGCTTCTGGACAGAACTTGGCAATAGAGATCTGGTTGAGTGTATCCTTTGTGGAACTCAAGTAAATGCTGGAATCAAGAGATTGAAGGAGCATCTTGTAGGTGGATATGGAGATGCTATCAAATGCTCCAAGACAACAACAGCAATCGCTGCTGAAATGGAAGCAGCACTACAAAAGGGAAGAAGAAAGAGAGCGCTAAACCTAGATGATGACGATGATGGTGTTCAAGTCGTGGAAGTGGGACCAAGTGAGAACAATGCTAATGCTTCCTCTCAGTCAACTAGTACTACTGTGGTGCAACGTCCAAGTTCAGGGACAGCATCCAAAAAGAGGCAATCTGCTCTCAAATTTGCATCTCTACCACCTAGACCAAAAGAGAAGTCAGTGATTACCATGCTTCGGAAAAAACCTGAAGAAGTGGTTGAAGAAAGGCATTCTAAGAATGGACCTGCACAAAGCAGTGTGGAGTCAAGGATCAGGACCAAGGAAGAAAGAGATGAAGTCAGCATGCATGTGGCCAATTTCTTCTATGAGTGTGGAATACCATTCAATGCTATCAAATCAAGGAGCTTTGAGATTATGTGTGAGGCCATTGGACAGTATGGACATGGGTATAAACCTCCTAGCTTCCATGAGGTGAAGGTGCCATTACTTGCAAAGGCTGTGGAACAGACTAACAAACTAAAGGAGAAGCATGAGGCTGCTTGGAAGCAATATGGCTGCACACTCATGTCAGATGGGTGGACAGATAAGCAGGGCCGTCACCTCATTAATTTCCTAGTAAATAGTCCAGAGGGGACTTTCTTCTTGGAGTCTGTTGATGCATCAAGTCAAGTACATGATGCACCAATGTTGGCTGATTTACTGCAGCAGAGAATTGATCTCATTGGAAGGGACAAGGTTGTTCAAGTGGTCACTGACAATGGTGCTAATTATAAGGCAGCTTGCAAGCTTCTTATGGAAAGAATTCCAACTTTGTTTTGGACCCCATGTGCTGCACATTGCTTGGATCTTATGCTAGAGGACATTGGAAAAATAAAGCAGTTTAGCAAGCCTATTGCACGTGCAAGACAAGTTACTACCTTTATTTATAGGCACTGGAGGCTTCTTGATGCAATGAGGGAAAAGACAGGAGGTAGAGATCTTGTTAGACCAGGAGTAACTCGTTTTGCTACTGCTTTCCTCACTTTGCGCAGCCTGCACACTCATAAGGATGCTCTGAAATTCTTATTTGTTAGTGATGACTGGACTAAGTCAAAATTGGCCACTACAGAAGCAGGAAAGAAAGTGCATGACACCATCCTTTCAACTGAATTTTGGAATTCAGTTGAGGACTGCCTGAGAGCTTCACAGCCCCTTATTATTTTGTTGAGGATAGTTGATGGGGATGAAAGGCCAGCCATGCCAGAGGTTCAATTTTGTATGGAACATGCAAAGAAAAAGATTAAGGATAATTTCCCTACTGCAAGAAAGGCAGACTTGCTTAAGAAAATCTTGGCAATCATTGACCGCCGTTGGGAAGATCAAATGGACCAACCACTATATGGGGCAGCACTATATTTGAACCCAAACAAGTATTTTGATTTGAAAACTGATGATGTTTTGGCTGGTCAGCTAAGGTCTGCATTTACTGAGGTTCTTGCAAAAATGGTTCCTGACCAGGATCTTCAAAACAAGATTGATCAGCAAGCTTTGGAATATGAGGACCTAAGGGGTAGCTTCAGCAACAAAATTGCAGTCAACAACATCAAAACCAAGTCTCCTAGTAAGTTCTTCACTGCCTATACAATCTGAATTCTTTAGTCTTTCCTAATTTCTAACATGAAAATATTTTTTTTGGTCACTTGATCTAGTTGAATGGTGGCGTTCATATGGTGGCAAAGCAGTAGAGCTCCAAAGATTTGCAAAACGTATTGTTGGGCTTTGAGCTGCTTCTTCAGGTTGTGAGCGATGTTGGAGCACGTTTGAGTTTGTAAGTAATTTCTCAAATTCAATTAACCCAGTTCAAGAAATAAATAAAATCTATTATCTATTAATGCTTGCTGCAATTTTCTTTTGTTTGGATTTTTACATTACAGATTCATACTAAGAAAAGAAACAGGTTAGAGCATAAGAGGCTCAATGATTTGGTATATGTTCAGTACAACCGAAGGATGGCAGTGAGGTTCCAAAAGAGACATGAGAAAGGAGCAGGAAGCTTTGATCCTTTATGTTTGGAAGACTTTGATTGGAACAATGAATGGGTTGATGTGGATGCTGAGCCAGTCCATAATGGCCGAGGACTTGAAATTACATGGGAACAAGTTGATGAGGCCGTTGGCGCTTCCCAAATGTATCATGGTCGCAATTTCCCTAGGGCAGCCCATGGAGATGCAACTAATATTGATAGAACCTATACTCGAAGGCGGTCAGCAGCAGCTACTGCTCCAATTAGGAGGATTGATGAACTGCAGGAGGCTGAAGACATGGAAGATGAGAACTCTGATGAAGACTATCTGGTTGATGATGTGGAAGTTGATGACTATGGTGAAATTGCACCTATTGTTGATCATGAAAGTGATGAAGAAGCTGTTGATGGTGGCAATTCAGATCCTTTTATGATGGATGATGACTTCTATTGACTTAATGATGCTTGAGAGTTGTGAGAGTATTTGTACTAGACTATTTATGCACTAGTATTGTAGTATTGTGGAGTGTGCTCACTGAGAACTCCAATTTATCTTATCTAGTGGACTATCTGTTAAACTACATTTGGAATGGTTTTATTTGTGGCCATTTGCTTATCTACTTGTTAATCTTTAAATCTTTAAATGTTCCTCAGTTCCTCAACTAATTTCTATTTCTGATGGTGTCATATTCTCTGTGAAATACCTTTACTAACATGTTGGCTCTCCATTGCAGTGTGTTGTTGGATGCACACTGGGGAATGCGGGCTGCACAGGAGGAGACAAGACTAAGGTATGACTATGGCATGCTTCTATATTATTGTACTGTATGCTGGCCATAAGGCGTCGCCTCGCCTTACGCCTTACTCGCTTAGGCGTATGGCGGTAGTTGGTCGCCACGCCTCGCCTTTCCGCCTTAATAACTATGCTTGTCACTGGTCACTAGCTACATGTTATATCGACTAACCGTTTTCAATTTCTTTTGTTTTGCGTCTAGTCAATCAAGTATTCTATACAGGAAGCAGCATGGCATGCTTCTACCCAGGATTCTGTTAGCATCCAAAGACAGTATCATTATGCCAAAACTTAACAGTTATTATGTATTAAGAAGCTTAAATTATATTAACTTGTTCAATGATCAACATATCATAGCATAGATCAAAATTTGTCATTTGTGAAACTTATAATGTGATTGATCCGTGCATTGAGAAAATATAATGATGAGAGTGATAAACAAGTGAACTATCTGCCAACTAACAATTTATGAAATATTTTTTTCAGGAAGCCACAAGTTAGGTTACCCAGAATCATTATCTAGATCACACAACCAAAAGAAATGGGTTCATGTTGGAATTATCAATTCCGTTATGTAGACGAAAAGATCAAGTATGTGAGAAATAAAAAAGAGAACAGTCTCAAAGCCTAACAGGTTATCAATTGTTAAAGATTTATGCCAACTAGCAGAGAGAATCAAATAAAAGTAGACAAGAACCATCTCACATGCATTAGTGTAGCAATGGGATAATTTGAAACAACACTTGCTAACTTTAAATGCACACTAGTTTACTGTTTACCAACAAATCGGCCATGATAGGAGTAACGATGCAACTAGATAACCCTAAGAGTGTAAGTACGGGAAAAAAAGTTGATCTACAGGAATTGAAAACCATGAAAGCACACGGTTGCCTATATTTGAGCATAATGGTACTTCTGGTCTTAAATTTTTACAGCTACTATTTTATAATGACGCAGTCTAACATGACAATTAGGTAACATTTGTACTCAACTGCCTTAGCAACTTCTTCAGACGAAATTATTCTGAATATGGCAGCTACAAATTAGAGTGACCATTCCAGTAGGAGAAGAAACCTAATAACTCAAGAACAGTTTAAAAGAACAAATTTTCTTCAATGTTTTTGGGATGTCAAGCAATACAGCCTAAGTATGCAAGAAAGGCATGATTAGCGGAAACAGTTGCATTTAAGATTATCTTTAAAAGCCAGATAAAGGTTGGTTATAATTTTGTTATTAACGAATCTGCTTGACGCTAAATGAATGAACTGCAAGAACTATAGGCCCAACGATCGATCGTAATCAGGGAGTTCTAAGGCGGGATCTAAGATCACAACAAGTATGCAGGCGGGGGATAGACAGATCAACGAGCACCCTAACAGCACATAAGCAAACCGGACCCACACCGGGATCAGATACCGTGGATCGAACAGCCGCAGGTACCGCGAGCTCCGGAACCCTAGGAGCAGGGACAGGAAAGCATCCCGCCCGAATCTATAGCCGTCAATCAACGGGAGAGCGGATCGGAGCGAGGATGAGAAGAGCGACCGCAGCACACACACCTCTGGCGGCGGCGAAGAAGGGACAGTCGATGGTGAAACGCGCCCTTCTGTCGCGTGTGTCGTCGTCGTCGCGGCCGGGCAGTGTACCGGCGAGAGGGCCCCGGGTGCCGGCGGCGGCGGCGGCGGTGGGGCGCCACGCGAGAGCCGACGAGAGGCGCCTGCCCGCGACCCTGAGCATGGTGGATGGAGAGGAGACGTGTGCTGGCTGCGCTCGATCGCTTCTCGCCGGGTCCGGCCTCCGAGGATCGGGTGCGCCGGTTTGGTGGGGGAGATCGATTCGGGGCCTCACGGAGGAGACGCGGAGGCAGCCAGGAATGACGAGGAATCTGATGGGAGAAAAGAAGAAGAAACAAGACACACAGGAAGAGGAAGGAAGAGGGGACACGGAAGATGCTGGCCCCGTAGTTTCTGGGCCTTAAGTTTTCTGTGAGGTTTGGGCCTTGCGCTTGTGGCTTCAGGTTCAGCCACCTTCACAAATAACTACACGTCTTGTTTTTTTTTTTTTTTTTGGTTGTAAATCTCACTTTTTGAGTAATCAAATTCTAATAGTTTTATTAAAGGGAATATATGAATGAGAACTATTTTCTTGACGTGCATGTTAAAAAGAAACAAATGTTAATAATGCTTTCTGAACTATAGTATTCATTTATAGCACCACGCTTTTGTCGAAGTAATGATGGTAGCTAAAGAAACATTGGAGATATGGTGGATGTGGATCCATCAATCCATGATGCAGCCTTAGGGCTTATTTGCGATAGCTCCATTAGTTTAAAAAGTTTTATGTGGATATGGTATTCACCTAAACCCACCATAAAACAGTTCCACCAGTGGAAGTGTGGAGCTAGACATATTTGGTACACCTTTACCTCTATCTCTATCACACTGCCTACCTAGGCCCACACGTCAGCAAAAAAAAGTCACAGTCTTTCCAACACAATAAAAACAATCATGGAGGGCGGGCACGTGGTCACAACGGGCGGTACGCGTGGCCTCGCTAGGGACGAGCGGGCACATAGCTAGCCATGTGCGCAACTGGAAGGTCCTAATTAGGTAGAGGGGGTGAATAGACTAATTTAAAACTGCAAAATTACTAGATCAAAGGATTAGTGACAAACACGGCGATAAGCGGTTTTACTCTAGCTCTACTAATCACCACAAGCAAGCCACCTACCACAAGCTAGTAGCTATAATATCTATGTTGAATCACACAAACGCCATAGAAATGAGTCCTTAGGAGCAACATAGGAGCAGGAAATAAACTAACTAGAGCTACTCCTAACAACTAATACACTCAAGCACACACTAACAAGATAATCTATGAAAGTAATGCACAAAATTGAGAGAGGTATACCACACGCTGGGCAAGTGATGAACCCAATCACAATGGATACCAAATGAAATCCAAGGCATAAGGTGACACAAGATTTATCACAAGGTTCACTTGCTTGCCGACAAGATAGTCCCTAATGTGACGACTCACTCTCTTGAAGGTTCACGTGCTAAGTGTTGGTGGGACTAGGGCTTTACAAGTATTGGTGGTCAATGAAATCCATTGATTGATCAAGCCCAATGAATTTCGAATACCAATGCCCTAAAGTACCAATACGGACCGAAAGCCAATGGTCAAGTAATCCCTATTTTGGATGGAATCCAATGTTTTGAAGACCAATATATTTGGCAATCAATGCCTGATAAAACTCAGTATACAATGAAGTCTAATGACTGAACGAAACACCATACTAGATGAAAGCCAATACAGCTTGGTACAATCCTCCATTTGGGAATGAAATGTGCTATATAAGAGCAAGGCCAACAGGCAACAATGGAGCCAAGTGCTGGGTTGTTAGCCAATTTGTAAGAGCCAAGTTATACATTATTGGTATCTTATTTGTCTATAAGATTTTTTTTTGTTATGTTTAGCCATTTCGGATCTTCTATTTCCTAATTCTCCTCATATTCACTTTAAGTATAGGCCCACTGTTGTCCCAACTTGATGTTTACAAGAGAACCAAACTCTCTCTCTCTCTCTCATCTTCTACACCTTAGCATTTGTTTGCCTATACGTCCATTATTATACCTGCTCTAACTAGATTAGTGGGGTAGGCACGGGAGGTACAATGATGGGTTCCTGCGTTCTAGAGAGAGATTTTTAAAACAAGAGATGATTATTTCGGGATAGTCATAAACGTGAAAGCCACTTTGGGTAATCTCACAGGCGGACCCAGGGCCCGGCGACCTAGGGCTCCTGCCCGGGCTCCCCTGCGCCTGCATATGAGAGCTCATACAGCTACACAGGCACTAGCACGCAACAACTTTTGTGGCTGATGTGGGCAGAGTTAGGGCCTGTTTAGTTAGGTCCATTTTACAAAATGGGTTACTGTAGCAACGTGCTAACTTTTGTATTAAGTGTCCAATCAAGGTTTAAGTAGACTCAAAAGATTCGTGAGATAACATTTTGTGAAGCTGTCAAATTAGTTTTAGTTTTCATCAATATTTAATACTCCATGCGTGTGTCTAAAAATTGATGTGATGGAACTTATTGCATTTTGTGCTGAATCTAAACAGGGCCTTAGTGATTTACTCAAAATAGGACGTACTTTACTACTACTCTGCTCAGCTGGCGAATGCATGCTCATTAATTAAGTGAAAAGCTAGTAGTTCATGTAGTGCAAAAGGCTATATATACATGGGTGAAATACTGAAATACATAACGAATTAACTAAGAGCAAGCTCAATGTATTTGGACCAACTAGTCTATATACATAGCTTTTGTGTCAGTGGTCTATATTTATTATTGTCACCACAATATATATGAACTGGGTAGTCTAAATGCGAGGGGTAGGGAAGAGAGAGCATAGAGAATAATAATTTGTTTATTCTTTATGGACAGTCCATAAGATTATAAGTACCTTTTACTATATACTACTATATATGTGGACTACTCTCACAGTGTTTCAATTAGCTCATGAGCAAAGAAACATATAACTTCATTGTCATTGTCATTGTGCTACTTCGCCAAGCAAGTTCATGTAAACTTTAAAAAAAAAACTCTAAATGAATCCTTACATTAAAATAATTTTTATCCAACTACATATATTTTCTTTTCTACCGTCCACATGTTACATCTATTTCTTACTCATTTATCTTATACACATAGTTTATTGTATAAGAAACAATTTTCTTATCTCTTTCTTAATTTTAATGCCATTATTGTCATTTTACTTAGTTGGCACTCTAATTAATAGCCATAGATACATCCTAATTTTCATGTTAGAACTATACATAGTCCTACAAAATCTCTGGGTTCGCCACTGGGTAATCTTATAGCACAATTCATTTGAGTGCACACAGATTGTAATGTAGGAACATGTCTAGATGGATACAGAAGCTTCCATATGAAATAGTTTAGTATTATTAATTTATATAGCACCACCAGAGCTTTGTATGCGTGTGTGTTCCTGTCGTTGTCATAGTAACGGTAAACTAATGAAACAGTGGGAGATATGGGTGGATCTATGATGCGTAGCCTTAAGTTGATTATATATAAAAATACGATAGCTCGTGTACATTTTATTTTCAAAAGCACCGGTAAAATAAGGAGATAAAGGTATTCACCAATATTCATTAAATATACTAGTAATTCGAGTCATGAGGAAAGGAACCGTTGGATATATATATATCATATACGGATTACGGAGTATGTGCTAGTTGATAAGGCCATATGTTAGGCAGTCATAAACTGAGCACATGCTTAAATTCGACTCTTTTTATTTGACCGTGGCATGAAAACCCATAGCGATGACGGGCCAGTTTTGTTTTTTTTTTTTTTTTGAGACAGTATTTCAAACAGACAAGAAGTCACGAACCTCAAACTGACATCAAGTTAGGTACAAAGGAGCTATATATGTAGTGAATATTTGCTAGAATTATAATGGCTCCTCAACAGCTGATTCCAATTCTACTTTAATTTCAACAATCCCTTCTTTTATAGGAGAATCAAAGAAATGGTTCTGAATTCTGCAGATTCTATGCCTGAATCCTAGAAACATTTGTTAGAGACTAGCTAGCAATCATGTTTTTTATTTCATCGCGGAACCCATTTCCGTTTATTGACAGAAAACAGTCTATTTTGAATCCCTACCAAATGCGACCTTAAATCAAGAACCAAGCTTGGCACCCTGGTCAGTAATTTTAGACAGGCACAAGCATGCTTGGCAAAACCAAATCAGTCAGACGGAGTAGTGGCACTCTCCTCGCCTACTCCGCTGTTCCTTGTCCTCGTCTCCACGTGAGGCACCCACATGCTTGGCGAAGAAGACGCGGTGGCGGACGACATCGATGCCGATGACGACGGTCGGCCGAACGACGCTGCAGGCGGTGAACCACGGAGGAGCTGCCGCGTCGAGAAGTCCAGAATCTGCACCGACGCCGATGCCTGCGACGTCGCCGTCGCAGGCGGCGCGGCGAGATCGCCGCCGCTGCTGGCCGCGACGACGTTGCCGCCGTGAAGCAACTGCGCGTATTGCATCAGGTCGGGGAACGGCGCCGCCACCACGGGAGACGGCGGCGGCAGTGGCAACAATGGGGGAGCCGATGCTGGTACGGGCGGCGGCTGGGCCTGGGGGATGGCGGGGGACACGAGGAAGGCGCCCTGGCCGGTGCGCCCCCGGACGCGCTCGGGGAAGTTGAGCTTGGCCTTGGCGCCCTTGAACCGGAGCGCGGCGTCGTCGTAGGCGGCCGCGGCGGCCTCCGCGGTGTCGAAGGTGCCCAGCCACACGCGCGCCGCTTTCGCCGGGTCGCGGATCTCCGCCGCCCACTTGCCCCAGGGCCGCCGCCGCACGCCACGGTAGTGCCTCGTCGTCGTCGGGGCACCACCTGCATGCCAGCATGTATCGATTTACAACGACCCTCGCGTGCGTGAGGCTTTCAATGCTCAAAAACTAAACGGACTGGAAAAGAAAAAGAAACGGAATGTTTCTTGTGAAGTCTCCATTTGCTATCTAGGACTGAAAATGAAAAGGAACGGATTGAAGATAAGCTTGAGCTTTTTGTAGAGAACTTTGCATTATTGACCGAGATCTGGCGATCGATCGGCACAATTCAAGTGCGGGAGAAATCAGGGCTCAGGCGACGACAGGCTAAGCCTAGCTAACATCGTCTGAGGCGTGGAGTAAGAAATATGCATAGTGATCGATCCTAGTAATTAATCAGGCATTCAGGCGTAAGCGCCATAGCTTGCACTTGCAGTTTGCACTTTGCAGCAGCTTGGGTTGGTTTTCGTAGTTGTATACCACAGTACAGTGAATGAATTAGTACATGCATATGCATGCACGTTTTCATGGATCGAATTAGGAAAAAAGAAACAGTAGTACCTTCTTGCACGACAGTGGAAACAGTCGCGGAGGAACCAGCAGCAGCAGCCCCCCGCCGCTTCCAGCGGATGAGGAGACCCAGCAACAGTGGCCACCGGCGGAAGCGATGAGGAGGCGGAGGAGTGCGTGGCCACGCCGTAGTACGCCATGGCGGTGGTGGTGGTGGTGGAGCTGTCGTCATGGTGCCGCCCCGGTGCCAGAACAGAAGGCGAGTAGTAGTGGTGGTCATCGTGACTGCCGTGACCACCACCGCCCCCGCCGCCCCTTCCGAGCTCTATCTGCTGCCGCCGCGGGAAGTAGCGCTCTTGGCTCGACCTCGGCACCGACGCCAGCGATGACCGCGACGCCGACGCCGACGACGGTTGAGCCGCCGCCTCCTCGCCGTCCGGCGGCTCAGGCAGGGGTCGCTTGCTGCCACTGCCATGCCTCCGATGATCCACCTTCGATCGACGATCACGGTGCCTTTTTTCCCTCGCTCTCTGTTCGATCTTGGTATTGACCAATGGCCAGCTAGCTAGCACCGTCCACCACCTTGCGTATTTGACTGACCTAATTAATCGGGAGCGAGGGAGAGAGACTGTGACTGCGATTACGGCATAGAGCGAGGTTTGCTTGCTTTGGGGAGGAAGCAAAAAATCATCGATGCGTTGAAACGGTCTTCTTTCCCTTCTTGTGCCATGACCCACCTTATCTTATTTTATTCTATTCTTATTTTTTTTTAGAGAAGGAGGTTTCCTCAGGCTTTTATATTGCAAAAAGCTAACATTCAGTTCAAGATTACATCGCCGGCACATGCCAGAGCACATCTATTCCAAAATACTGCCTCCCTCCGTTTTCTAAAATAGTTTAACTATTTGTTTGCATGAAAACTTTACATGTGTGTCGTTATTACTTGGTTTATGTGAGAATAAGCACGCATCAATGCATGCCTCACAACCTTTGAATTTTGGTCTTCATGTTATCCATATTGTCTTTACATGTGTGTCGTTATTACTTGGTTTACGTGAGAATAAGCACGCATCAATGCATGCCTCACAACCTTTGAATTTTGGTCTTCATGTTATCCATATTGTGCCTGCTTCAATATACCTGTTTATTAAAACTTTACGTTATGGCTTAGGTCATGTTGAAAACTCATGTGACCTAACGTTATAGTCTAGTTTTTGAATTTAAACCTTTTTGTTTATCAGCTGCGCTATAAGTCTTATCACGTGTTATGTTGATACTACGTGAATTGATACCATCGTTGTAAGTTGTAGTCTATCCAGTGTATGATTGGAGATATCATCCTATGAAATCTTATGAAATAGAATGGTCTAACAAACTAGTGGTTTACTGTGAGTAGAGACAACAAGGTCCATGTCATTTGAGATGCACTTCTCTCTTATGCTATATGACAGGTTGATTTATAATTAATACTGTTAAATAAGCCTAACTACTTGTATCTTACTTTCCTACACTTTTATGTTTTTGCCCAACTTTGTTAGGTAGCTTAGAAGCTAAGCTAGTATCTACTTTATACCTGGGAATAAGCTAAAGTGGTTGGGCTGCTCCACTGCCATATAAGTAAGGGCACATCACCGGCACTTGTAAGCCAGCTAGTTGATTTTCATTTCAATCCAAACGGCCAATCGGCTAAGCTGCCCTCTAGGCTTTCTATCACCCTTGATCCATTTGATGTGTGGCCAACAATTGGTATCAGAGCGCCTAGGGTTTTAGAGAGTCCTAATCCGCCGCCGCCGCCGCCCACCTCTATGGCCTCCCACTTCTGCAGACCGCGCGGCCGCAGCCGCCCGCCTCAGCCAAGGTTAAGAGCGGGAGCCCCTCGGATTCCAAGATCGGCGACAAGGTCGTGGTCCAGGAGAGTCGCGAGGCGCGTCTCGCCGCTGCCAAGGCAGGAGCGCAGCAGGTGGCACAGGCAGCGGCAGCCGCGGCCCAGGCCGCGGTGGCCGCAGCCGCCGCGATCCGCGCGGAGATGATCGAGGAGGAGGAGGAGGAGGAGGCAGGCTGGTTGCGGGAGGGATCACGGAGTCCAGGGCGTCACCGCCATCCCTCACCGTCACCAGATCGGCACCGCGGGAAGGCGCGGCCGGTCACCGGTGATGCAGGTGTACCGCGACGTCGGAGGCACGTGGCCACAACTCACCCGCTCCAACTACCACGAGTGGAGCCTGTTGATGAAGGTCAAACTTCAGGCGCGCGGGCTCAGGGAGGCGGTCTGCTACGGTGAGGTGTCTTATGCAGATGATCGGCGGGCCTTGGAGGCCCTCTGCGCTGCAGTTCCGCCGTAGCTGGGGGCCGCCATAGCCAACAAGCCGACTGCAAAGCACGCCTGGGTGGCGATCGCGACCAGGCACGTTGGAGGACAGCGCGTTCGTCGCGCCACGATGTAGCGCCTCCGGGGGACTGGGAAGGCCTGACCTTTCAGCCCGGGGAGAAAGTCCAGGACTTCGCGCTGCGCCTTACCAGCTTGATGGAGTAGATGGCGATCAACGGCGACACCGACCTCAACGAGGAACGTGGCGGTGGAGAAGCTCCTGCAGTGCATGCCGAAGAGCCTAGGGGCAGATCGTGAATTCGATTGAGACCATGCTTGATTTCAGGACGCCACCATCGAGGACGTCACCGGGCGGCTCATGGCGGTTCAGGACCGCGAGTGCGTGCCGGAGACGGAGGCGGCTTCCGGCAAACTCCTCTATACCGCCGAGCAGTTGTGGTGGGCCTTTCGGACAAGAAGAAGGAGGAGGCGCAGGATCGTCAAGGATCGGCAAAACCAGGCGTCCCCGCGGAAGAAAGAACAAGCCGCGCGACGGAGCTGGGTGGTGCCGGTTGGCGGAGGACAAGCAGACAAGACTGGTGGTGCGGCTGACGTGAACGCAAGGCGAACCAAGACGACACCTGCCTTAACTGCAAACCACAACCGGGGCACTGGGCACGCAGGGCTTATGCCCCCATCCGCGATGGAAACGGTAGCGTGGAGCGGCTAATGTTGCCGAGGTGGAAGGGGAAGGCGCGGCCTTTCTCGTCCATGGCATCCTGTAGATCGAGGAGGAAGGGTGCTGCAAGCCTCAAGCTTCACTTTCCGAGCTCTGAGTAACCGATCTCGAGCTTGAGGAGCCCGTGCATGTGCCTACCTCGACATCAGCAGCGACGGTAAGAAGCTTGATGGCTGGTACCTGGACAACGGTGCCAACCCACCACATGACCGGGGCGTCATGAGCTCTTCACCGACCTGGACACATCGGCTTGGGGGGGGTCGGAGGCTCGGTGACGAGTCGAAGGTGGAGATCCAAGGCGTCGGCTCCATCATCCTCGAGGCCATGGATAGCGAGCACCGGGTGGTCCACGGCGTCTACTTCATCCCAGCTGTTGGTATTTTTAAGTGCACACAGATAAATCCGTAAGCGCATGGATACCGTTGCAGCTTTCACTCGGAGGGTTTTAAATATCGTATCCATAGGAAAACGAGCTTGGTTAACTACGATCTAACTTAACCAGGGGTAGTCAATAAGTAAAGGTAAAAACTAGGTTAAAGGTGGTAGTCAATGATGGGTGTAGTGATGCAATAAAGATGGTAGTGTTGCAACTAAGATGATGGCTAATAGGTGTAAAACTAATCAAGGGTGTAGATAATATGATTGTGGTGATCTAAGTTATAGATAATATGAGTGTAGAGAGGATAACTAGGGGTTTCTACTTCTAACTTGGGCAAGCTTCTGTCTTCTACTGTTTATCTAGGGAAATCACTATAGGGAAAAAGATCAACAGAGGTTGTTTCCCTTAGCAAAGCTATCCTACTCTTCCTTCTGATGGGACATGGACTACAAAGGACTCAACAGGCACGGTCACCCCCGTGATCTACCACCGATCCGGCCAGACAGGACGCATTTACGAGTAACTATAGTCTAGGCACCACGCCTACACTAGAGATTACCACTCTCTTCCCCCTAGGAGCAGGAATAAAGCACTCAAAAAAGAGACATAAACCAGATAAACAATATGAACATAGACTTACGTGAATCAGAAGTTGGTTGCCCGAGACATCTTAAGAGCTAGCTCAAGTAGAGCTAGATCCTATCGAAGTATAAGCCATAGAGGGATCACCGACAGGCTAGCAACTCCTCCTAACTCTTCCCTCTCTCTCCATCTCTCTACTATCTAGTCCTAGATCCTAATGAGAAGTTATCCTTTAATGGGACACCTCTCGATTAGGGTTTACATATGATTGAATGAATTGGTATGAAACCCTGAGGGGTCTGGGGCTCTATTTATAGGCCGGTGGGATGAACCGTAGCCCTTGGATTAAACCGACTTCGGCAGACGGTGGAGATTGCGTAAAATATCGGGATGTGGGTCCACGTCGAAGCGGAGGCGATTTGGTGTCACTGACAGTTGGCCAACCAAGGGGGAGGTCGGCCGACCACTTCGGAGTCCAACCCGTCCATCTTCTCTGGTGAGTCTCTGGTGTCTTCTAGATTCTTCCTGATTTCCTTTCGCGGTGGAATTCGATGTTTTAGTCCGACATGTGGGTCTCCTTTGGTTCTTTTCTGATTACACCCTATAGAAACACAGATTCACCCAAACTCATGGAATTCTGTCAGCTTAACCCCTAAACCTATATTGGTGTTTGCTTTTATACCCTTTTCATGTTTAGTTGACGGGTAAAATCATACAATAACTACCGTCAACACCAGCGCTCCGCAACTCGATCATGAGTCTCGGACAGCTCGACGAGGGAGGCTCGAAGGTGGAGATCGAGGACGACATCTTGAGGATCTAGGATCGTCAACGGTGGCTGCTCGTCAAGGTACTACGCAGCGCCAACAGCCCCTATATCCTCCACCTCAACGCCACCAAGCCGCACTGTCTTGCTGCTCGGAAGGATGATGAGGAGTGGCGCTGGCATGAGCGCTATGGTCACCTCCACTTCGACGTGCTCCTGAAGCTCTCCAGGGACTACATGGTGCGTGGGCTACCGGCGATCCACCACGTCGGGCAGTTCTGCGACACCTGCGTCGTCACCAAGCATCGCCGGGCTCCGTTTCCGGCCGAAGCCCAGTACCGAGCACATGAGAAGCTCGAGCTGGTCCACGGCGAACTCTGCGGCCCGATGACACCGGCGACCATCGGCGGCAGGCGCTACTTCTTGCTGCTCATCGACGACGCCACTCGCTATATGTGGGTGGCTCCGCTGACCACCAAGGATAAGGCCACCGACGCCATCAAGCATCTCCGAGCTGTGGTGGAGAACAAGAGTGGGAAGAAGATGTGGATGCTCCGCACCGACAACGGCCACGAGTTCACCGTCGCCGAGTTCATGGCGTACTGCGCCGAGGAGGGCATCCAGCGTCACTACTCCGCCCCGTACTCGCCGCAGCAGAACGGCGTCGTGGAGAGGCGGAATCAGACGGTGGTTGCCATGGCGCGAGCACTGTTGAAGCAGCGAGGACTGCCGGCACGCTTCTGGGGTGAGGATGTGGTGACGCTGTGTATCTGTTGAATAGGTCTCCGACCAAGGCGCTGCTGGGCATGACGCCGTATGAGGCGTGGCATGGGATGCCATCGGAGGTCGGACACCTGCACACGTTCGGCTGCGTGGCGTTTGTCAAGGATCTCACCCAGCTGAGGAAGCTTGACGACCGCAGCCGCCCTGGCATCTTCATCGGATATGCTGATGGCGCCAAGGCCTACCACGTCTTCGACCCGACCACCCAACACGTGCGAGTGTCGCGCGATGTCATCTTCGACGAAAGCCGCGGCTGGGACTGGAGCAAGGAGGGAGGTGAGCACACTCCGGCGGACTAGGAGTTCATCGTCGAGCACCTCTGGGAGAGTGGAGTGGAAGGACCGCGTACCCCATTGTCCTCTGCTCCGAGCACCACCTCTGCTCCGACCACTCCGACCACGCGGTCTTCAGCTCCGGGGGAGCAGTGGACCACGTCCCCGATCACGTCTCTGACCACGTCCCCGGCCACGTCTCTGACCATGTCCCCGACCATGTCTCCGACCACGTCCCCGTCCACTTCCGAGCCGTCTCCGAGCACTGCCGAGTAGTCTTTGGGCACGGCTCCCACCACGTCGATCGAGTTCGCCACGCCACTGGAGGACGACGAGGACCGTCTAGATGCGTTCTACAATGATGAGCCTCTCTGGTACCGTCGGATGAGCAACATCCTTGGTGATGAAGCTCTTTCCGAGCAGGCGCCATGACTCTTCGCCCAGCTCCATCTCTCGCACGCTGGCGAGCCCACCAACTACGTGGAGGCACAGGGTGATCCTGCATGGGAGGCCGCTATGAAGCAAGAGCTCCAGTCGATGGAGAAGAACAAGACTTGGGAGCTCGTGGTCCTGCCTGCCAGACATCGCCCGATCACCCTGAAGTGGGTGTTCAAACTCAAGAAAGATGAGAAGGGGGCGGTGACCAAGCACAAGGCAAGGCTGGTGGTGAGGGGGTTCGTGCAGCAAGAGGGTGTGGACTGCAACGACACTTTCGTGCCAGTGGCGCGCATAGAGTTGGTCCGTGTCCTCCTCGCACTGGCAGCTCAGGAAGGG